>JAYESA010000005.1:310876336-311383836 GCA_036927795.1 Iris macrosiphon | reverse complement strand
AAACTAACTCCTAATCACTCCAACTAACTAAAATAAACTATAATAATTATTCTAAACCTAAAAATAGGCCTCACAAGGGTGTTGGTTGGGTCGAACATGGGTCCACTAGGGTCTGACATGGGTCCAGACTAGCCAAAACCCTAAAATAATCAATAGAAAAATAATACAACCAATAATTAAATATAAATATAATTATTTATAATCAATACACAATTTACCAAATAAAAATAAAAATAAAAAATCCTATTTTCTAGAATTGGGTAGTGACAAGTGTTAGAGACTGAAAGTATTTATATGTATACTTAGATAGTTGTGGAATTAAATTTATAATTTGAAGATTGGAAATAAATTTCAATTTTTAAATTTTTTTGAGGATTTTATTTTGGGGATAAAATTTTATGCTGGGTAAGAAATGTATATCAGTATATGAGTGGATGAAGTGCATGTGTAAGGATCTGTTGACTTGAGCATGCCTGAGATGGCACTACAAACTGACTTGGGTATCCATCTAGAGTTGTATTAGAGGGAGCAGTACTTAGTGTGTTGTGTTGCACTTGACGTGTACTTGAGTGATAAGAACAACTAGTATAAACAATTACAGTAGGTAGGATAGTTAGCAGTGGGTGTGCTTGTAGTAGAAACAGTGGTACCAAAGGATAGGGGTATCAAACTTTGGGTGCATTATTTGACCTATGGTTGTTTTAGAGGTTCTTGGTATCAGATTTTGGTATCAATAGATAGGTGTGTGCAATGTGGATGTATCCATGGATATCTTGTGGACTAGTGATTAGTTGATGTGGGTATCAGTGTATAGGGATAGGAATTAGTGAGTGAATGTGCCAGAGTTAAGTGTATATTAGAGGATGAAGATGTCCAGGTGATGGGTTAGCAGGCTCTGTTCTTTTCCTTCTATTCATTTTCTGTCTGTTTGATTGATTGATTGATTCCTTAGTACCATAGCTTGTATCAGTGATTTTCTTGTTAGAATGTAGTTAGTAGTACTGTAACAACCCGCTTCGCTCAACCCGGAGGGCCGATTCAAACGGCACAAGTGTAGCTATTCAGCCCGCCTTAGCTCAGTGAGATGGCTCGTTCGATGCAAAGATATTTATGCTGGGATCTTCAATGGAGTCAGACTTAGGCTATAAGAGGCACGTCCGGAGTCTCACTCGACCGATGTGATACATCGCTAAGGTGGGTGGCCCCGGTGAACCTGTCTCTACTTAGCTGCACACTAAGAAAATGAATGTTATATGCTAGTTTACAGGCGATAACCTTTGCATGCTAATAAAAGAGATGAACGCACATAGCTAAGGGGATAACCCCGCCTTATCATTGTATAGAACATGGAGATTTTACTTGCCATTTGCGTAGTCAGGATTGTTGAGTTGGAATGTAGTAAATTCCTTCATATATGCCATAAAGTAGTGTGAGTTCATACTGAGGCGTTGCACCGCACGAAGAATAACACAGGATGGAGTAAAACTAGGTTGCATGCTTAGACGAGGAAGGCTATCAAGTAGTTATTCCGAGTCAGGAGATGGAAGGAAAGGAAGGTACTCGGGATATACAGATCACTGAGGCAATCTCTAATCAGGGAGCTGCGTAAAGAAAAAAAGATCCGAGTGTAGTCATCGGCAAGGATTGATCCGAAAGTTGTCCTCGGCTAGGATTGGAAGTAGGGGAGTAGTTGCATGGTCACGGACAACTGGTTGCGCATCAGATAGAGAGAGTCCTCGACACGATTGCTGAGGCATCCGAATTATGTCGGCCCGGGAGGACAGTGCCAGTGTAGTCCTGGCGATACGCTAGCTGATGATTAGCGGGCGAGAGCGGGACATCCAGCAAGGCTTGCTACTGACCTGGATGGGCGTCGACTCGTTTGATGGTTGGGAGGCCCAGCAAGGCTAGCAACCGAGCTGGAAAGATAACCATCCATCGCAGATATTGTCCAATATGGCTAGCAGAGCCAGTGACCTTCATATAGATAAGTCAAGTTTGCATAGCGGCTATCCGCATTGAGAAAAAGAGAAACGGGAAGGAGTGCGTTTGCACGATATTTGCATAAGTAGAATGGATGCATGGTATCACACATAGTTCTAGTAAAATGGGTCTTGTGAGGCAGAGGCACGGCATAACACTTGGGTTTTCATAGTTGCATCTTGATATTTCGTAGATTATTGTTTATATTGCTGCTTATGACAGGGAAGGACGAATGGTAAGAAATGGTAAGGTGAACTCAATTGTTCATTATTATGACACTTTTGAGCTGACACGGAGATTACTTTCTTTATATTGCCATGTAACTGATCCTAAGGCAAAAGAATAGAAAGACAACAAAACCAGTCGGTGCACATAACTAATGAACGTGCTTATTTTGTGGCGTGGGCGAGAGGCCTCCCCACCAGTGCATTCAATATACTGATACCCAACCAGTCTGCATGCAGGGTGTAGGGGGAACTCGTACGGATTCGGAGATCGCTTAACGCAATGAGGTGCCGGACCGCACTTGGCGTCTTGGAGCATGGCGCACGGACCTGGAGCTCACATATATGAGACATAATGTATGGGAACATCATCATCCAGATTACTTGTATTGGTTCTAAGCCTAAGGGCATATCCATTGTAAGAGAGAGAGAGAGAGAGAGAGAGAGAGAGAGCATGAGCGGATTGTAATCTCGGCCTAGCGCCGCTTGTAATCTTTACTTCATATCAATAAAGAGCTTGATTTGGATTCAATACTTGTGTTCATTTTATATTTCCGCTATGTCGACTCTGTGAACTAGTTATCAACGACCGCTTCGGTATTTTTCTTGCGCGGGCGCAACCCCAGGCTCGCGCGGCATCTCGTCCCGATGGAAACGTACGTCCCGCGGGAGCGCTGGCGCGGTGATTCGTGCATAGCAGGGACGGCCGATTCCGGCGGGAGATCGGGACGTGACATATTGGTATCAGAGCATGGCTTTACGTCCTTAGAATTCGTTTCGATTCTCTCAGGTTTGAACTTATATATTGAAGAAGTGGTAGATGCTCTCTCTCGATGCTTCGATGGATGTTCCATACAATAAGTCTAAATATTTTTGAAAAGTGTGTGTGAATTATACGATTGCTTGAACGGGATTATGATGCTAGGGCTTTTGTCCCAACCTGTGAAAGACATTGTGAGACTAGACTTGTGTTATAATCGGCAAGTTATATGTCCATATGAAAATACCAAGCGAGTAGAGTGCGAGATAAGAATATCGTTCAGACAGTGGTCTATGCACATGGCCTTTTGGCCAAGTTGTGTTGGGTATCGTGCGCCAAGACCATTGGTGCTAGTGAGTTGCAGCGACATTTGAGTATTTTTCGGATAAGAATAAAGTTTGTCTTAGGAGGGAAATCGATAGAGACATTATCGGAGTGCCGCTAAGGCGATTAATGGGAATCGTATATGGAATTTTTAGATATAGTTTGGACAGTTATTCATAGCGATAAGTTATGATTTATAACATATTTGTATGGCGGACTATCGATAGGGGTGTATACGAGTCTAAGATCGTTAAGGCGATAAATATGGATCGTGTTGGAGTTCTAAGGAACGAATTGGGAATGCGAGTGAAGGATGCGAACGGGATTTAGGAGTTATTAGGATGACTCGATTCCTGAGTGGTATATGCGATAAGTCCCCTGTTCGATTATGCAAATTGTGGATATGATGAGTTGTATAGATTCATGGAGTATAACTCGAATCCTGAGTGGTGTATTGGTCGGCTTAGAAGTATTCGAACAAATCAGGAATTTTGGAGTATTAAGCGAGTCTAGCAACAAGTGATGAGATTGGGTAAAGCCTTAGTATAAATAAACAATGCCTAGCAAGTAAGCGAACTTGGAGGAGCATGCAATACTTGGTTCGAACGAGTTATAATGATTTGACTAAAGGATAAGGCTTACATCGAATAGGAATTCAGGGCAATTAAAAATTGGTTACATGGTCGGGGAAACTTAAAGGATTGTACGAGCGATTTTGAGTTGAAATAAGCAAATTAAAAACTTGAGTTGAGATAGAATAATCGGAGATACAATCGGAATTAGTGCAATTGGAAATAATGGAGCGAACGAATGATAGCGTGCATGAAAAAATTTGGATTTGAGTTGGATATCGCTCGATAGAGTTCGGTTTGAGTACGAATGCGATGATTTCAAATTTTTGGGAGATTTTAGACCATAACAATGGTTGGAAGATAGTATGGATTGATGCAAGTTAGTAAAAATTATAATTTTGATGGATCGAGTTAAGCGGTAACAGATTTGGCTTGGAGTTTGGAAGAACGATCTTGAAATCAAGTTCGGAAGGGTAACATTCGAAATTTGTCCCAGCGAGAACGATTATCCTGCGGGAGGGCCGGCGTAGTGATTTCACGTACGGCGGGGATAATCGAACTCAAGGGAACATATTCGGTGGTTATTCCAAACGAACTCGATGAATGAAACGTATCAAAATGGGATAGACTTGGGTTTGGGATTTGAACTTTGTTGTTTGAGGAATGCTAAGAGTAGACTAAGAAGTGATCAAATAAAAATAGAGATGTTGGACAGTTTTATGAACGGATACGCAGATTGTGCTGGACGACTTAGAGATTATGATATACATCGATGATTTATAATGGGATTGTGACTTAGTGGTCCAGGCTTAAGAAGGGGATACATAGGTGGATTCTATTAAATGTGATGATAGAGATAGTGTGTGTGCGAATCGATGGGTTAGACCTGCAACATGGACGTATCATGGGTTCGGTTGAACGAACGTCTTGGTGTGATAGGATGATCTGTGCTCGATGTTTAGAAATCTGAGTGAAACGAGCTTGGGTAGAATACCCGTGTAAAGGAACAATGGTTTGACCTTAGGGTGTTTGGGGCAAGCGTTGTGCAACGCGGTTGCATGATGGGTCACAAACTGGAACTGTACCTATGACTTTGTGAGCTGATCTAGTGGCTAGGCAGACGACCGCGTGCCTTGAGTTAAACTGGAGTGGCTGACTTCAGATTATCGTTCGAGAAGAATGATAGAACTGGGGCAACGAGACTTAGAGTTAGGATTTGGAACTGAGAATGTATACTAGTGTCGTTGGTGTTAAAACCAACGCAAGGCGAGATAGGACTCAGGTAATAATTGATTTGGTCGAATCGGTTATGCGACGGTGAGGAATAAGACGGTATTAGAAAATTGTCGGACGGAACTCTCACGATTTGAATTGGTGATATTGAAGATAAGTTGGCGTGATGAGTTGGATCATTGCTTGGTAGATGCGGTTTGCTACTAGTAATGCAAAACTTGGATTTGGGTGAGATTGGAGTAGACGATAACTAAATCGAACCAGAGTTTGGTTATTCATATAGCAGAATGATCCGTGTTTCGAAAGATTTTTACGAGTAGCTTGTCAGACTTAGCTGTCACTAAGCTTGGTTGAAATACACATATTCTGGGGATGCCTTGAATATGGGTACGATCCAGACTTAGCGATATGCATAACTCAGATGCAGTTGCAAATAAAAATATTTCGACTCGTATGGATGAGTATGGCAACTGAAATAGGTTAGCTACAACCTAAACTTCCTTAAAGGAAAGATTGTATCGTTCCCCGTGCTACCGAGATTGTTCTGCGCTAAGGTGTAGTAAGAGACTGAGTTTGGGAATGCAATAGTTGGGAGATTTTAGACCATAACAATGGTTGGAAGATAGTATGGATTGATGCAAGTTAGTAAAAATTATAATTTTGATGGATCGAGTTAAGCGGTAACAGATTTGGCTTGGAGTTTGGAAGAACGATCTTGAAATCAAGTTCGGAAGGGTAACATTCGAAATTTGTCCCAGCGAGAACGATTATCCTGCGGGAGGGCCGGCGTAGTGATTTCACGTACGGCGGGGATAATCGAACTCAAGGGAACATATTCGGTGGTTATTCCAAACGAACTCGATGAATGAAACGTATCAAAATGGGATAGACTTGGGTTTGGGATTTGAACTTTGTTGTTTGAGGAATGCTAAGAGTAGACTAAGAAGTGATCAAATAAAAATAGAGATATTGGACAGTTTTATGAACGGATACGCAGATTGTGCTGGACGACTTAGAGATTATGATATACATCGATGATTTATAATGGGATTGTGACTTAGTGGTCCAGGCTTAAGAAGGGGATACATAGGTGGATTCTATTAAATGTGATGATAGAGATAGTGTGTGTGCAAATCGATGGGTTAGACCTGCAACATGGACGTATCATGGGTTCGGTTGAACGAACGTCTTGGTGTGATAGGATGATCTGTGCTCGATGTTTAGAAATCTGAGTGAAACGAGCTTGGGTAGAATACCCGTGTAAAGGAACAATAGTTTGACCTTAGGGTGTTTGGGGCGAGCGTTGTGCAACGCGGTTGCATGATGGGTCACAAACTGGAACTGTACCTATGACTTTGTGAGCTGATCTAGTGGCTAGGCAGACGACCGCGTGCCTTGAGTTAAACTGGAGTGGCTGACTTCAGAGTATCGTTCGAGAAGAATGATAGAACTGGGGAAACGAGACTTAGAGTTAGGATTTGGAACTGAGAATGTATACTAGTGTCGTTGGTGTTAAAACCAACACAAGGCGAGATAGGACTCAGGTAATAATTGATTTGGTCGAATCGGTTATACGACGGTGAGGAATAAGACGGTATTAGAAAATTGTCGGACGGAACTCTCACGATTTGAATTGGTGATATTGAAGATAAGTTGGCGTGATGAGTTGGATCATTGCTTGGTAGATGCGGTTTGCTACTAGTAATGCAAAACTTGGATTTGGGTGAGATTGGAGTAGACGATAACTAAATCGAACCAGAGTTTGGTTATTCATATAGCAGAATGATCCGTGTTTCGAAAGATTTTTACGAGTAGCTTGTCAGACTTAGCTGTCACTAAGCTTGGTTGAAATACACATATTCTGAGGACGCCTTGAATATGGGTACGATCCAGACTTAGCGATATGCATAACTCAGATGCAGTTGCAAATAAAAATATTTTGACTCGTATGGATGAGTATGGCAACTGAAATAGGTTAGCCACAACCTAAACTTCCTTAAAGGAAAGATTGTATCGTTCCCCGTGCTACCGAGATTGTTCTGCGCTAAGGTGTAGTAAGAGACTGAGTTTGGGAATGCAATAGTTGTACGAAGGGATCATTCGGATAAAATGATTAAGCACTCGTGCGAACAGAACGAGTAAAATGAATAGGAAGTTAAGTTCGATTGTACCAAAAGATGCGAAGGATTAGAGGGTACCCCAGGTAGGCAATTTAGCTCCGCGCTAAGGCGCAATATAGACTGAGTCAGAAAACGTAGCTGATTGGGTGCGAATTACTTAGCGAGATTGGGCGGTGACTCAGAGTGATTTGATGCAAACGAGATTGGAAAAAATTAGTCGAGATTCAAACTTTTGGGTTCAGGCGTAACGATGGTTTCGATAGGCGAGGTCAAGTAAACTGTCAAATGTGTTCGGATGCATTTGGTTCCTATGCTAGATAATATAACAAGTTGGGCAAGTTCACCCAATTATGAGTTGAAAGTGCACATTGCGTTATAGAATACCATGTGCTTGGGTATTGCAACCCTGCGCCTGGTGCAATAGGTTTTGAGTTGGGAGTGCAACGATTGAGTTGAGTATAGTTCGATAGCATTGAACGGTAGAGTCGTTCGATGAGAGTTGGCTAAACATTGGCGTAACGCATGGTGAGAAAATAAATGATTGTGGTATTAAGACAGTCCTTGGAAGTTAGATAAGATGTATAGAGTTTGGTTTAGAAGTTGTGCGATAGTACGAATTGCGCTCAGGAAGTCTCGAGGACGAGACTTGTTCTGAGTGGTGTATAATGTAACGACCCGCTCCGCTCAACCCGGAGGGCCGATTCAAACGACACAAGTGTAGCTATTCAGCCCGCCTTAGCTTAGCGAGATGGCTCATTCGATGCAAAGGCATTTATGCTGGGATCTTCAATGGAGTCAGACTTAGGCTATCAGAGGCGCGTCCGAAGTCTCGCTCGACCGATGCGATACATCGCTAAGGTGGGTGGCCCCGGTGAACCTGTCTCTACTTAGCTGTACACTAAGAAAATGAATGTTACATGCTAGTTTACAGACGATAACCTTTGCATGCTAATAAAAGAGATGAACGCACATAGCTAAGGGGATAACCCCGCCTTATCATTGTATAGAATATGGAGATTTTACTTGCCATTTGCGTAGTCAGGATTGTTGAGTTAGAATGTAGTAAATTCCTTCATATATGCCATAAAGTAGTGTGAGTTCATACCGAGGCGTTGCACCGCACGAAGAATGACACGGGATGGATTAAAACTAGGTTGCATGCATAGACGAGGAAGGCTATCAAGTAGTCGTTCCGAGTCAGGAGACGAAAGGAAAGGAAGGTACTCGGGATATGCAGATCACCGAGGCAGTCTTTAATCAGGGAGCTGCGTAAAGAAGAAAAGATCCGAGTGTAGTCCTCGGCAAGGATTGATCCGAGAGTTGTCCTCGGTTAGGATTGGAAGTGGGGGAGTAGTTGCATGGTCACGGACAACTGATTGTGCACCAGGTAGAGAGAGTCCTCGACACGATTGCTGAGGCATCCGAATCGTGTCAGCCCGGGAGGACAGTGCCAGTGTAGTCCTGGCGATACGCTAGCTGATGACTAGATGGAGAGAGCGGGACATCCAGCAAGGCTTGCTACCGACCTGGATGGGCGCTGACTCGTTTGACGGTTGGGAGGCCCAGCAAGGCTAGCAACCGAACTGAAAAGATAACCATCCATCGCAGATATTGTCCAATATGGCTAGCAGAGCCAGTGACCTTCATATAGATAAGTCAAGTTTGCATAGCGGCTATCCGTATTGAGAAAAGAAGAAACGGGAAGGAGTGCGTTTGCACGATATTTTGCATAAGTAGAATGGATGCATGGTATCACACATAGTTCTAGTAAAATGGGTCTTGTGAGGCAGAGGCACGACATAACACTTGGGTTTTCATAGTTGCATCTTGATATTCCGTAGATTATTGTTTATATTGCTGCTTATGACAGGGAAGGCCGAATGGTAAGAAATGGTAAGGTGAACTCAATTGTTCATTATTATGACACTCTTGAGCTGACACGGAGATTACTTTCTTTATATTGCCATGTAACTGATCCTAAGCAAAAGAATAGAAAGACAACAAAACCAGTCGATGCACATAACTAATGAACGTGCTTGTTTTGTGGCGTGGGCGAGAGGCCTCCCCACCAGTGCATTTAATGTACTGATACCCAACCAGTCTGCATGCAGGGTGTAGGGGAAACTCGTACGGATTCGGAGATCGCTTAACGCAATGAGGCGCCGGACCGCACTTGGCGTCTTGGAGCGTGGCGCACGGACCTGGAGCTCACATATATGAGACATAATGTATGGGAACATCATCATCCAGATTACTTGTATTGGTTCTAAGCCTAAGGGCATATTCATTGTAAGAGAGAGAGAGAGAGAGAGAGAGAGAGAGAGCATGAGCATGAGTGGATTGTAATCTCGGCCTAGCGCCGCTTGTAATCTTTACTTCATATCAATAAAGAGCTTGATTTGGATTCAATACTTGTGTTCATTTTATGTTTCCGCTATGTCGACTCCGTGAACTAGTTATCAACGGCCGTTTCGGTATTTGCCTTGCGCGGGCGCAACCCCAGGCTCGCGCGATATCGCGTCACGATGGAAACGTACGTCCCGCGGGAGCGCTGGCGCGGTGATTCGTGCATAGCGGGGACGGCCGATTCCGGCGGGAGATCAGGGCGTGACAAGTACACCCTGACAGAGACTATAATACCATAATAAAAGAGACCATAACCATGCATGTTTTACGTAGATTACATGTTGTATGACTGTAGGTAAAATTTTCTTAGACCTTGATTGTTAGGGGGGTTTAACCGTAGTGAAGATTAATGAAGATGTTATGACTGGATAGAGAGAGACAATGTGCCTTAAATTTTGAGGATAAATATTAATTTAAATAAAGAGTTGAGAACTTAAATAAAATGATTTAACGAGGCTGGTGCTTCTGTCTTCTTTTCCTTTTTTCACGATGGATGCTTACTATTTTTTCATGGAAAATGCCTACTACTTATAGCTTTGAGGGGACATGCATGCACGCATCTCATGCTGCCGAGTAGTGGTGCATGTTACAATCAGTGGCACATGCTGTCATTAATTGCCACGTGGTAGCACGAGATTTGAGGTTGCTGATGCCCATAACACTCATGACACGTGTCAAATGATGATTCTGATTGCACCTTAGGAGTACATCCGTCTGGAACATGGAAGTCGATGGAGTAGTAGTGGCGCATGGCACTGCTTGGCATATGAGAACACTTAGTACACTAGTGGCGCATGGCACTGCTTGGCACATGGGAACACTTAGTACAATAGTGGCGCATGGTACTGCTTGGCACGTGGGAACACTTAGTACAATAGTGGCATATAACTTTGGATCGTATTGGTGTATGGGACTCGATCACTACGGCACATGGTGTAGATTTTTTATGCTTCTACAACAGACAGAGGGATAGATGCGATCAATGGGGTAATTGAAGACTTTGGCAAATTCTCGGGGTTGCGGTTGAACAGAGAAAAGAGCAATGTTTACATTAACAAATATTGTCTAAACCAGTAATACCTGACGGGAAGGTTGCGGGTGGAGAAGGGTCAGTTGTCAGTTAAATACTTGGGATTATCGTTGTCTGTTAATTATGCCAAATTCACGGAGTGTTAGAGTTTAGTTGAGTATGTACAACGAAGGATGGAAGGGTGGCAAGCTCGCAATCTATTATTTGGGGGAAGAATAGAGCTGGTTTAAACGGTGATCTCTACAATCATGATGTATTGGTTGCAAGCCATTATATTGCCAACTACGATGATAAATAAGATTGAGAGATTGTGTGCAGATTTTATCTATACCCATTCATGCGATTGCCTAGACGGATATGTGCAAGCCGAGGAGCGAGGGAGGAGCGAGACTCAGGCGAATATCAACGATGAGGGCAGCAGCAAGGTTAAAGCTAACATGGCGACTTCTACAAGGTCATTCACTGTGGACGGAGTGGATCAAAGGCAGGTATCTGAAACAGAGTAATTTTTGGACAATCCCGATAGAAAATAATTATTCAGTTACTTTCAAAACAATTTTACAAGGGAGACAAAAGGTTAAACAGGTGGTAACAAGGAGGATTAAGGACGGATCTAACACAAATCTGTGGTATGATCCATGGTTGCAACATAAAAGCCTAGTTGAGCACCTTGGGTGGCATATATTCGAGATTGCTGGCAGGAACGAGATGGTTGAGAAGCTTATTGAGGATGGGAAATGGAATTTACACAACCACACAGTTGGCCGCCTATTAGGACAAAAAATAATGGACGTCCAAATTGACAAGGAGGCGGACATGGATGGGTGGCTGTCGGACTTACATAGGTCGGGGAATACTCATTCAAGTCGGCTTATGAATGGCTCCGGCCGGAGGGCCAAAGCCAAGAGTTCTATGAGTTCATTTGGCATAAAAGTATAGCTACCAAAATGAGTTGGTGTGTATATAAAGCCCTCAATGGCAGATTATTAACGAGGGATAGGCTCCAACGATTTGGCTTGGATATTCCTTGTGTGCAATGTGTGCTTTGCCGGCAGAGACCGGAATCGATTAAACATTTGTTCTTTGAGTGCGATGTCGCCTAGTATATCATGAGTAGGCAGTGGAACAAACTCCAGCTTGCAGATGTCACCATAAGAGATTTGCACGGGATAATGACAGAATTAGGGAGGGAGAGGAGCCATCGAGACAGATGGTTCCTGGAGGCTAGGACTCGACTTGCTGCAGGTATTTGGCACATATGGAGGGAACGTAATATTCGTATTTTTTATGAGAATAATTCCACCCCGAGTGGAATACTTCATAGTTTAGAGTTTGATATTTCTTGTATGATGCCAAGGAAAGGTTAACCCAAGAAAGGATGTATATGGTTGTATGAGCTGGGGTGATCATTAACAAAATTATGTTCTTTCAAACATATATATATATATATATATATATATATATATATATATATATATATATATATATATATATATATATATATATATATATATATATATATACACGGTCAGTCGGATTGTTGAAGTCAACTTAATCGGATAGCATCACCAAGCGAATATATGATTAAGAAATTAGCACACCAACGTGTATCGCTAATAATACATATGTAAAATTGGAAGGCTAGACTCAACTATCCAATGGAGTAGCAGCCACCGTCAATTATCTCCACTAGATCTATTTATATTGAAGCTTGTATTAATGGGTTAGAATGAACAACTACATCCTCGACCTAGAGATATAAGGAAGACAAATTATTTTGCTTACCTAAGCTACACGGCTAAATTATTCCAATTGCATTCCAACTATAAAATTCGAACATTTTTGATATATTAACTCTTTTGTATGTTTAATTTTGATAATTCAACTTTATAAGTATCTATCGTCAATTTTGAATATCCTCAACGACTGGGACGTTAATTTTGTGCTTTTTAAATTACTCTCACGTAAGTGATAGATATGTGGAGCTGACATGAACGTCAGATTGTACAAATTGTAAAATTGTAATACAAAAATTATTCCATTATGAAGTTGGAACCATTTTAATAATTTAGCCAAGTAAACATTCATTCAATTATTGTTATTATTATTATTATTATTGTAAAAGGTATACTTAAACTAAGAGAGAAACTTTGATCAAGTTAATAATGGTGATGCATGGTAACTGGGGACTTAGATCATTGGTGTTTTTGTGAGAGACGGGGAGAGGGATGAGACAAGGTAGCCAAAGAGAATGTGCAAAGTGGCTAGAAGGCCACGCGCTAGCGAGATTAAACATTAGCTAATTGTCCTCGTGCCAAAATCAAGGAAAAAAAAAAAAAGAACACTTGCACCAAACTAATAGTCTAAAAGCCACCGATGGCTCCCCCACCACCATCACCTTTCCCTTTCATCCCCAACTGGAACCCTCATACGCAGTCCCCTACCCTAAACTCTTTGTTATTTACCATCGGGTCCCGCCTCCACTCCCTCTCCCTCCTCGCCGACCACCTCTCCTCCAGCTGTCCCTTCCCTACGACTCTGTAGGCGATGACGGGTGCATATTCTTCCTATGCCGCTTCGAGAGCGGCGACCAGATCCGTCGTATGGACTACTTTTACGTGTTCCATAGTCGGTACCTCGACGGATGGCTCGACACGGTGAACCTCAGCTACCGCTACCCAAAACCAAGTTCCTAGAAAAGAAAGTGCAACTCTTGTAGAGGAGTACATAACTTTCCAAATCAACGAAAATGCTAATTTATCGTTTCATACATTATGTCATTTTATTATATTAAAAAAATAAAGCACCTTAAAACTAGAAGGAAACTTCGAATGCTTCAGAAGAGACCTTCAACATTTTGCGGGATAACTAACGTATTTGAACGTCCGCCTTGTTCCCAAGACTTGTGGATGAAGAGGTCAGACATTGAAAAATGTACCGATGAATGGAATAACCTGTCGATTTTTAGTATTTTGAGTTATCAATAAAAGTTGTTTCTTTTTTATTCTCTCGTGCGAAGATTGAAGTATCAGTTCTCATATAATTTTGTTGTTTTCAATGATCAACGTTTTCCATGATGTGTTAGTTGGTATCAGAGTCCTTATATTGTCGAGATAAATGTTTGAAACCAACAACGGTCACAATGGTTAACATCTTCCTATCGAGGGTAGGAGGATGAAGGTATTTTGTGGCGATAAAATTACATCGAAGTCTCTCTATAGGAGATGAACCTATGCGTCCAATGGAGCAGGCGGTAGGCTTTCAGAAACCGTTGAGACAACTGTTTTGAGATCCATAAAATGACATCATGGGTTAGCAACACCCATGACCTCTAGGAAGATGGCCATGCACTGGCATGAGAGAATCGTCCACGGAGGGCTTGTGTGGATTTGTTAGAATGATGATCATGTCGGCGACATGCTACCTAACCAACGGGACTAGTGCGGTCCCAACATCGACGTACACGGTTGCTATGACGACTATGGTAGGAAAGACCTTCGTGATAACGGGTGCACGATAGGTTTGTTTGACGACAACTACACTTATCAACGTGGTAATCATGGAAAAGGTCCGCATGGGAGATCAAATGATTTTCAGTTGTTTAATCTTCCATGGAGATCGAGTCATCGAAGAGTTCATGGATCGGCCATCGAAGGTAAACTGTATCTTCCACTACATGGAGATCTAGGAGGACAAGAAGGTAAAGCTTGCTGATTGAATTCAGGGGCAAATCGGTTGCAGGACGAACATAGGTGGGAAGGTAAAAGATGCATAACCTCATGAGGAAAGATGTAGAATAAGCTAAAGGTGCATTTCCTATCCGATGACTACGACCAACACATTTTCTATCAGTATCAGAGGCGTGCACAGGGTCAACGAAGCATTAACGAGCACACTACAGTTTTTGTGTCTCAACGAGCAGAACCACATTGAGATCCAGAGTCATGTATATTGCTTCATGAATGGACTCAAGCCAATGATTCGGGACTGAATCGGAGCTCAGTGCATCTCTAATTTGAAGGAGGCCAGAAATCGAAAGTTGTAGATAAAGCGATTCTTGTAAGAAAGATGACAGTCAACCGGTAAATTGCGATAGCAATAATCCATGTGGAACTAAAGAAATGGGAGAACAGAGAAAATAGATTTTGTCTTTGTACAATCAAACTAAAATCTTCAACAATTTCTTACAATCAAGCTCCCATTCTCAAATCTAGCTGCCAAGCAGAGTCCATCGTCATGCCCGGGCTCCCTGACAACATCCAGATGCTGAAGACTTCCATGCCCGACACTAGTAAGTTGTCCCCAAGAGCTTCGGGGAAGTAACTAAGTGCTTCTACGAGCTGGAGCCGAACACATATGCTGAAGACTCAATGAGATGATATTGATACTGTATTACATATGCTGCTGAGTTTCAAGATGTCGAGCTTCCAGAAGGAACACAAGAAGATGCTTAGATTTTAATTATTCCAAAAATACAACAAGAAACAGAAGGCTGAATGCAACCAGGAGAACAAACAGCTTGAAGAAACACCAAATGCTATTGAAACTATCATCTTCTACAACTTGTAATCCTCACAGCAGCAGCGAGCCCCCTTCAAAATCGCTTCCGTTCGCGTCTCTTCGAGCTCATGAATCAGATTATCCATATCGACGTAAGACGAGCCGCCTTCGTCCACAGCTTTCCTTGCCATCTCACCGAGTTTTCTTGCTCTGCGCCTCCTCTCCTCCGCATCTTCTCCATCGCCCATCAATTGCTGGATGGCCATCTCTATCCTGGCAGCCTCCACCAACTCCTTCTCTTCGTGCTTGGCGACCATCCTCTTAACCCCTATGGCAACTCCAATCTTCAGCACATCCACGACCAGCCTCTCGTTGAAGGACTGGTCCGCATACTGAGGCCAAGTGACCAACGGCAGGCCCGCGCTCACCCCCTCCAGAGTCGAGTTCCACCCGCAGTGAGTCACGAATCCGCCTACTGCATCGTGGTTCAGTATCAGGATCTGCGGAGCCCATCCTCTTATAACCAGACCCTTGCCCTCGACCCTCTTCTCGTATCCTCGAGGAATCGAGCCTTCCTCGTCCCTCCTCACCACCCAAACGAACGGATGGCTCGCCGCTTCGAGGCCTAATGCTATCTCGCACAGCTGAGCAGTCGAAAAATGGCACGATCCTCCGAAACAAACGTACACGACGGAGCCACACCTCCTTTCATCGAGCCAACTTAGGCAATTCCGGTAGCCTCCTTCCTCCTCCTCCGACGACGACGTCGACGACGCGTTAATATTTCCTCTGCTCGACTTCTCGACCGTGTCGCTGTTGCAGAGCGATACCGGGCCGAGGTGCCACGCCCTTCTTCCGACCACCTCTCGGTAGTGTTCTGCGTAATCGGGCTCGAGCTCGTGGAAGGTGTTCATTAGCAATCCGTAGCACCTCGCTTCGACCTCCTGGGTCGCCATGATGATCTCGAACAGCTCAGGCCTGTCTGCTGCCAAGTTTACGATCTGCGACTTGAACATCTTGATCGTGTGGGGGAGGCCGGGGATCACGAAGGGATCCTCCTCGGCCGGAAGGGTGTCGAGAAAATTTGGACGGCCGGTGCTGGCGAAGCAGCAGTGGGCGAAGAAGCTCAGACCGGTGAACAAGAGCGTCGGTATGTGGAGCTTGTCAGCGGCGTGGTATGCCCACGGCATGAACATGTCCGCGACAACACAGTCGGGAAGTAAGCCCGCGAGGAGTTGACTGAAAGGCTCTCGGAGCATGGCCATAGCTTTGTAAAAGTTGGGCTCAAGTTCGGGCGAGGGCACGGAGTAGAGATTCTCGCAACCGTCGGGCAAGCCGGCCGCGACGGATGGGAACGGGACGAGAAGGATTTCGACGGAGTGGCGTTCGACGAGGGAGGAGGACCTCATAAGTGCGGCGTTGCCGGGGGGTGGTCAGGACGGTGCAACGAACGCCGCGGGCAGCGAAGAGTTTGGCTATGTCAAGCAAGGGGAGCATGTGGCCGGGCGCCATGAAAGGAAGGAAGAGCACGCGGAGAGGAGTGTAATCTTGAGTGCCCATTGCTACTACAGACTACAGAATGCTTGTAATGTACCTTCTTTTCTTTTTTTTCAGATCGAGTGCTTCTAATGTAGTTGAGTGCCCGTTTATGTAGAAGAGGTTGAGAGTAGCAGGTTAGGGCGGCTGTCCGGTCAACGAAAGAATACAAACACAAAAGACAAAGAGTCCATTTTTATTCACCCCATCAATACTACGTGGTTGGACAAAGAACATTTTTATTCAAATTTTCTATCACCGGATCACTGTCTCCTTTCTTTCTTTATTTATTTATATATCACCCCATCAATACTATATATATATATATATATATATATATAAAGGGGACAGTGATCCAGGGATAGAAAATTTGAACTCGAACATGCAACCACCTAGTATTGATGGGTGGTTGCATGTTCGAGTTCAAATTTTCTATCCCCGGATCACTGTTCCCTTTATATATATATATATATATATATATATATATATATATATATATATATATATTTGGGTTTATTTGATATTATTTCATCTTATATTAGGTATATTGATATTACTTCCTGTTAAATTAAAAGTTGAGAATACTCCTCTGAAAATATAGCTAAAAATCTGAAAGTGTCGTTAATGAGTTTTGAAAGTATCGTTAAAGAGTTTTTAACGACACTTTCA
Source organism: Iris macrosiphon (assembly GCA_036927795.1). Classification (NCBI taxonomy): domain Eukaryota; kingdom Viridiplantae; phylum Streptophyta; class Magnoliopsida; order Asparagales; family Iridaceae; genus Iris; species Iris macrosiphon. Next base: position 311,366,479 of record JAYESA010000005.1, on the reverse strand, counting down.
GGAAGGTATTCTTAACTTTTAATCTAACAGAAGGATAATATTAATATATCTAATCTAAGAGGGGGGTAATATCAAATAGCCCTTATTTGTATTAACACTAAATACAAATCAAGCATTATGAAGGAATGGAGGGAAGGGGGGGACTACTAATTAAAATAAAATTGGGAGGTACTAGAATATGCATTAGGAAATTAGGGTGAGGGGGTAAAATACAAATAACTCTTATTGTTACTAATCTTGAAGAGAACTTGGAATCCCTAGATAAACTAGAAAAATGTATAATTTTGTTTATTAATGAGTTTTATCGCATAATATTTTCTTTTACTTCATTACTTTTATTGATTATTAATTTGTTTATGTTGTGTTATCTTTTTATACTTGTATATATTTAAGTCAATTAATTACGTTAGGTTCAACCTCGAGCAATGTTTGAAGATTTGGTTTCTTGATTGACTAGTTTGGATTATGTAATTATTAAACACTCTATCATTACAATGTACACTCTATAGTCTATATTGTGCACTTCTGGACCTTTGGTTTCAGTTTGGATTCAGGATGGACTGTAAATTAATGACAATATGTGCTCTATACAGTCAGGGCCGGCCCTGAGCTCATAGGGGTCCGGGACGAACTTTCAAAATGAGGCCCCATACGTAATGTAAAAAAAATAAAACAAAAGTAAAATAAAAAATAAGCCTCCACCAAGATTTGAACTAGGAACCTCTTGTGTACAAGTCTAACGTGATAACCACTACACAACAATTGCTTTGTGATAAGAATGGTCCATGGTAAATACTAGTTCTATTTTCGGTACAAAATTATTTATATATTTAATTTTTTTTTTTTTTGGCCCTTCTGGCCCATGGGGCCCTGGGCGGTCGCCCTGCCCGCCCTGGACCAGGGCCGGCCCTGTATACAGTATGTATTGTGCAATGCAGACCTTATTTTGGAATTCTGGATCTGGTTTGGATTCAATTTTTGGTTGTAACTATTAAATTATAAATCACTACACTTTATATATAGCCCATGTTATTTCTAAACTGTAGTTTTTGTGTATTAGAGTTACATTTACCTTTTTATTTCATTATAAGTTTAACTACTAACAAATATATAAAGAAAATGACGATGATCATATGACATTAATAAGTAGTGGACATATACTATAATGCATCTATTTTTTGACGCACAAGTTGTCAATCTAAGCCTTTAAAGTTCAAATACATTTGTCTATCTATGCAGTTTCTGAATTTGTAGAAAATAAGTTGTTGTGGGCCTTGTGGAAATGGATGACTAGATATGTATGATCTCCTTAAGAAAAATGCTATTTTTCAAGGATCAATGCTAAATGGGAGCACTAATGGGGTTCTGTTCAGGCTTGAAGAAATTTGGTTCGATTTCAATTCTAAATAACCCACCATTCGATTATCAGTTTCAGGTTCGCTTATAGGTTGTAACTTGAATGGACTGCCCGGTTGCATTTATGTGATAATTCAGGTATAGATCTTTCTTTTGCTTATGGAGCTTTGTGACTATGTACTGCTAAGTTTGGATTCTGAAATTGACTTTAGTCTCATACTTTACTTTAGTTTCTCTTATTCAGTTAACTTCTGTATTAGTAGCTCTCTTGTTTTGAAATAAATTGCTAAGAAATATGAAGAGAGGACAATAAAGAGATAACATTAGTGAATAGTGGACAAATATAACAATGCATCCATTGATGCAAAATTTGTCAATCTGAGTCTTCAAAGATTTCAAACCATGCTTGCCAATGATCTATGCAGATTTTGTACTTAACCAATGATCTAAGACTTCACTTTAATTTTCTGTGGGATCTTGATTGGGGATGGCTGAACTGAAATGGTCAAATGGAAAATAGCTCCAGCAGTGCATACCTGCATCAAGCAACTAAAAACCTGGAATTGTCCTCTTTCCTTCTCTTGGATGTAACTATTTGTTAAGCATATAAAAACCTGGAATTTAGAAAGAGAACTCCAGCAGTATTCCTTGTAGGTTTGGATGTAACTAATATAAAAACCTGGAATTTAGAAAGAAAGATGTGTCTATTACTGTGTTTCTTATCAAATTTTGTATGTACTGTCTACTACTGTGTTTCTTGTCAAAATTTCTACTTTTTTTGATTCTACTATTTTACTTGTTATCGGTAATGAATTGTGATTTTGTGTGTGTATATTTTGTACAAATTGTAAAAAATTTATGAAAACTTTTGCCAATTTTTATGGAAGGCCATTAGCCCAACTTTAGACTCGGCGGTCCGATCGATCTAAACCGAATAAATTTCAGTTTAGATCAGTTTTTGGTAATTTCAGTTTCGTTTCGTTTTGCCAGAACTCGGTTTTCTCAGTTTTTTTTAAATTTGATTCAGTTGAGACTGAATTAACCGAATACTCACCCTAGCTAGTTAACATCAATGAAATAATCTAAATAGAACAAGCTGTTAATTACCTCATAAAAATTAAAATCTTCGAACAAAATGACACTCCCAAGTTACATATGCAATTAAAGATCACCTTTCCTATTTACTACATATACCGCAACATTAATTTGTACAAAGAAATATAAACAAAGGAAGATGTACCAAGATGCCTTCTAATTAATATGTGTGTAAACAACTAGAGAATAGTTATCAGCTCATCAATATTCTTCAATGATAGATGATTCACTGATGGATGAGTCTGACCAGAAATGGTCCAGGAAATCCGGCTCTGGCGGCGAAAAGAAGGGCTTCGGCGGCATCGGCAATGTATGCACATCAGCTTCCAGCATTTCCAAGACGTTGCTCATAGCCGGTCGATCGGATGGCTTCATCTGTATGCACCATAGACCGACTTTACAAAGCTTCCTCTCGACGTCGTTGAACATGTTCAACAGTCTCCTTTTGGGTCCGTTCATAGTCGACCTCTCGTCAGTTCCGGTCAGTCTCTCTCTCTGATTCAGGCGATCGTATATCCACGAAGGATAGTACATCTCGCTCGAGTCCTGCGCCTCTGGGTTCACATTCCTCTTCCCCCCTGCTATCTCCATTAGCAGCATTCCGTAACTGTAGACATCAGACTTGTGAGAAATGACGCCAAAGCTTCTTGACACAAGCTCAGGGGCTATGTAGCCTATTGTTCCTCGGGCGACACTGATAGACACAATGCTATAGTCCTTTGGATACAGCTTAGCGAGCCCAAAGTCCGAAACCTTTGGGTTAAAATCAACATCAAGGAGGATGTTGTGAGGCTTGATATCGAAATGTAGGATCCTCATATCGCATCCTTGGTGCAAGTAATCGATCCCTCTTGCGACGCCCAGAGCTATGTCATTGAGTTTTTCCCAGGTAAAATGTCTAGGACTGGTTGCAGTGGATGAGGAGGAGAAGATGTACTTGTCGAGAGACCCGTTAGGCAAGTACTCGTAGACTAAAGCCCTCTTCGACCCCTCTGAGCAGAAACCAAGAAGGCGCACGACATTAACATGGTGGATCCTACCGATAGTGGCGACCTCGCTGATGAACTCTTCGCCATCGGTGCATCTTGAACTCTTCAACATCTTGACAGCAACCGGCTGGCCATGGGGTAGTTTTCCTCTGAATACCAATCCGAAGCCTCCCTGTCCTATTCTTTCTTTGAAGTGATTTGTGAAGTTTGCAATGTCTTTGTATGCATACCTTCTTGGTGCGAGCGGCGGTTGGTTTCGAAGGAATTTCTCAATAGCATCGAGAGATAGATACGTCTTACAGAATTCGTGTCCGAGGAATGCCCAAATGCACAATGGAGCCACTATCTGTCTTCCTATTAGCGCAATCACTGCACAAGGATGAGCAACAAGTTGCGATATTTTTAAACCACCAAAATATAGTTACGAACGTTACTGATGTTATACACTGACAAAGAGGCTTACATATGAAGTTCAATGCCATCACGAAGGCTACAGCAATAGGAAGATTGCTCACATCCTTGCTTTCAAATACACATTCTAAAAATCCCAACTCGATCATGATGATATTTCCCATCATTTGGTACAACCCACCATTTGCAACATACTTAGATGAACTGCAGTAATACCTTGCTTTAGTACTAGTGTATCAAAAAGTTGTATTCATCAATATTTACTTGCTGAGACAAGGCTAACTATAATAAAAGAGAAATCTATGTAGATTTTTTCGACTAAAGATGTGCAAGTACTTAGAGTTAGATGTTTGGTAAAATTAAAGTACAACCTGTTGATAACAAAATAGGGCAATTGCTCACCTTAAGTACCCTTTGAAACAGTAGCCGAACGTCTTAGGAGTTCTAACCCATGAAATAGTGAACCCCATCTTCAGCAATTCAAACATATCAGTACTCGAACTCTTATTGATAGAACCAATTGTAGGAGTCATAGCTAAAAATCTGCAGTATGGCACAAGATCCTTCACTTTGTACCCGGAAGTAACGTATATGGACTGGTTCAGACATGGAACTTGATAGTACGTATTTCGCCTGATAGTGTCAGTACAGTTCACAAAAGAAGCCCAAGCGGTCGATGACAGTTCATACCTCCCATCTTCTTTGATGATGCGAGGTGAAATGGAAGCAAGGGGTAGATGACACTTACCACTTGCCAAGCCAATATCGACAATTTGGAGCTCGTTGGGATCGTAAGATAGGCCAGTTACATAGTACTTGCGTGAGGACATACTTAAAACAGTGGCGTTGCCATCGCAGGTGAGTTCATACTTTGGATTGCCACAATAGTTCGGATCGCCTTTCAAACGGAAGGGCCAACGGATCTGTTGTATCCGTCCGCAAGATGAAGAACAAATCTCCTTGAAAGGATACAGGGCAAAGCCAGGACTAAAGAAGAGGTTGAATGAGAGTATGAAGCAAAGGACAAACTTTTCCATATTGCCTTCCAATGGCTAGCAGGTCTAGCTTTCCTTATATCCACATAGTATATAGACTATGAAACAGAGCAATTAGTTGAAGTTCTATGTTAACTAGAATAATATGCATTGTTTCAAACTTCTGACTTTGATCCGGTTCCTGGGTCCTTTTCTTGACGCAAGGAGTTTGCTGAAAGTCAATTTAACTATCATTATGTGTCTTTATCAGAGGCTATATAATTATTCTTGCTAAGACTAATAAAGTTGAGTGCCTTCAAATATTAAGAAACACGGACACGTCTAAGTTTTAGACTGGAACGAGCCAAACATTAACTCAAATATTCATCCCACTGACTCACGGAACATATTGTAGCATAAGCTAAATATCATGCAATTGCAATATTTGAATCATCTTTGCATCAAAACTATTTGAATCTTTTCCAGAATCGAATGATCCTAGTTCAAAGCCATAGGGCAAGGATGAAAACTGTCCTTGTCTTCTCTTTATTCCGTTGTCAGCACATAACTTCAAGCAACTTTTAGTGGCAATGTCATAGAACTGTGACAAATTTAATCTCCTTAATTCTCTCAATATCTTGATGTCTCCATCATAATTTGTTGACCTCATATTATAAGTGACACAATTTTTCCGGTCCTACTAGAAATTCAGGGAGCTCTTGTCCGTAATATGTTATCATCAAACATTTTCACCATGAGTATAGTGTTATATCTAAGGAGATTCACATACTTCCATCAAACTTTTTGTCGTTGTAACATCTAACTGAGAACCACTATGACTTGTGAACACAAGAAGGCTCACATGTTTCTTAGGTACAAAGAAAGCTCCTGTGGCTAAAACCAAAATGAATACCATGAGAACGGAAATAAAACGAGACACTGCTAGTCAGCACAGAAATTAATCAGCATCTTCCTGAAAATACTAAAAGATTTGAAATAAATCAACAATATTAATTTTATAATGGATGATTATAAACACCATACAACTATGAATATATGTAGAGGAAGAACGTATCCATATCCGAATAGGAGAAGGAATCTGAATTCGAATAGGAGAATCTAATATCAATCCTAAACTAATTATCTTAACACCCGCCTTCAAACTCATGATGGGTCAAACAACATGAGTTTGTCCAATAGAAACTAAAACCGTGGTGTGGGATATGACTTTGTACAGAAATCTGCCAGCTGATCAACAGAGGTCACATGTGGTAGAGAAATAGTGCCGGACAAAAAAATGCTCACGGACGAAGTGACAATCAATCTCAATGTGCTTTATTCGTTCATGAAAAGTCGGATTCTTTGCAATCTGTATAGCAGTCTACGTACATGGACGATCTCCCTGGTAGTAGCAGCTATAGATCTGTACTCTGCCTCAGTAGAAGAACATGTAACAACGACTTGTTTCTTGCTTCGTCATGAAATTAATGAATCACCAAGAAACAAACAGAATCCTGTAGTAGATCGTCTAGTGATCGGATCTCCTGTCCAATCTGCATCAGAAAATGCTTGAAGCTGTAGAGTAGATGCAGAAGACATGAATAGTGAACGTGTAATGGAGTCTTGAAGATATCAAAGAATATGGAGTAAGGCACCATAGTGAGATAATCGAGGCACGAAAACAAACTGGCTAACAATATTAACTGCGTGAAAAATATCTGACATAGTCAAATAGATTTACACAAGTTGTCTCACTAGTCGTCTATAACGAGTATGATCTGTGAGAAGTTCACCATTTATGGGGCAAAGCTTCACATAAAACTCCAAAGGAGTATCAGCTATCCGATTATCTTATAGACCAGCAGACGAAATAATCTATGAAGTATATTTCTGCTAAGAAATAAGTATTATTCTCTTATCTTGTGCAATCTCGAGTCCAAAAAAATAGTGAAGATTGCCAAGGTCTTTCATCTGAAACTGCTGGTGAAGGTTCCTCTGAGTAGCTGCAATCTCTGTTGAATTATCTCCAGTCAAAGTTATGTCATACACATAGAGTAAAAGAATAACTTGTCAATGCAGTAACAACTGCATAAATAAAGAATGGTCCCGAGAACACTAGTGACAATCTGCATTATGAAATAACACTCTAAAAATTCTCAAACCAAGCTCGGAGAGCTTGATTGAGACCATAGATAGCACGATGAAGGCGACAAACATGTCCTGACGGATAGAAAGACCTAGAGGGGGCTCCATATAGATAACCTCAGATAAAGAACCGTGAAGAAAGACGTTGTTCACATCAATCTGATAGAGTGGCCATCGATGAACGACAACAACATCTAGTAATGTACTAACTATGGTCATCTGAGCAAGATAGACAAATGTCTCATCATAGTCAATCTCATACTCCTTTGTAAAACTCCAGGCAACAAGGCAAGCCTTGTGTTGCTTAATGGATCCATAATGTCGATACTTGACCTTGAAGACCCACTTGCAATTGATTGGCTTGACTCCGTTTGGGAGTGGAATGACATCCCAAGTACCTGTCTGCTGAAATGCTCGAAACTCCTCTACCATAGCCTCATGTCACTTAGGGTACTAAACAACATCTTGATAAGAACTAGACTCTCGTGTAGTATTAATAATAGTAAGAAAAGAATAGAATTATGAGAATGCGAGACTAATATAGCAAAATCAAACTTGTCTGGTGGACCAAAATAATACTCGGGAGTAAAACGAACATGAGGTTGATGAGTACGTTAGGACTGGTCTGTGGAGGCATAGAGGATGGAAAAGATGGTATAACGGAGGGTGGTAGAATATGTGGAGGATCCTCATGATGCAACGACGGAGGCATCATAGGAGGAGCTATACCAAGAGAGTGGAATAAAGTAGTAGGGTCAATGGAAATACTAAACGATACAGCTGTAGAAAATAAGAAATAAACATCCGGAGGTGGGAAGTAAAATATGAAGAGTACTCTAGAAAGTTGACATTGCGTGATATACGAAGACGACGGGGCAAGGGATCACAACAATGGTATCCCTTATGCTCGAATCTAAAGCTGAGTAGGACACACTTGGTTGATCGAGCCGATAACTTTGTTCGCTCAGTCAATGGAATAAGAACAAAAAAATACACCCAAAAGTACAAAGCATACTATAATTAGGAGGACACGAATAAAGAATCTCATGAGGTGTCCGACCAGACAAAACAGAGAAATGGGTGATATTGGTAATATTAACAGAAGTAAAAATGGCCTCTGTCCAAAACATTTGAGGAACATAAGAGGATAACAAGAGAGCATAAACATTCTCAAGAATATGACGATATTTGCGATCGGATACCCCCATTTTGTTCATGAGTATAAGGAGATGACTGAAAAGAGTGCCGTGAGATTGTAAGATAGATCTCATCGTAAAGAGATACTCACAAGAACAATAAGAGCAAAATTAATCCTAACATTGAATTGAGTATGAATCATAGTAGTAAACGTCTTATAAATGTTAGGGAGTTCATAACAGTGACGCATAAGATAGACCCAAGAATAACGAGTGTAATCATCAAAAAATCTTACATAGTAGAGAAAACAAGACATAAATGGGATAGAAGTCCCCATATGTCAGAGTGAACTAATTAAAAAATACTATTAGATTTTGATAAACTCTTAGAAAAATGTAGGACTAAGTATTTTGCCAACTTACAATACATACATGTAGATAGAGAAAAGAAAGAACCACGCCCAAGAGCTCCGCTGTGGAATAAATTCTTTAGACGGGACTGTGAAAAATGACCTAAAAGTTTGTGCCACAAGTCGGCAGCAGACGTGACGATAGCAGCATGACTAGAACTCGAAGGTCGAATTGATAGAATATGAGAAAACTCTAAGTGGTACAACCGCTCCTTTCTATGAGCACGACCAATCATCTGGCTCTTACGAGGATCCTTTACAGAATATGTGAGGGAATAAAAAACAACAATAAACTCACTTTCACAAAGGCTACTAAATGATTTAGGGTGTAAAGTAAGATGGAGAACATGTAAAAAAAAGGAAGACTCAAAGTATCAGAAATTATGTCATCCACATAGAGTAAAAGAAAATTACTATTTGTACAGGGGCGTTGGATCCGACTCAACAAGGGACCTTCAACGACTCGGCTCTGGGATTCGAAAGACGAGTGCAGACTTAAAGCTTCGGTACAGACGTGTCAACACAAATAGACAGAAAAATTTGAAGGAGATGATAGACACAACGCTATAGTCCTTTGGGTACAAGCTCAGGTGCTATATAGCCTATTGTTCCTCGCGAAATACTGATAGACACAACGCTATAGTCCTTTGGGTACAATTTAGCAAGTCCAAAGTCTGAAACTTTTGGGTTAAAATCATCATCCAAGAGAATTTTGTGAGGCTTGGTATCAAAATATAGAGTCTGTACCTACTTTTTGTTAACCATTTGGTTACCCTCTCGTTTGACTCCATCACTTTCATACTTTCTTACACTTTCAAACAACCAAACAGTATCTTGATGTACTCGAAAACCTCTCTGATCCCTCTCAACAGAAACCAAGAAGGCACATGACATTAACATGGTGAATTCAACCAATCGTGACAACCTCGTTGACTGTCACGCTCTAGTTTCGCAGAACCGATTTGTCCTCGCATTCGATTCCGCAGAACCGTTCGTCCTCGCTGGACGTGATGTCGTACAAGTCTGGGGTTGCACTTGTACAAGGCAAGAACGTGCAAATATGTCAAAATATTTTGTAAATAGTTTCACAACATAGCAGCAATTAATAAAGCACACATTTGTATAGGAATAAAATATTTTTTTATTGATTCATTGCAACGGAGTACAATTTTTTCAGTATTGAAATGGAAATGCCTGAACGGCTTACATAGCTTTTGCATAAAAGAAAAGAGCGATAGGCTGACATAAAATTATGTTCTTATCCCATACATTATGCCCCTTTATTATATTCTTGGAAACTTGAAAGCAACAACTATAAATCTTGGAATACTTTAAAATTAGGAAAAAGCTTGAAAAGATTACAACGAAAGCTTTATCTCCCTTGAGCGCCCGCGGTACCCTAGTCACCTGGGTTGCCCACGGAGACGCGGGTCAGTACTTAACTTGTTCTGATGAGCAGAACTGGCCCACTCACCTAAGCCAATACTTATGAATTAAAGCAACAGTTTAATAGGCAATAGTTTATAAGCATCAATTTATAGGCAACATTTCATTAGGCAATAGTTTAAGTAGTAAAACATATAATCTTTGCAATATATGAATCTTACCCCATCCAATGGTCATTCCTGTATAAGTCACAGGATTGCTCTTACCGTCCCTTCATAAGACAATATTAGCATGCAACTCTTTCTTAGGGTCATTGGTGTTGTTTCACCATATAGGACTTTATCACGGTACGCCGTGCACCTCCTCAGGAGGGTAGCTAGACTCCTCTGAGAATCCCGCAATACCTCATGCCTATAACATGACCTAATATTTTACCATAGGACGAAGCAGTCCCCGGTGCCCAGGGTCCAGATCGAGAAAACTTATTACCTTGTGCACAAGTTGTTCATGACCATGCAAATGCACAAATGACTTAAGTTATAAACACATTGCATGGTAAAGAAATGATATAATCACAGCCGACATATTTCAATAGGGACTTCCTAGTTGATACTTTTCTCGCTTGGGGACTTATACAGTCCATACTTTCTTTTCTTTCTGGGGACTTGAATAGTCCATACATGCCTGTCTTTAGTGATTGTTTATAGCATAACATACAATGATAATGAAATAGTGTTCTCTACTAGCGTTGCATAAGATACAACAGTGGTATTAACTTGTAGCATTAGTAGATTTATCGATCATTGGACTTAGCAAGGTTATAAGAGAACTTATTGATTATTGGCATGAAGCAGTAGAGAAGAAGGGACATAACCGCTCACCAAATAGAGAATGTCGAGAGAAAAGGAAGCTTGCTCGCTTAGGATCTGGTCACGCGTCTATCTGCATTGGAACCAACATTTGGTTGACTATCATCTTCCTTTCTCTTAGAGTTCTCTAGAATGAATGCATGCAATCGATAAAAATGGGCTAGACAATAATCATCGAAAACCAATCACGAAAACACATTCATCAAAGTCAAGCAGCAAAAATTCAAGAAAGTCAACCAAAAATCCAATAAAAACTATTGGAATCATTCCAACAGAAGCCGATCAATCAATTGGAAAGGTTTATTGCATTGTCCGTGATCGATTCAGCCATAAATTTTCTCCATACTGAATTTTGACTGAGTCAATCGAGCCATAAGCCTTATATAGTGAACCGCTAGGAGCGGGGCACTACATAATATATCACTAAGAAAAAATTTTGTCCTCAAAACTTGAAATAAAGGTTCTACCTCTAGGTTATCGAATAAGGAAGGGTACTCTTTCGCATCTCTTCCTCGAGTTCCGACTTCGATTCTTCGACTGTATGATCGATTCCTCAAGGTCTTCACTTTTCTTTCCAGAATCTGAACAGGTTCTTTCGCATAGGATATGTCTGCACTCATCTCAAGCTGATCGAAGTTCACTACGTGACTCGGGGCATGCACGTATCTTCTTAGTTGGAAAATATGGAAGACATCGTGCACTTTCACAAAAGTCGGAGGTAGTGCAAGTCGATAAGCCACTGGCGCCACACTCTCTAGAATCTTGAAGGGTCCAACAAATCATGGACCCAGCTTCCCCTTGACGTTGAACCACATCATGCCTCGCATAGGTGTCACATTTAGGAACACATGATCACCCTCCATGAATTCCAAAGGTCGCTGATGTACATTCGAGTAACTTTTCTGACGGCTTTGAGCGACTTGAAGATTCTCTCGAACCATACGAACTTTCTTGACGGCCTGTTCAATATGTTCCAGTTCGAGCACTTGCCATTCGTTGACTTCCTCCCATCATATCGGCAATCGATACTTGCTTCAATAAAGTGTCTCATACGGGGCCATCTGAATACTCGCTTGATAATTATTATTATAAGCAAACTCTGCCAGAGATAGTTAGGTATCCCAATTTACCTTCAAATCTAGCACGCACAGTCGTAACATATCTTCAAGGATTTGGTTTACTTTCTCAGTCTGTCCATCAGTCTGCGGATGGTACGTCGATCTGAAATGCAACTTGGTGCCCATTGTCGCCTGAAGGCTACTCAAAAATTGTCAAACCATAATCCTAACTATCAATTCCCTTTCCCGGGCGTATAAGCAATTGTCAAGTCATAATCCTTTATCAATTCCAGCCATCGCCTTCGTCTCAAGTTTAATTCCTTTTGCGTGAATATGTACTTAAGGCTTTTGTGATCCGTGAAGATCTCGCAGGACAATCCATAAAGATAGTGTCGCCACAATTTCAACGTGAACACTATTGTTGTAATTTCTAAATCGTGCATCGGATAATTCTTTTCATGTTGTTTTAGCTATCTTGAGGGATACACAATTACTTTCCTATGTTGCATAAGAACACATTCCAATCCGAGCCTAGATGCATCGTTGTATATCTGAAATCCCTCAGGTCCGTCTGAAAGAGTAAGAATTGGAGCCGAGATGAGCCGCCGCTTCTCTTACAGTCGTCTGTCCATTTAAATACTACTCCCTTCTAGGTGAGGCGAGTCAGAGGCGACGCAATCTTCGCGAAGTTCTTTACAAATCTCTGATAGTATCCAGCCAAGCCAAGAAATTTTTTGATCTCATTAGCCGATGTAGGCTGTTTTCAGTCCACCACTGCCTCTATTTTTGTCACTACTATATTTCAGAATAGGAGTATTTTCGTCTTTTTATAATTTAATGTGTAAATAATTGCATGATAATTATTTATATTTAAATTGCTGTAATTTTATTTGATTATTGTACTTTACCGTTGCTTCGATAATTAGAGCACTACAATAGCCACTGCCTTCCAACAAATTTTATACCCTTCTCCTAGACGTGCCAGACTTTATTTTGATCCTTGTGTGACTCATAACTATGCCATGATGTGCTTCATTTTAGTCGCACAACATTCATCGCAAACGACTATATTTAATTCGATATAAATTCATCTTTGTATCCTTGTGTGTTTCAATCGAAATTGGAGACACAATCTCGATCCATCTTGAGCAACCCAAATTAGGGTAATATTCTATTCTGAGTCTTCTTCATTCATGACACTTGTGTCCCACTTAATTTCAGCCCCATGTACTTCTAATTAATTTTAGAACACCAATTATATTTATTTTGATTAAATTAAACCATAAACCTAACTTTATACAATTTACCAATTGTTGGGCACTTTTATGCAAAAGTGCATTAAGGTGTCCACCCCATTGGACACAACACGTGAAGAAACCCATTTCTTCTTCATGTGAATTTTTTCATAATTTTAGGAGTGTGTAACTCAACATCAACCTCCTTAAACCACAGCCCTCCAAACTTTGAACCAAATGCAATCCTAGCCATCCATTTTGAATCTAGAAAATCATAGCCCTTGAAATCCTACATGAGAAGCCTTTTTTCCAAGTGTTGACCAAGCCCTTATTCTAGGTCAACCCAATACTATACATATATAAACTCATTTTCTTTACTTTTTTCTTTTTCTTTATTCCTTAAACCTAATACCCAGCCGACTCGTTCCCCTTCCCATCTTACTGTTCACTATCCCTTCCCTGCCTGTACTCGACCCGCCAGAGATCAGCCCTCGCTGGAGCAACCTCGTCACCACCAGCACCCTACCGCCTCACCGTTCCCTCCATCCCACTCGCATCTCCCCGTCGGAACCGACCAGTCCTGAGCCGACCGCTGAACGCTGCACTCCTCCACCCTCGACCCCTAGCCGGAAGCAACACAAGAGTCATCCTCAACCTCGCCGGAGTCCCCCACTGCTTCGCCTGAGCACGAACACCCCGCATTTTCTTAACCCACCGTCGACCTCCCATTCTCAACCCACTGAAGCCGACCGTCTGCACCGGGGAATACCTCGCGGTCACGTTCTTCCCCGACCCGCCTGACCCATCCGGCCACCCTCGTTACAACCGGAGTGACTCGCTGAATCGCCTGAAGCTGCTGCCCGTCGACCTGAGCACACGATCGCCTGTACCGTGAACCCAAGCAGCACCCTGCTGCCACCTCCTCGATGACTCGACACGAACGCCTCATCCCGCGTACACATGTTCGAGTTCTCCCTCTTGCGTACATGTATACGTACACGCATACGCGTAGTTCTCATTTGTATGCATACGTATTTTTAGTTATGGTTTAATATAAGTGTATTATATATTTGGTATGAGGGTGTATATATTAGTATATGTATTTAGTATATGTATTTAGTATATGTTTAATATGTATAATTGGTATATATATATATATATATATATATAGTATATGAACTCAATTAGTATATATGTATAGTATATGTATTCCATTAGTATATGTTTAATATGTATATAATTGGTATATATATACATATATATATAGTATATGAATTCAATTAGTATATATACACATATATATATATATATTGTATATGTATTTAATTGGTGTACATATATATATTATAAGTAATTAATGTTATATGCTAGTTAAGACTATGTATAATTATATATGTACTAGGTGACCCGAGTGTAATTACGGATATCCCGTAGTTACATTGACCTGGACCATGTGAATTGTTAGCAGACTGCCATATGTATACTGACGTACTGGCAAGACCCGTATTATTTGACTGTCTGTTATGCACAGCAATTACAGACGTGACACCCGTGCAACTAAACGCACACTTGACCCTGTAGATAACAAGTATCACACCCTAGCGTAGTCTCTGAGTTCATCGTATTTTGATTGTGTGTGTTAGTGTAATGTCTAATGCAACATTGTATTATATAATATGTCTATAGGACTGTTGGATCATTCAGACGATACTTTGGAAATAGGACATTGGTATTGCCAGCTAAGGACCACAGGCGAGTACATTCTCTGACAGTTTTATTATGTTGATTATCTCTATAATTCTAGTTGTATAGCGTATATGATTCTGACACTGTTGTTTACACGAGTTGGCATCATCGAGACCTGTCACGAGGAGTCGTGATTTAGGATCCATCGTGCTAGTTGGGGAAACGGGGAAATATTAGTAGCTTATGTGATCATACCCAAACTCTACATGCATCATAGCTCAACCATACCTCATATCGGTACAGTCTGACCATTACGTGCCTCATAGCCTGTTACATGTGATTAGCCTGACTATTGCTTGCATCATAGCTATTCGGATGGTTAGCCCGACCTTACATGAATCATAACTAATCATATGTAACAAGCCTGATCATTCCCAAGCCAATCACATTATATGCTAATGTTTCACACACTTAGCTAGATGTTCTTGACATGTATCTCTAGTATATTGATCTAGCATCTCTACATATTTTAGTTATTGTTCTAGCGTTTACTTATATTCTAGTTCATTCTTCTAGCATGCACTTGTATTTCTATTCATTGCTAGATGTACATTGATGTGATATGCTCCAGTATTCCTTTATTCCAGTACTTCATTATTCCAGTATTTTTTATCGCCAGTATTCATATCTATCTTGTATTTCTTTACACTGTATTATAGTTTTTGTCAATATATGTGGAACTGCTGTTAGTGCTTGTACTTCGCTCCAATCCTGACTGGATATTTTTTCAGAGGATCTTGAGGACTTCTGTCCCACACATTACGGACCAGGTATAGATGCAGACTACACACCAGAGATCTTAGAGGAGAGTATTCCTTTAGAGGAGACATTACCTGCAGCTATCTAGACAGTATTTATCTTATGCACTGAGACTTATTTGAGGTTATTTCAATTTATGTTTAGACTTATTTTGAGTTTATGTTGGGACTTGTGAAGACTTTATGTTAGACATCTACACTATGGTTTATCTTTATTTTGAGACATGGTGTTTAACTATGTCATTCTTCTTATCTTTTATCGTGCCTTTATACTCTTATAGTTGCTGTGATTGAGTTTGCATTATGAGCTATTATGATTGTATACTGTCCTTATGGAGTTGATATCATTGACAGATTGTGAGTTATAATAGTATTATAGAGACCTACACAGCGTTCTACCGCAGATGCTGCGGCGTAGGCTGGACGTACCCACGACTCATGCCTAAATTTTGGGTGCGGGTCGTGATACTTTTTTAGTGGTGGCCCATGCAGGTCTAAATTCGTAAGTTGTGCGATGTCGTGGTAGTGCGACAACTTAGTTGTACTACTGCAAGCCTGCGATAGGATATAGGAAATAGGATTTAGGATGAGAGTATGCCCAATCACACTAGGAAAATTTTGATCTTTACAATGTTATACTGAATGATTGTTTCCTTTAGAATTTTATTGTCCTTCCTTGATGATATAGTATCTATTACCTTAATTAATTCTTTTTGATATGTCTTCAGGATGCCGCCGAAGAATAGGTCTTTGAGACTGGGAGCAGCAACTTCAGAGAGGTCTGCCATCTCTCGACCTGACGAACAGACATCTGGAGTTCCTTCTACATCTCATGTTCATGTGGGAGTATCTGCAGCTAATGGGATTCCTCTTCCACCTGTTCAGAGGATTTCCCTTGCTGTGACGGACAACCTTCCACCACCACCAACTCTGATTCCCGGAGGTGTGCCCACTGACGGGACACAGATGTTCACACTGATCCAAGGCATGCTAGAGGACTAGAGAGTGACAGCAGAAGCTCAGCGTGTTCAAGCTGAGGCTCAGAGGGTGCAAGAAGAGGCGCACCTGGCACAGACAGAGCTGATGAGAGAGAGCATGGAGAATGCTCATTAGGTAACTCTCCAGGCTGTGGAGAGAGTAGCACGACAACAACAGCATCCTGGCCAGCAGTGTAACGCCCCACAACCGCACGGTGCGTTACGCTGAGTCGGATTGAATAAAACAATAGCTGGTTACATTTGATTTGTTGGATTTGGGAACAAGTATTGATTGAGTTGGTTTTATGTGCAGATGGCTAGCAGAGTTCGATGGGAATCAGGTGTTCGTTCAGAGCAGTACTGAGATAGCTGGATTGGAGCGATAATGCCATCTTCCTTAGTCCGATCGGTTGGATGATTTGGAGAGCATGGCCTGCTCACACGGTCATACCAGTTGAGTAGATCGCGCTTTGCATCGGACCACGGGTTCAAGGGATCGGCCGTATCGGCAGGACAGAATGCTTAACGGAATTAAATATTGTGAGTGGGCTCTTTCCCTTCTCCTCTACTCCTTCATGCCTAATAATATGGAAAATACGTAAAGGCTTGAACACTTGGACTAGAACTTGGGAATCACTACACTGTAGCGTGCATAGAGTGTACGTCGTTTACTTGGATAGGATTGTGGCTTGAATTGATTTGCGCGTATGGATAGTTGGAGCTAGAGTTGGATTATACATTTGGGGAAGTTGGAGAAGCAGTTGGAATGATACATTGAGGCATTGGGAATATCGAGAATTTGGGCGAGCGAGCGTGCATCCGTGCACGAGTATCACTTGGACGCTTTGTCTTGCAAAGCGAGCAGTTGTGGTTCGAAACCGAACAACTGCATCGGCGAGGGCATTGTGCCACTGTTGGGGCATTGTGCCATGGGATTATTTTGAGCGTAGGGTGTTGCACCCAATTGGAACACTGTGTTGAGAAGCGACATTGTGCCTTGAGATAACTTGAGATTTGGTGCCTTGGGCTATATGTTGGAGAATGGTTATGGATGTTTTGGTTGAATAATTGGTTGAATGAGTCTATGATCGCTTGGTGGGGCAAGAATGTTCGATCCTCTCATCATACCTACTTGGTGTCTGCATGTCACGGACAACTTGTGCACAAGTTTGGCATTTCCTCGAAACGGCATTCCGGGGCACTGGAACCGTATCAATCCGGAGGGAAATATTGATCGTGCTAGTCGTGATGCATTGTGGGGCCTCCAGCGGGGCTTGCTACCCGGGCTGATAGGGCACGCCGTAATGCTTGGAATATGTCTTTTATGGCTTGGCCAGTGACTTCATATAGATAAGAGTTGGTTTGCTTTACTTTGGTTGGTTTGTGCTTCGTGTAGGCGCGGCCACCTTGCCTCGGCAAGAGTGTGCACTTTGAGATTTGGATTATAAGTTGGTTGAGGATGGATATTGAGGCTTGGATGATGGTTCGATATGTTATCGTGTTGCTTGGGCTTGAGTAGGACGGTTTGCATGCTAGTTTCCTTCGAGTTGGTTATATATTGCTTGTCGATTGGATTGAGTTGAATGCTTGCATGCTTAAACTGCTTTACAAGCTTTCCTTAACATGTCATCCATATGCCATGAAATGAATCTAGGATTTAACTAGAAAGATCACCATATAACTGTTTGTATTCACTATTTTACTTAGTGTCGGCTTAGACGAGTGGGTTACCCCGCTCACCAGTACGGCTGTGTACTGACCCACGTTTGTGGTCATTATTTTAGATACGCAGGTGTAGTGGCGCTACTTGGATATACGGGACATGATGTATGAACTGTAAGTACCTTTATGGGCTAGAGAAAAGAGCAAGAGTATTTTATCGCCTTTGAGGCAATCGCCTTCGTGGCATTTTATTTGGACCCTATTGAGAGCTTCGTTGCGTATTACTCGGATGCGTGCTTGGTATACAATACTTGACTTTTGTTGCAACTTGGTCATTTTGATGATAACTTTGGTGTTTGACAACATCGCCTTGTACGAGCGCAACTCCAGGCTCGTACGGCATCACGTCCCGATGAGAACGATTGTCCTGTGGGAGAGTTGCAACGTGGTGATTCACGTTCAGCGGGGACTATTGAGATTGTGGGAGATTGTGGCATGACAAGCAGCACCAGAGGCCAGGTACTATAGTGGACTTCAAGAGGATGATGCCTCGAGAGTTCAAAGGCACCGAGGGAATACTCTATGCTGATGACTGGCTAGAGGATATAGAGAGAAGCTTACGTTTGGCGCAGATTCCAGAGATTCTTCAGATCGAGGCCGCTGGCAGTCAGATGTTTGATATTCTGCTGACATGGTATCGTACAGAGCCGAGACTTACTGACGAAGGACTTAATTGGGATGACTTCAAAGAGCTCTTCAAGGAGAAGTTCTTTCCTGACGTGGCTTTGGGAGCATTGGAAAGACAGTTCCATGACTTAGTCCAAGGGAGCATGTCAGTTGACGAATACGTTGCAGAGTTTTGCCGATTGAGTCAATTTGCGCCATCGATGATTCGAGACCCAGGAGACAAAGCACAGAAATTCAGGAAGGGATTGAATAGAGAGATCAAGTCTCGTACTTCGGAATGACGCACTACTACATTTGAGGGTATTCTGATGGATGCCCAGATTGTTGAAGATGACTTGGACCTTAGGCCCAAGAGAGTACGCAACACTTCTGGAGGAACAGGTGGTAACACAGGACCGACCAAGCGCCCACACTTTTAACAACAACAGAGGTCGTACCAGCAGCAGCATCAGCAGCACCAGGCACCATTTCGTGGACACATCCAGCAACAGCAGCCACAAAGACAGAATTAGCCCGTTGCCCAGTGTGCGTATTGCGGAAAGATGGGACATACCAGAGACACCTTCAGGAAGAGATTGGGTACTTGCTTGTCCTGTGGATCATCAGCACATCAGCTTAGAGACTGTCCATTTATTCAGGCTCGTCAGGGTGGAGCAGCCACTCAGAGAGGACCAGCCAGAGTACCTACTGTACCAGGAGGCCAGCAAAGGGGACCTCCACTTCCACCATAGCAGTAGAGGTTTGTTCAGCACCAACAGCAGTAGAGAGGAGCACCACAGGGACGAGCTTACGCCATGACGACTGAGGAGGCCGAGCCAGCTGGAGATGTGATTTTAGGTTTAATTTCTCTCGATTCTATTCCAGCACTTGCATTATTTGATTATGGCACTTTCTATAGTTTCGTATCTATATATTATGCCCTTAAGCATTATTTAGAAACTGAACCATTAGATAGGACTTGCAAGATCATGACAAGAGGAGGCATTATCCTAGTCCGTGATTATTGCAAGGATCGGAGAGTGTCATTGCAAGGCCGAGAGTTGAGCATGAGTTTACTCGTCATGCCACTTCCGGAATACGATATTGTACTCGGAATGGAATGGTTGAGTAAATACCATGCTTCTATAGATTATCACGGAGGCAGAGTAATATTTCGACCGCCAGGAGAGCCAGAGTTTGAGGTAGCCAGAGGAGCAGCGGAGCGGAGCAGAGGCACTTTTTACGGAGCTAGGAAAGAAGAAGAGGAGTTACCACATCCTCTGATAGCGGAGTTCCTGGATGTATTTCCAGAGGATTTGTCAGGTTTGCCACCAGACAGAGATGTTGAATTCTCTATAGACTTGATACCAGGAGCGGAGCCTATTTCGCAATATGTCTATAAAGTCAACAACAATGAGTTGGTAGAACTGAAGAAGTAAGTTAAGGAGTTGCAAAAAAAAGGTTTTATTAGATCCAGTTCATCACCATGGGGAGCCCCGGTATTATTCGTACCGAAGAAGGACGATACGGTACGCATGTGTATCGATTATAGAGCTCTGAATAACCTTACTATCAAGAACAAATACCCGCTGCCAAGGATAGATGATCTTTTCGATCAGTTGAGCGAAGAGAAGGTGTTTTCAAAGATAGACTTGCGGTCAGGCTATCACCAGGTGAAGGTGAAGAGAGAAGACATACCGAAGACAACTTTTTGGACCAGATATGGCCAGTTTGAATTTATGGTAATGCCTTTTGGTTTAACCAATGCTCCAGCAGTATTCATGAACTTGATAAACAAGGTATTCCATCAATACCTTGACAAGTTCGTAGTGGTGTTCATTGACGATATTCTTGTGTATTCGAAGACCCCAGAGGAGCACGAAGAGCACCTGAGGCTAGTCTTGGAGACTCTCAGGAAAGAAGAGTTGTACGGAAAGCTTTCAAAGTATGATTTTTCCTTGACAAGATTGAATTTCTTGGACATATGGTGACGGGTGACGGAATTTTAGTTAACCCAAAGAAGATAGAGGCAGTGGAGTCATGGGCTACCCCCAGTACGGTAGCTGAAATCAGGAGCTTTCTCGGACTAGCAGGATACTACAGAAGATTTGTGCAAGACTTCTCCAAGATTGCAGAGCCAATGACTAGGCTGACCAAAAAAGATGTACATTTTGTCTAGACAGAGGAATGTCAAGCAGTATTTGATGACCTGAAGAAGAGATTGACGACAGTGCCAGTTTTGACGTTGCCATCAGGGACATGTGGATTCACTATCTACAGTGATTGTCACGCCCCAGTCCTAAAAATACACGGGACCAGGCCACGTGGCAATAGCCAGCTGTCACATCTCCGAGGATATCCCAATTTAATGGATCCTAACGAAGAGTTCTACGCTGTCCTAAATACTAGCATGTCCCATATAAATCAACAACATGTAATCTAATCTCATCCACAATATAAACAACAAGAATATACTAATAATAAATGCTGGAAGATAAATGCCAGTCTTAAAATATCATAGTACAACCAAGAATGTCTGGTGGGGACAAACCCACTACTAGAACGAAAATAAAGTACTGAATGACAGATAAAAAGAGTAATGACTAGGGCATCGGCTGACTAGATAATGATGCTCCCAATCCTAGGTAGAAGGCCTACCAAGTGATCACAGAAACTCTGACAGTAGCACCTCTAGCTCCTCCGCTGTAGCGTACCTAGTCTCCTGTCCTGGGCCATACAATATGGGGTAATATGCCTCGTCTAAATCTGGAATGGTACCAGGTCCTCAGAGGGACGTAACAAGATACATAAAAATATGCCATATATAAATACTGAATAAAATAAATATAATAAAGGGTGTGTTAACCATCTAAGTGAATGCAATATGAGAACAACCTTGGTACGTATGGGTAGATGTAGCCATAACGTCCATGCCGCTCCGAAGAACGTAGAAGCTGCATAGTATATATATAACGTCCATATCGCTCCGAAGAACGTGGAATCTGCATAGAATATAACATCCATATCGCTCCGAAGAACGTGGAATCTGTATAAAGGGAGTGATTGGATCCGTGGCTCCTCTAGATACTACAGATTCCAATGGGTGTATCCCATACGCCTACTAGTTGTCCTCCCCGCCCAATGTAGATACTCAAATCGAATACTCGACGTGCATACCATGTATCTATATGCCAAGTCTCTATAAATAAAATAATCCTAAGTTACGTACTAACCATGATGCATGTCACATGCACTGATAGCTAGTCGAATACGCGAACCCGTATCCCAATATAAATTTGTCACCGTGTAACGTGTAAGAGTGTCAGGTCTCAGAAGATATCAGAGTATCCTTCCAATGAGGTGAGTCTGCTAGTGACTAGGTCAAGTATACTAATCATCGATGTATCCGTCGACTGCACCCGAGTCAATCTTGGACGTGCACAGTAATATGAAAATAAAGCAACAAGATATCATACAACATATGCATAATTTAAATTAGACAGTAAATATGGCAAGGTATCTTGCCTGGGTCCTCAAGCTGTGAATGCCAATAGCCTGTTCCTGCAGTGTCTCCTGGCTGGTCCAGTGACCCTAAACATACAATAAAATATAGCAATCTAGCATCAAACACTAAAGCAATACATACACAAAACTACGATGCTACGCTTAAGTACTGACGCAAGGGTCACGGCTAGTCGACTACAGAGTCGCGTGCGCACGTAGCTAAGGTGCACAAGTGTCCTGTCCTCAGTTACCGTGTACCTCATGACCATAATTTACCGAAGTTATGGATTTTATGAACTGCTTGCGTTTCGTACAATTACATGTCCTTCTTCCTCATGTTACTGTGTGTTTGATTAATGCCTAGGTTTTGGTGAATTACGAGTCCTTATAACAAGTCATATTATTAGGGTCATTTACTAGTTTATTAATTATTATTCTAATCTAATTACATACCTATATACACAAATATATTTCATATTACTTTACTCGTGTCGACACACGACACAAGACACGATGATACAATGATATTAATACCCAACGATACCAAGAAGGAAAGAGGGGCAATACAATGGTTACCTAGGTATGGCTGACTGGAGAGGAGCCTGTGCTCGTCGATTGTGCGTACTCCGGCGAGGGGACGACTCTGGTCGGGCAGCCAGCAAGGCAGCTGCGACAGTGGCAGCAACTGCAGTAGGTGCAGCAGCGACAGCAGCAGCCTGACAGCGGCGACAGCGGCGTCTTGGCTGCGGGGGAAGGCGGTCAGGATCGTGGAGGAGATCGGGGTCGGCCTGGAAGTGGTGGTTGGCGGTGCTGGAGGCGGCGGAGGGCACTCGGGGCAGTCGGCTAAGGGGTTCGGGTTTAATGAAGGGTGTTGGTGATGGTGAAGGAGATGGTGACGATGGAGGATGGAGGTGCTAGCGGTCTGTGTCGGCGGTTGGAGTGGTGGTCCGGCGTCGAGGGGGTGATCCGGTGGCTAGGGGGTGGCGGCCTGAGGTGGTGATGGCGTTTGGGAAGTCGGGGGAAGGGAGGGAGCTCGGGTTGGATGAGGAGGAGATCGGTTAGGGTTTAAGTGGTGGTGGTGATTAAGATTTTAGGGTTTCATGTATAGAAAATGTGTATTTATATAAGAGGGGATTTTGGGCTGACCTCGGGACTTAGGCCGGCCAGGCTCCTCGGGGTGGGGGCTGGTCCACATGAAAGGTTGTACATGGGCTTGGTCCGGTCATATTTTGGTAAAATTGCTTCAATTTAATTTAATTAAAAATAATGCGCACGACGTTCTTTAATGAATTAAAGATACATGGAACTAAATTTGGGTGAGACACAAGTGTCATGGGCGTAGCAGGCTCAGAATAGGTTAATACCCTAATTTGGGTTATACGGAGTTGGGTTGTGGTTGTGCCTCAAATTCAAACGGGAATGGACAATTATGAGAAATTGGTTTTATTAGGATAATACATAGACGTTTATAACGAATATTGTGCAGCTCAAATGAAGCACAATATTGAGTATCTAAAAGCTATATAAGGGTCAGATGGATAGTTTGGCATGTCTAGGATATGAGTATTTAATTAGTTTGGGGGTACCTACTAGTGTAGCGCTCCAAACATCGAAGCAACGGTAAGGTGTATTAAGTCACATAATTGTTGCACATTAATTCTAATTGTATCCAAATTAATCCTAGTCTCAATTTAAATTAAATAATCCTAAATTGATCGAGGGGGTTTACAATCTACCCTCCTTAGAGTATTTCGTCCTCGAAATTAAAACATACGTATAGTAAAAACTACTGACTGAAATTAAAATTCTAGTACATACATATGCCTTCGAAAGGATGGGGATAACGCTGTCGAATATCCTCCTCGTGTTCCCAGGTCGACTCGCCTGGTGCATGATGCCTCCATGCGACGCGAACTGGAATGATGGTCTGACCTCGCAATACCTTCTTACTTCTGTCCAGATGTAACCTCCGCATCCTGAAATTCGTGCTTAAATGTTGTTATTAGGTTAATTTTTGGCTATTGGGATTTTTCTATAATTTTTAGTTAATTAAAAACTAGTAACCCTAGTTTTCTAGGACTTTCAATAATTTATTTTAGGGGAAAATATAATTAAAAATATCCTAAAATTTTATTTTAGGTTCTAAATAGTCAAATATATTTTCTAAATTTTTTGGGAATTTTTTGATTATTTTTAGCATTTTTTGAGTTAATTAGGAAAAACTGAATTAAAAACTATTTTTTGAAAATAAAATCCAAAAAAGTAATTATTTATGCCCAGTCAGCCAACCGGGGCCCACCCGTCAGCCTCCCGTAGTGAACTGGGCGGGGCCCGTCTGTTAGCGACCGCGGGGTGGGTGCGGGTGCAGCCGAGCCGAGTCCAAGTTTGACTCGGACTCAGCTGAGCCAAGCCAGGTCAAACCCGGACCGTCCGATTTGGGAGGGGCTGCGCGGATGGCTGCCACATGGCAAGCTCCGAGCCGCGGCTGCTCTCTCTCTCTCTCCTCTATATATATATATATGAGTTATTTAGGAATTCTAGGGTTTTTTCTTGAGCCAAATTTTGGAGAATTGTCATCTAGGGTTCCTTCATCTTCCAGAAGCCATTGTGCATAGCTTCGGACTCCAAACGAGACCCAGTTTCTTGCGTTAGAACAATATTGAGGTTAGATTTCTGAATATATAAATTGTTTCACGAAATTATGAGTATTAAATTCTAAAAAATTCGTAGAGGACAGTATGTCCTAAAATAGATGTGTCTCGATGTTTTCGCGATTCCGGGAGAACCAGGAATCAGAATCATGAACTGTTTGAAGTTTCGGAAAGATAATGTCGAGATAATTGACATATGTTTTTCTCAGAATTTAATTCGAAATATTTATATACTGTTAATTCTGTAGAACTTCTAGGTTAGAATTTAACTATTGGTGCACAATACAAAATTTGTATATGCCATATTTCTCAAACGAATTTGATTCAGATGAGCCATAAATTCCAACATGTTTTTGATGCTGAAATCTACAGAAAATCATGCATGAAAGTCGAGTTTGTGTCGGTTGACTTTTTGGTCAACAGATCGCCTCGATTTGCGTGCCATGAGTCTCGAGTTGATAAAATTCAGTTCCTTTGGACAAAATTTAGGAATTAACCTAAAAATAAGAATAATAAGATTAAAATAGGATTTTAGAGTAATTATTCCAGAATTAAATAAATTAAAATAAATTATCTTTTGACATGGTAAATTTGTAATACATAGGCTATTTGGACTGTGACTTGGACTCTGATTTATACCAGCTAAGGACCACAGGCGAGTACATTCTCTGATAATTTTTGTTATTTGATAATTTCTATAATTCAAGTATTTAGAAATGTTACATCTGATTCTTGACACAGTGCTACACGGACTAGTATATAGATTGGATCTTTAGTCATGAGATGTTACATTGGTTATCGTATTGACATTGTATACGATATTGATATTAGACATTGTACATGATATGTTGGACATTGATCGTGTATCGTGACATGTCATGGTTGGATCCACAGTACTAGTTAGGGGCGGGAAAATTGCTAGTGAGAGATGTGATCAAAATACCTATCGTACAAGTGTAGACATTGAACGGTGTTAATCATACACCTCACGTATGATTAGCCAGGCCATGTAGTCATCGAACAAGTTCCCAAGTCGATCACATTTCGAAACTACGATTTCAAACACTTAGAATAGTTACAGTTCTCTATTTTAGTTCATATACTACATCACTCATATATGATATTGTACCTCGTTCTCTTTATTTCATATATGCACTGACTGTACCATATTGCCTATATTGCCTGTCTCTTTATTTTGCTATTGCATTTATTCATTGTCTTCCCTCAGTATATAGCATTATTTATTTATTGTTTTATAGTCTTTATCAAATAATTGGAACTGTTATTTGAGATGTACTTTGCTCCATCCTGACTGAAAATATTTTTCCAGACTGCGCCTTAGAGGACTGGTGTCCGACATTTTATGGACCACAGGGAGAGTAGCTGCAGCCTTGGACTTTGTAGCACAAGTGTGATTCCCGGGAGGTCTAGTCGGGATCACTAGTTATTTAGTTAGTTTCTTTTAGCAGTTTTTGGTACCGGATTTGTGTCCGGCATATTTAGTTGAGACTTGGATATTATTGTTGAGTTAGATTATTTCTATTTTAGACTCGTGTTGCATTTTGATTTATTTATTTCTTCGATATCTTATCGTGCTTTAGCTATGTGATTGAGTATTGTTCATATTATATTGTGATATCTGTGACCCCTTATGGAGTTGGATGCTCGTGTGAGAATGATTAGATAGCATTGTAACCTAGACAACGTTCTACCGCCGATGCTGCAGCGTAGGCTGGACGTACCCACGCTCTCGTGCCCCTATACCGGGTGCGGGTCGTGACACCAGAATCTCAATAGGCTCCTCTTGGTATGATAAACTCGGGCCGACCATGATCTCTGAATGGTCAAGCACATGACTCGGATCTGGCATGTACCTCCTTAGCTGAGATATATGGAAGACGTCATGAACTCCTTTCAAAGTCTGTGGTAAGGCTAGTTGGTAAGCAACCTCTCCGATGCGTTCCAACACATCGAATGGTCCGATGTACCTCGGACTCAGCTTTTCTCTGCCTCCAAATCTGATAGTCCCTCGAGTAGGTGAGATCTTTAGAAATACATGATCTCCAACCTGGAACTCTAGAGGTGGTCGATGTGCATTTTCCCAATGCTTCTGTCTATCCTGTGCTGCTCGCAGGTGCTTCTCCACTGTCCGAAAAACAACTCTGGCCCAAGAATATGTCTCTCTCCTATATCGCTCCAACATACTGGAGAACGATACTTCATTCCATACAATGCTTCATAGGGAGCCATCTGGATGCTCGCTTGATAGCTGTTGTTGTAGAAAAACTCGACCAAATGCAAATATCCTTCCATGATCCTTCGAAATCAAGCATGCATGCTCTTAACATGTCTTCCAATGTCTGAATGGTGCGCTCGGACTGGCCATCTGTCTGCGGGTGATACGATATGCTAAACTTCAGGCGGGTACCGAGACTCTCTTGCATACTCTGCCAAAAGTAAGATGTAAACCTCGTATCCCTGTCAGACACTATACTAACTGGCACTCCATGTAGTCGCACAATCTTTCTCATGTACATATCTGTTAAAACCTCTGTAGATTGCCCAACTCTGAAGGGTAAAAAGTGTACGGACTTGGTGAGTCTATCTACGATTACCCATACTGCATTCCGACCACTATGACTCCTCGGAAAGCATGTAACAAAGTCCATAGTGGTGTGCTCCCAGTTCCACTCTAGTATCGAAAGCGGTTGAAGTAATCCTGCATATCTCTGATGCTCAGCCTTGACTTGCTGACACACCAGGCACTTTGCCACAAAGCGGGCTATCTCTCTCTTCATTCCATGCCACCAGTAGTACTGTCTCAAGTCTCTGTATATCTTCGTGCCTCCTGGATGAATATAGTAGGTTGAACTGTGTGCCTCTGACATCAGCTCCTGACGAAGTTCTCCATTTGGAACATAGAGACGATCTCCACATCTCAAAGTCCTGTCTTCATGTATACGCAGTCCTGTCTATATTCCAGCCTCTGTCCTCTGTCAAAGTCTCTAGAATCTGGCGTCTGTCGACAAAGCAGCCTTGATCCTCTCCACTAATATCGATTGCAACTGGAAACTCGACAACTGTCCGTCTATTCCGGGCATAACAACCTCTATACCCATCTGCTCTAGATATCTCAATAGATGTTGTTGGGTAGTCAAGAAGAATGCCATGGGTCTTCTGCTCAATACGTAAGCTACTACGTTGGCCTTTCTCGGATGGTACTGTAGCTCAATTTTGAAGTCTGTCATCACTTTGAGCCAACGTCTCTGCCTCTGGTTAAGGTCCTTCTGGGTATAGACGTACTTTAAGCTTGTATGATTAGTGAATATCTATACTCTTTCTCTATATAGGTAGTGCCTCCAAAGCTTCAAAGCAAAGATCACTGTGGCAAGCTCCAAGTCGTGAGTGGCATAATTCTTCTCATGGGTCCTCAATTGCCTAGAGGCATAGGCCACAACCTTTCCATGCTTCATCAAGAAATATCCTAATCCTTTCCCGGATGCATCGCTATAGATCACGAATCCTCCGGGTCCAGAAGGTATGGTCAAGATAGGTGTTGTAGTCAGACGCTTCTTCAGCTCATCGAATACTGTTTGACACTCCTCTGTCCAGGTGAACTCCTGCTCCTTACGGTTCAAGCGGGTCATCGGCTCTACAATCTTCGCAAAGTTCTCCACGAACCTCCGGTAATATCCGGCAAGTCCTAGAAAACTCCTCACTTCTGAGACATTGGTAGGGGTTGGCCATATCTCTACTGATGAAATCTTCGTCGGATCTACTGAAATACCATATCTTGAGATAACGTGTCCTAAGAAAGTGACATGATCTAGGAGGAACTCGCACTTGCTCAGCTTGGCATTAAAGCCTCTCTCTCCTCAGTGTCTCTAACACTAATCTCAAGTGCTTCTCGTGTTCCTCGTGGCTCTTCGAATACACCAAAATGTCGTCGATGAAGACTACCATGAACTGGTCTAAGTATTGGTGGAAGACTCTGTTCATCAAATTCATAAATATGGCAGGCGCATTTGTCAGTCCAAAAGGCATCACTAAGAACTCGTAGTGACCATAACGAGTCCTGAATGCTGTCTTTTGAATGCCTTCTCTTCGTACCTTCACTTGATGATAACCCGATCTCAAGTCGATCTTTGTGAACAACACTACTCCTGTCAACTGGTCAAACAAATCATCAATTCGCAGCAGGGGGTACTTGTTCTTGATATTCAAAGCATTAAGGGCTCTGTAATCAATGCACATACGTACTGTCCCATCTTTCTTAGGTACGAATAACACTGGTGCTCCCCAGGGTGATGCACTAGGACGGATAAATCCTTTGCTCTGCAACTCCTCTAATTGTAGCTTCAGCTCATCTAGTTCCTTCTTCGCCAATCGGTATACATTGGAAGATACCGGTGCTGCTCTGGGTACTAGCTCAATAGTGAACTCTACGTCTCTATCTGGTGGTAAGCCTGGAAATTCTTCAGGAAAAACATCCTCAAATTCTGTAACTATTGGTGGGGGTACCATCTCCATAGCCATGTAAGCTCCAGCTATCTGTCCTACTCCTTGCTCAACGGTCCCTCGCATGTACTCGAACTCTGGTTGATCTGGCGGTCTAAAAGCGATGCTACCCTTCCGTCAGTCCAGTACGGTATTATACTGGCTTAACCAGTCTATAACTAGCACAACATCAAAGTATGGCATGGGTAATACCAAGAATCGCGCTCTCATCTCTCTACCACATACGACTACCGAATACGTTCTAATAGTGCTGGTAACCGGCACAATACCTCCTCCGGTAAGAATCTTCCAACTCTTAGGCAAGGAAAAAGTAGCTACTCTATGCATTGCTACAAATCTACTAGACATGAACGATAGTGTAGCTCCAGAATCAAACAATACAGTTGCAGGTAATGATGCAACTAAAATAGTACCTGTGATAGCTTCCCCTTCTGTTTCCTCCTCAGTAGGTGCTAGTACAAAGGCCTGTCCGTACCTCTGTCCTCAGGTCTGCTGTCGGGCTCGATCAAACTGTGTCTGCTGTGGGGCCAAGGGTGGTCCCCTCTGAAATTCTCCAGGTGCTGGTGGACGATGTCCTCCTTGCGGGGGTAGTATCCTCAGAACTGGTGTTGCTGGCCTCTGTCCAGTCTGTGGTGCTATGTCTCTGCGCTGTGGGCAGTCTCGAGCGTGGTGCTGGCTCGCTCCATAAATCATGCATGTTCCTAGTCTCTTTTGGCAGTCATTCTGGAAATGTCCTACCTTACCACAGTAGTGGCAATTCGGAAGCTCCTTTTTTGGTACGGTGCTGTCCTCTGCTGTGTTTGTGCTTCGGGACGATGGATCGGTCCTCCTGCTCCGGGCTGGGCTATGGCTGGTATGGTCGTGCTGGAACGTCTTGCTCCTCTGCCGATGGCCTCCTGGATCCTTGCCTCTGCAAGAATCTCCTCATAAGAAATCCTCGCCTGTGTGGTGGTATACCTCTGCAGCTTGAAGGTGAGACCGTGAAGGAATCTCTGGGCCTTCTCTAGATCATTGGGTATCAGGACGGCACCAAATCTGCTAAGACAGCTAAACTTCGCGTCATATGCGTCAACAGTCATATTCTCTTATTCTAGATATAGGAACTGGGAGTACAGGGCATTTCTGACTGTAGCTGGGAAATACTTTACATTGAAGTATTCTAAGAACTATTCCCAAGTCTGGTTCTTGCCTACAGTGCGCTCAATAGAATCCCACCAGTGATGGGCATTGCCTTTCAGTTGGGCCCTCACCGCGGTCATCCAAAGGTCTGGATGCAGTTGTGAAGCCTCTAGTAGCATCTTCGTATTGGCGACCCAATCGGAGATCTCCTCTATAGTCTCGTTGCCTGAGAAAGTATCTGGTCCCATCTGTCAAAACCATCTTATGGTGCCACCTGTCTGGGCTGGTGCAGGTGCTGGTACGGTTGCTGAGACAGGTGTCCTCTCTAGTACTGTCATCAAACTATGTCTCAACATCTCGGTTTGATGCCACTATACTTGTATCATAGTCTAGAAGAACTGAAGCAACTGTGGCTGTCCATCTGGTTGTGGCATCTGAGGTGGATAAGGTGGAGGTGGTGGTAATGGAACCTCTGGTTGTGTAGTAGGTGTCTCCTCAGATGTCGGCCTCTCGGTTTACGGCATCGGTGTAGCTCCCGAAGTCTGGCCCTCAAAATGCTACGTGGGGATCGTCTGGGAAGTCCGTCCCTCGTGTTGCTGGGTAGGATCGCCCTGAGAAGTCTCGCGCCAATGTATCAGCGAGGCCTGTAGCGGTGGTTGCCCTCCAGGTAGTACCTGGGGTTTCTCCTCTCTTTGGGTGGTGTCGTCTGGCACCACGGCACTGGGTACTCCTCGTCCACTGCACAAGTTTATCTTGCTGTAAGAGATAGGACTTCATTAAAACAGTACGAAATCAGACAAACATGATGCAGATATTTAGAAGTAATACGAAGGGAGTTCAAAGACGTAATCAAAGTGGATGAGTCCTAGTAATTTCTATCCTATTGCAGGTTTGCTAGGCATGTTACCATACCACAAGCGAATAAGAGGACCTGCATGGGCCACCACTAAAACCATGTCATGCCCCAGTCCCAAAAATACACGGGACCAGGCCACGTGGCAATAGCCAGCTGTCACGTCTCCGAGGATATCCCAATTTAATGGATCCTAACAAAGAGTGCTACGCTGTCCTAAATACTAGCATGTCCCATATAAATCAACAACAGGTAATCTAACCTCATCCATAATATAAACAGCAAGAATGTACTAATAATAAATGCTGGAAGATAAATGCCAGTCTCAAAATATCATAGTACAACCAAGAATGTCTAGTGGGAACAAACCCACTACTAGGACGAAAATAAAGTACTGAATGACAGATAAAAAGAGTAATGACTAGGGCATCGGCTGACTGGATAATGATGCTCCCAATCCTAGGCAGAAGGCCTACCAAGTGATCACGGAAACTCTGACGGTAGCACCTCTAGCTCTTCCGCTGTAGCGTACCTAGTCTCATGTCCTGGGCCATACACTATGGGGTAATATGCCTCATCCAAATCTGGAAAGGTACCAGGTCCTCAGAGGGACGTAACAAGATACATAGAAATATGCCATATATAAATACTGAATAAAATAAATACAATAAAGGGTGTGCTAACCATCTAAGTGAATGCATATGTGTAGGTGTAGGCATAACGTCCATACTGCTCCGAAGAACGTGGAAGCTGCATAGTATATATATAACGTCCATATCGCTCCGAAGAACGTAGAATCTGCATAAAGGGAGTCATTGGATCCGTGGCTCCTCTAGATACTACGGATTCCAATGGGTGTATCCCATACGCCTACTAATTGTCCTCACCGCCCAATGTAGATACACAAATTGAATACTCGACTTGCATACCACGTATCTATATGCCAAGTCTCTACAAATAAAATAATCCTAAGTTATGTACTAACCGTGATGCATGTCACACGTATCGATAGCTAGTCGAATACGCGAACCAGCATCCCAATATGAATTTGTCACCGTGTAACGTGTAAGAGTGTCAGGTCTCAGAAGATATCAGAGTATCCTTCCAATGAGGTGAGTCTGCTAGTGACTATGTCAAGTATACTAATCATCGACGTATCCGTCGACTGCACCCGAGTCAATCTCGGATGCGCACAGTCATATAAAAATAAAGCAACAAGATATCATACAACATATGCATAATTTAAATTAGACAGTAAATATGGCAAGTTATCTTGCCTGGGTCCTCAAGCTGTGAATGCCAATAGCCTGTTCCTGCAGTATCTCCTGGCTGTTCCAGTGACCCTAAATATACAATATAATATAGCAATCTAGCATCAGACACTAAAGCAATACATAAACAAAACTACGATGCTACGCTTAAGTACTGACGCAAGGGTCACGGCTAGTCGACTACATAGTCGCGTGCACACGTAGCTAAGGTGCACAAGTGTCCTGTCCTCAGTTACCGTGTACCTCACGACCATAATTTACCGAAGTTATGGATTTTACGAACTGCTTGCGTTTTATACAATTACATGTCCTTCTTCCTCATGTTACTGTGTGTTTGATTAATGCCTAGGTTTTGGTGAATTACGAGTCCTTATAACAAGTCATATTATTAGGGTCATTTACTAGTTTGTTAATTACTAACTTATTAATTATTATTCTAATCTAATTACATACCTACATACACAAATATATTTCATATTACTTTGCTCGTGTCGACAAACGACACAAGATACGACAATACAATGATATTAATACCCAATGATACCAAGAAGGAAAGAGGGGCAATACAATGGTTACCTAGGTGTGGCTGACTGGAGAGGGGCCTGTGCTCGTCGATTGTGTGTACTTCGGCGAGGGGAGGGCTCCGGTCGGGCGGCCAGCAAGGCAGCAGCGGCAGTGGCAGCAACTGCAGTAGGTGCAGCAGCAGCAGCCTGACAGCGGCGGCAGCGATGTCTTGGCAGCGGGGGAAGGCGGTCAGGGTCGTAGGGGAGATCGGGGTCGGCCTGGAAGTGGTGGTTGGCGGTGCTGGAGGTGGCGGAGGGCAGTCGGCTAAGGGGTTTGGGTTTAATGAAGGGTGTTGGTGATGGTGAAGGAGATGGTGACGATGGAGGATGGTGGTGCTAGCGGTCTGTGCCGGCGGCTGGGGTAGTGGTCCAGCGTCGAGGGGGTGATCCGGTGGCTAGGGGGTGGCGGCTTGAGGTGGTGATGGCGTTTGGGAAGTCGGGGGAAGGGAGGGAGCTCGGGTTGGATAAGGAGGAGATCGGCTAGGGTTTAAGTGGTGGTGCTGATTAAGATTTTAGGGTTTTATGTATAGAAAATGTGTATTTATATAGGAGGGGATTTTGGGCTGACCTCGTGACTTGGGCCAGCCAGGCTCCTCGGGGTGGGGGCTGGTCCACATGAAAGGGTGTACATGGGCTTGGTCTGGTCCTATTTTGGTAAAATTGTTTCTAATTTAATTTAATTAAAAATAATGTGCACGACATTCTTTAATGAATTGAAGACATATGGAACTAAATTTGGGTAGGACACAAGTGTCATGGGCGTAGCAGGTTCAGAATAGGTTAATACCCTAATTTGGGTTATACGGAGTTGGGTTGTGGTTGTGCCTCAAATTCAAACGGGAATGGGCAATTATGAGAAATTGGTTTTATTGGGATAATACATAGACGTTTGTAACGAATATTGTGCAGCTCATATGAAGCACAATATTTAGTATCTAAAAGCTACACAAGGGTCAGATGGGTAGTCTGGCATATCTAGGAGATGAGTATTTAATTAGTTTGTGGGTACCTACTAGTGTAGCGCTCCAAACATCGAAGCAATGGTAAGGTGTATTAAGTCACATAATTATTGCACATTAATTCTAATTGTATCCAAATTAATCCTAGTCTCTCAATTTAAATTAAATAATCCTAAATTGGTCGAGGGGGTTTACAGTGATGCTTCAGGAAAAGGTTTGAGATGCGTTCTTTAACAGCACAAAAAAGTAATTGCCTATGCTTCAAGACAATTATGCCCTCATGAAAAGAACTACCCCACTCACGATTTGGAGTTAGCAGCAGTTATCTTCACTCTAAAGCTGTGGAAACACTATCTATACGGAGAGCGTGTAGAGATCTTCACGGACCACAAGAGCTTAAAGTACGTATTTACACATAAGGAGCTGAATATAAGGCAGAGAAGGTGGTTAGAGTTGATAAAAGATTTTGATATATCATTACAGTACCATCCAGGAAAGGCCAATGTTGTCGTCGATGCCTTGAGCAGGTATCCGATGGCTATATACTTGACAACAGATAGACACTTATTGGCCGATCTTGAGAGCTTGAGAATTAAAGTACTAGTTCCAGGTGTTGTGATTCAAATGTGGGGATTGCAGATACAATCAGAGCTGATGGATAGAATTAGAGCTGTACAGTATGATGATGAGACTCTGAGGAGTATCAGGGCACAAGTTCAGACAGGATTGACAGATGACTTCACTATTGTGGATGATGGATCTTTACGGCATGGTAAGAGGATGTGTGTGCCGAATGGAGAACTGCGCGAAGAGGTTTTACAGAAGGCACACCGCTCTCAGTACTCGATGCATCCTGGTGCCAACAAGATGTATCAAGATTTGAGGGAGCACGTATGGTGGTATGGTATGAAGCGTGAGGTAGCACGCTTTGTATCCAGATATTTAGTGTGCCAGCAGGTAAAAGCAGATTGACAGAGGCCAGGAGGATTGCTTCAACCTTTACCTATTCCAGAATGGAAGTGGGAGCACGTGACTATGGACTTTATTTCAGGGCTTTCACGTTCTCCAGGAGGAAAGGACGTAATTTGGGTCATCGTAGATAGGTTGACCAAATCAGCCCACTTCTTACCTTTTAAAGTGGGTACATCGACAGAGAAGCTAGCAGAGATGTACGTGCAGCAGATTATCAGATTACATAGAGTTTCTGTGAGTATCATCTCAGATCGGGATAGTCGTTCACTTTCCACTTCTGGAGGAGTCTGCAGGCTAGCTTGGGCACTCAGCTCAAGTTCAGTACCGCGTATCATCCCCAAACAGACGAACAGTCTGAAAGGACTATTCAGACTCTTGAAGATATGCTACGCACTTGTATTTTGGATCTCGGAGGTTCTTGGGAGGATCATCTACACCTAGTAGAGTTTGCTTAGAACAACAACTACCAGGCTAGCATTGAGATATCACCGTCCGAGGCTTTATATGGATGAAGGTGTCGTACACCATTTTCTTGGGATAATGTTGAAAAGAGAGCCTTGTTAGGACCAAAAATGGTTGTGGATGCAGCAGAAAAGGTGAAACTCATCAGAGACAGACAGCGAGTGGCACAGGACAGACAGCGACATTGGGCCGATAGCCACCATAGACCCCTAGAGTTTTAGGTATAAGTTTTGTTATTCATTGGTTTGTGATTGTTTGTTTTAGATTGCGTATTAAGACTGTTTGTTCTAGGTTGGCGATTTTATGTTCCTACGGATTTCTCCGACACGGGATATGATTCATTTTGGTAGAGATGGAAAGCTTAGTCCACGATACATCGGGCCCTTCAGTATTCTTGCAAGGGTCGGTACAGTGGCCTATAGACTGGACTTGCCGCCTGCTCTATATGGAGTGTATGACGTGCTCCATGTGTCACAGCTGAGACGGTACGTGGCAGATCCTAGTCACGTACTAGATCACTCGGAGATCGAGGTTGGACCGACGCTCAGCTATCCTGAACAACCCGTAGAGATCTTGGATCGTAGAGAGAAGGTATTGCGAAACCAGACTATTCCTTTGGTTCGTGTTGCATGGAGACATCACTCTCCAGGCGAGTCAACCTGGGAAAGAGAGGACGAAATATGCGAGCAGTATCCGTATCTCTTCGAGACTTGAGGTATAATTCTTTGTTGATTGTTTATTCTTATGCTAGTTTATTTTTAATTTCAAGGACGAAATTCTTTTAAGGAGGGTAGACTTGTCACTACCATATTTTAGAATAGGGGTATTTTTGTCATTTCATAATTTAATGTGTAAATGATTGCATGATAATTATTTATATTTAAATTACTGTAATTTTATTTGATTATTCTACTTTACCGTTGCTTCAATAATTAGAGCACTACACTAGCCACTGCCTTCCAAGAAATTTCACACCATTGTCCTAAACGTGCCAGACTTTATTTTGATCCTTGTGTGACTCATAATGTCATGTCCCAGTCCCAAAATACGTAGGACTAGGAATACGTAACATGCCAGCTACGCATTCGATCAAACTTTGGTCCGATTCGAATACGTATAAGCTGTATTAGAAGGGCCACTATCTATATAATCAAGTGAATATAAATATCTATGCCTTAATCCACAATGAACAGAATATACAAGAATGAGCTACATGTGCTAAAGTCGGCCACCAGTAACCCATAAGCTCGAATAGACTCGAGAAAGGAATATGAGTCTATAAAACTAGGCTATATCAGCAGATAAATAAATAATATGAATAATAACCAATATTTCGGAAGAAAATAATATAAGTACTTGGCACCAATTCCTGCATGACAAAGCAACACACATTAGCACTCCAGACAGGCTCCACAATGGTCTATGCTACAAAACTGGCAAGGGACCAGGTCCTCAGAGGGACGTAACAAGGTACAAGAAACAGCATGCTAAAATAATTACAGTATATAAGGTATGTGGATTCCTCGAACGAATCACCGGGCACCGGGATCATACCGGCCTAGGAGGAACCATAGGGTATTTGCATGTCCAAACGGCTATAGGATGCTTCGCCAGGTTGGGATGACGCAAAGATCGGTAGAGGGCCCAAGGTATGGCATCGTACACTTGGAATATCCATCTATCTCAACGGAACTCTCAGTCCTGAGAGAGACTAAGTCCTTTATGGCTATGCCAGTAACCTTCATATAGATTAAGTTAGCTCGATTGCATCAATCCGTGGATGAGTTATTTGTATTAAATATATCAAAATATAACACACTTTAATGGACTGAGTATCATGTGTTTGAACAATCAAAGTAACAAAGTAACCTAAGTATCACATATCTGAGTATATTATTCACCTGAATCAGAAACACGATCGAGACACTTGTGTTTTCCTTATGCAAGTTCTAAGTCATTATATACATATTCATGCTTGGTTAACTCGGTTGTATCATTAAACAGAAAAGGAACAATGGTAAGTTGGTAAGTTTTGTCATGTTTCTCTTATATCGCACGACACACTGCCACACGAGTTAGGGTTTACATCATTGTCATAAAACTAATCCTAAGACAAGATTAGAAAGATAACTTAATAGATGGTGCATGAAACCTATATAACGTGTTTAGATTTTTTGAGTGGGTGAGAAGCCTCCCCACTAGTGCATTCATGTACTGATAACCCATCAGATTGCTTGTAGGGTACGAAAGAACCTCGTTCAGTGCGGAGTGTCCCCTCATGCGCGCTAAGGCATGGAGTTCGCTCTGGAGCCTTGGAGTGTTGCGTCCGAATCTGAAGCACATATACAGGAGATAATGTTGGAACATCGCCTGTGTATCATCCCAAATTATAAGCCGCTTGGCACGCCTTTATAAGTTATAGAGAGAGAGAGAGCACGCTTGAGCGTCTTGTAATCTCGACCTAGCGTCGCTTGTAACCTTATTCATTATTAATAAAGGAGCTTGTTTATGTTTTATACTTGTGTTTATTCTATGCTTTCGCTATATCAACTGGGCGAACTAGTTATTGAACGGTCGTTTATTCGTGTTATTTAAATTTTTGCTGTATTGGAGGCTATCTGTGTGACTCTGTGGCTTAGCGGGTTCTCTGCCTGTTCGGATCATGACCTTGCACGGGTGCACCTTGTGCTCGTACGGCATCATATCCAGATGGGAACAATCATCCTACTGGAGCGCTGGCATGGTGATTCGTGCCAAGCGGGGATGGCCAATTCTGCAGGAGATCGGGGCGTGACAAATTGGTATCAGAGCACGGATTTACGTCCTTGGACTTCTTATCGATTTTCTCAGTTTTGAATGCTCGTTCGTGGGTTATGTTACAGACGCTCTCTCTCAATGTTCTAACAGGATATTCCATACAATGAGTCTAAATATTTTTGAAAGTGTATATGAATGATATAATTTCTTGTACGAAATTATGATGCGAAGGCCTTTGTGCCAAACTGTGTCAGACTTTGTGGGAATAGACTCGTGTTAGAATATGCAACTTATATGTGAACCTGAATACTTATATGTGAACACCAAGCGGGTTAGTATGCGAGATTAAATATCGTTCTGACAGTTAGCTATGTATACAGCCTTTCGGCTAAGTTGTTTTGAGTATCACATGATAAGACCCTTGGGTGCGAGCAAGTTTGCGAACAAAATTGGGATATTATTCATGTAAGGATAACTCAGACTTATAGTAGCTACCGATAGAAACGTTATCGGACTATCGCTAAGGCGAATCTAGGAATTCGTGCATGGGTTTTGACATATAGTTCAGACGGTTATTCGTATCTATAAGTTACGACTCAAATATAGTTTGTGTGGAGGACTATCGATTTAGGGGGATAAGATATTAAGATTATTGAGGCAACGAATAGGGATTGCACAAGAGTTCTAAGGAACGAGTTAGATGGATTGATGCGAACACGATTGAGAATTTACTTAGGTGACTCAATTCCTGAGTGGTCTATGCGATAACTCAGGAATGAATAAGCTATTTAATTATTCGTAGAATATGGTTCGAACCCTGAGTGGTGTATTGATCATCTTAGAAATGTTTGAGCGATTCAAGAATTTCGGAATAGCAAACGAGTCTAGCAACAAGCGATGTAATTGTGTGAAGCCTTAGTATAAATATCGTCTAACAAGTAAGCAAATTCGATGGAATCATGCAAAATTTTATTCAAACGAGTTAGAATGTATTTAACAAGTGATAAGGCTTATATCGAGTATGGATTCAAGATATGGAAATTAATACCTTGGTCGAGAAAACTCAGTAAATTGTATGAGCGATTTTGAATTGAATCAAATTAATTGAAACTTAAGTTTGAGATGGAATAATCTAGGATACGATAGGAGTATTGCGCGATGGAAGATAGCGTGCATCGAAAATATGGATTGAGTAGGATATCGCATGATAGAATTTTAGCCTGAGTATAAATGTTATGGTTTTGAATTTGGAAGACTTGATACGATATCGATAAGTTGGAAGATAGCATCGATTGATGCAAGTTAGAAAATTTTGGTTCAATGATTGAGGTAAGCGATAACGGATTTAATCTTGACTTGGATGAACGATCTAAAATCTAATTCAAAAGTTAATACTCGACATCGGGCCTAAATAAGAACGGTTATCCCACGGAAGCGCTGACGTGGTAATTTTATATCTAGCGGGGATAATCGAACTCGTGGGAACATGTTCGGTGATTATTCAAACGAACTCGATAAAATAGAACGTAACGAAGGTGGATAGACTTTGGCTTGAGTATTTGAACTTAGTTGTTTGAGGAATGCTAGAAGTAAGACTACAAATTGATCGAACGGTAACACTGAAGTTGGACAATTTGGCTAGACGAATTATGTCACGCCCTAGTTCAAAATATAAGGAACTGAGCCACGTGGCATTGGCCAGCGGGTACACACCAACGGGCATCCCAATCTATTGGACCCGATGTAGTTCACCTAAGATGTAAAGTACAATGATATAATCTAATATTTAAAATATAAGCAATGTAACTAATCTCATCCACAAACATAAGAATATAAAAAACATAGAGAAAACCAGTCTACTAATGTGCAAAAAGAAAATAAGTCTGGAAATGTATCATAATACAATACGGATAGAGTCACACGGGGACAAACCCGCTAATACAAGTATTGAATGAAAGGAAGCAATAAGATAACTAGGACCAATATCTGCTAACTAGATAATGATACCGGACCCAAGGTGAAGTCACTACCGGTGATCAAGCGAAGTTCTCGAGAAGGATCTTATCATTTGCTACAAGTCCTGCTCCTAGATATACACCCGGTCCGTACTCCTTCGGGTAGTCCTCCTCGCCAATGCCTGAAAGGGAACCAGGTCCTCAGAGGGATGTAACAAGATACAAAAATAGCATGCTATAGTAAAACAGAAAGAAAATATGTGATACGCCAGTGTAATATAGCATAACCACCTAAGTAAGACAACTTGAAGACAATGTTCGACACGTGGGATTTTCAAATATAAATTCGTAGCTCCGAGGCACATAATCACATGGTGCGTACCCGTAGCTCCGAGCACAGAGTCACACAGTAAGTACTATGACTCTGGATACAGGATCTCTCTCTCTCTCTCTCTCTCTCTCCCTCTCCCTCTCCCTCTCTCTCTCTCTCTCTCTCTCTCTATATATATATATATATATATATATATATATATATATATATATATATATATATATATATATATAATGCATATGAAGTAGCCCAAGCATCTAGTAACTATTTTTCTCTCCCAATGCTGTCAACGAGATGCATCCGCAGCTCGCTGAGCCTGAACCTCTATCTAACAGTCTCGTCATACTATAGTAACTAGCACCAATCACGATCCTATAGTTATCATAGGTTCCGGTCATGCTGACACTATCAGGATACAGGAAGTTTGGCATGATGACATTGTCTGAATGTGTCCTAGAATTCCGATATAACCAAGTAGGTACATAAAGGTATCGAGAAACATCTAACAATCGATACTAGATGTTATCGACGAAGGTCTGCACCCGGATATGACCCGGACGCTAAGTAACAATTTTGATAAAAAGCTCACACAATGTATAGATAAAGTAAATAAGTAAAACTGGAACTGAGTTACAGCATGGTAAGGTACACTTGCCTGGATCTGGATGCTGAAGGAGAGGCTCAGGTACAACGTCCAAGTTCGAGGATCCCAAAGTACCTAGAGATTATATATATATTAATTAAACAAGGGCTAATAATCAACCCAACTCCCTAACTCACTACAATGCTCATTAATATAAGACCTAGTCTTCAAGAGTGGGGAAGAAGAAATGAATACTGAAGAAGGAGAAGATGTTACCAAGGGTGGCTGCGGGTAGTGGCAGCGGTGGTGCTGCGGCTGCTGTCAATGGTGGTATTGACCATGGTGGTGGTGCTCGTGTCGACAGTGGTGGTGGAGGTGGTGCTCAGTGGTGGTGATGGTAGTGGTGCTCGGTGGGGGTAAGAATAGTGATGGAGGTGGCAGCGACGGTTGATAGTTAGGGTGATGTTGTGGTGGTGGTGTCGACGGTAGTGACTGGGTGGTGGTATCGATGGTGGGACTGGGTTATTGGCCTGTTGTGATCGGTGGTGATGATGGTGGTGATGAGAATGATAAGAAGGTGATGGTGATGGTAGTGGTGCTCAGTGGTGGTGATGGTGGTGGTGCTCGGTGGTGGTGGTGTCATGAGGTGGTGGCAGTGGTGGTGAGGTCGTGGTGGTGGTGGTGTTGGTGGCAGCTGATGGTGGTGGCAATGGTGGTGGTGGCGTGAAGAAGGTGACGGTGGCAATTGTTGTGGTGGTGGTGTCGACGGGGGTGGTGGTGTCGTGAGGTAGTGGCAGTGGTAGTAAGGTCGTGGTGGTATTGGTGGCAGCTGATGGTGGTGGTGTCGACTGG
The DNA here is from genome assembly GCA_036927795.1 of Iris macrosiphon. Taxonomy (NCBI): domain Eukaryota; kingdom Viridiplantae; phylum Streptophyta; class Magnoliopsida; order Asparagales; family Iridaceae; genus Iris; species Iris macrosiphon. The sequence goes on along the minus strand of JAYESA010000005.1, from coordinate 311,324,256 downwards.
GGTAATGATGAGAATGGTGTTGGCTGCTGTGGTGATGGTGGTATTGAGGTCGTGGTGGTAGTGTTTGCCGGAGGGTGAGGAAGAAGAAGAAGTCGAAGGAAAAATGGAGGTGAAGAAGAAGAAGGAGAAGAAGAAGAAGAAGAGTAATGAATAAGGAGATTCGACTGTGAGAGGGAGAGGAGGAGAGAGAGTGAGGTAAGTAAAAAATAGGTTTCCTAGAGATTAGGACCGGCCACGTGGGATGGGGGGGTGTGTGTGTTAAAATAGGGGGAATGGGTGGTTGTGATAGGGGGAGATTGAATCAAGGCTAGGATTTAGCATGAGTGAATAGTACTATACAAGGGTGAGAGAGAGAGAGGTGACCGGTCACTTGAGGATGGGGTTTCCCTATTTGATTTGCACCAATAGGAGTTTGACACCTAGCAACCCCTTTGCATTTGAGTCCCTTAAAATTTGGGGTTTACAAATGAAGAAAAAAGAGTGAGGATTTGATGTAGAAAATTTGTGTTTGGTGTTTTGTAGGATAGACAGGGTATTGGATGTTTTGTATGAGTCTCATTATTGGGTGTGAGGGTTTACTTGGGGTTAAGTTCAGTCAGTTTTACCAATTTAAATAAAAGTTGTCTCATAGGTGCTCTTAAATAAAATAGGAGTACATGGGGTCTCAATTGGGAGTGACACAAATATCATGGACGGTGTAGACTTGGTATTAGTCTTGGGCCCTTTAATTGGTTAGGAGAAACGGGTTGAGTTTGTGTCCCCAAATCGATAGCAACAACATAGTTACAATTTATAGGATTAAAGAATTGATTTTTGTGACTAGAAAATTGTGCAATTAAAATATAGCACAATGGAGTATGTTTGTGAGTGACAGAAATGTCCAGTGCCTAGGTTGGCTTCTCAGGTCAAGTGTGCAAATATTTGTTAGAAAGTAAAGGCTATTGTTATGCTCCAATTATTCTAGCAACGGTAAGGTGCACCAAGAGTTTAGAATTAAAGAACCAGTCTACATAACCCTAATTTCTAATCCTTAAACAACCTGAAGCTAAACCAAAATTCTCACCAAATTCAGTCTACCTAAAAATTTATTGAGGGGGTTTACAAATTATGATCACGGGATGGATGAACATAACTTGGTGGATATATATATATATATATATATATATATATATAGCTTGGGTGGAGCAAAGTGTAATGATAAGGTGTCTCGATCGTTTTGATGATAATCATAATGTTCGACGTTCTTGTCTTGTACGAGATTAACTCCATGCTCGTACAGGCGTCACGCCCAGATTAGAACGATTATCCAGCGGGGGCGTTGGCGTGGTGATCTCACGTCCAGCGGGGATGATCGAACTTGCGGGAGACTGGAGCGGGTTAATTGAAGGATCATCTTGACTTATGGTTCGATACGATAAGATGAGTTTGAGAATATGACATGATATACAACCTCAAGAAACTCTTCGGACATCAGAGTATGGCAACTAGGCAGTTTGCTATGAAGAGTTTGATGAATATGACCATGGCTGAAGGGGCGCCAGTGAGGGATCATGTTCTCAAGTTGATGGGTCATCTAAATGAGATAAAGATCCTTGGAGCTAAAATTGATGGGAAAACCCAGGTCGATATTATTCTCGGAACTCTGTCTAAAATTTTTGACACATTTTGCCTTAACTACAACATGAACAAAAGATTGTATAATTTGGCAGAACTTGCGAAAGAACTGCAGGATGTTGAGGCTCTCTCATGAGGCAGAATAGTCATATTTATGTTACTGAAAAGGCTTCTACTTCTAAGCCGAAAGACGGTAAGAAGAAGAATAACATTCAGAAACAAGCAAATTCATCAAAGAAGGGCATGGGACCTCAAGGCATTATGAAAACGCTGAAAGGCAAGTATTTCAAGTGCAAAGGATCAGGACATTGGAATAATGACTGTCCACTTCTCAAACAAGGGAATAAAGAAGATATATCTTATTTACTAATAGTTGAAACATGTTTAGCGGTGTTATCTACTGGCACCTGGTGTGTAGATACAGGAGCCACTAATCATGTCTGTAATTCATTGCAGGGGTTCCAAGAAACCAGACGGCTTAGTGATGGAGAGATGTGCTTGTTCATGGGTAACGCTACAAAAGTAGCAGTCGTTGCAGTAGGAGATGTTATTTTATCTTTTGGTAGAAATAAGTCTTTGACATTGAGAGATTGTCTTTATGCACCTTCACTTAGAAGAAATTTAATTTCTGTTTCTATGCTAGTTAAGGATGGATATTCAGTTTATTTTAATGACAATATTGTTATTAGAAAAATAAGCATTTTATCTGTTCTGGTACATTAGTTGATAATGTGTATGTTATTAATCTTATTTCACCCAAAATATAACTTATGGAAATGAATAACAAATTTTCTAACTTAAATAAGAAAAAAGAACCTTCTTGTATGAACCAAACATATCTTTGGCACTTGCGGTTGGGACATATTAATCTAAGAAGGATTCAAAGACTGGTTAAAGATGGACCTTTAAGTTCATTGAAAATAGAGGCACTTCCAGTCTACGAATCCTGCTTGGAAGTTAAAATGACCAAAAAATATTTCACGGCAAAGGGGTATAGGGCCAAAGATGTGTTGGAACTGGTTCATTCTGATTTGTGTAGGCCTATGACTGTCCAGGCTAGAGGTGGCTTTGAATATTTTGTCACATTTATTGACGATTATTCAAGGTATGGATACATTTATTTAATGTGCCGTAAGTCTGAGTGCTTTGAGAAATTTAAGTAGTACAAGGCTGAAATAAAAAAATGTTATGGAAAATATATCAAGTTATTACATTCAAATCGTGGTGGCAAGCAAGTACCTCTTTGGAGAGTTTAGGGACTATTTATCAGAAGCTGAAATTACATCCCAATTGACTGCACCTGGAACACCCCAACAGAATGGTGTAGCAGAAAGAAGGAATATGACTCTTATGGAGATGGTTAGATCAATGATGAGTTATTCGGATTTACTAGATTTATTTTGGGGATATTCCTTAGAGACTGCAGCTTATATTTTAAACTTGGTACCTTCTAAGTCAGTACCTATTACTCCCACAGAGTTGTAGACCAGGGGTAAGCCTAGTCTGAAACATGTTCGAATTTATGGTAGTCCAGCACATGTGCTGAATGGAAAAGCAGATAAGTTAAAATCTAGTACAGAAGTATGTTTGTTTGTAGGCTATCCAAGAGGAATGAAAGGAAGTTTATTTTATAGTCCTAAGGATCAGAAGGTCATTGTTAGCACTAATGTCTGATTCTTAGAGGAAGACTATGTGATGAACCATAAACCCATGAGTAAAGTAGTTCTAAAAGAACTGAAAGATAAGACACCAAATACTTCAGTACCAATAGTACAATAGGAGGAACCACAAGTAACTGCACAACGTGTCACAAATGTTACACCATAATATATAGTGCCTCATCGTAGTGGGAGGGTTATTGTACAACCTGACAGATTCATGTTCTTGGGAGAGTCATCAGACTTCGTCCCTGAGGAACAAGATTCTGATCCCTGCACCTATAATAAAATACTCCAAGATAAAGATGCAGAACTTGACAAAAAGCAATGATATCTGAAATAGAATCTATAGATTCTAATCAAATCTGGGAGCTTGTAAAACCATCCACTGGTGTAAATGCATTAGATGCAGGTGGGTTTACAAAAGAAAAAGAGGATCATACGGTATGGTTGAAACCTTTAAAGCTAGGCTTGTTGCGAAAGATTTTACTCAAAAAGAGGATATTGATTATGAGAAAATAGTTTTGCCAGTAGCCATGCTTAATTCTATCTGGATTCTTTTATCTATTGCAGCTCATCTCGATTATGAGATTTGACAAATAGATGTCAAGACAGCTTTCCTTAATGGAAGTCTTGAGGAGAACATCTATATGAAGCAACCAGATGGGTTCATTGAAAAGGGCAAAGAGCATCTTGTTTGTAAACTCAAGAAGTACATTTACGGACTTGAGCAAGCTTCTAGATCTTAGAATATTTATTTTGATCAAGTGATAAAATCCTATAGATTTGATCAATGTCCGGATGAAGCATGTGTATATAAAAAGTGTGACAAAAATGTAGTGGTATTCCTAGTACTTTACCTGGATGACATATTGTTCATTGGAAATAGTGTGAAGGTGTTATCTAATGTAAGGGTATTGTCACTACCACATTTTCTAGGAAAGGGTATTTTGGTAATTTCCTATTTAAATAAATATTGTGCATGGTAAATAATTATTTGTTGTATTATTTAATTGTTGTTAGTTATTATTTAATTATTTTAGACTTATTTTAGTGGACCCAACTAGTTTAGTTTGGACCCATGGACCAACATGAATTAATTAGTTAGACTTGGCCCATTTAGAAAGCCCATAGTTAAGGAGATGGATTAAATTAATTAAATGATTAGACTAGAAGCTTCCTTCCTTAATTATTTCTTCATGAGAGGCCCCAAGGGGTACATTGGACATTTTACAATTACTTGGGGGAGGGGCTATGGCCGGCCTATTAAAGAGGGGGGGAAATTTCTCTCTCCTCTCATCTCATTCCAAATCTAGATCTAGAATTCTCCCACTACCAAATTCCTTCCATTCCCAATCCAATTCCCTACCAAATTCATTCCAAATTCTTCCCAATTCACCATTAGAGAAGGAGGAAGCAAGGATCTAGAAGAAGGAAGCAAGGATCTACAAAAAGGAGCAAGGATCTACAATTTGGAAGCAAGTTCATCTCAATTGGAGGTTTCATTGGGAATCCATCTTCCAATAGGTATAATTCAGATTTTCCCATTTAAATAGCTTCTAAATCTGAGATTTAATCATGTAAAATCAACCTATATGTATGTACTACCCATAGGACTTTGTTTTGTGTTCATAGGAGACCCATGGAGAAAGTTATGGTGCTTTTTGTGTCAATTTTGTTGGAATTCCGAATTTATATTTTGTTGTGTGTGTCAATTGATCCTATAGATCAATTGAACATGAGATTTGTGTTTGAGGCTAGTGTCGTGTCCATATTGGGATACTTGTGGTTCGTATCCCAACTATTTGGTGATACGTGTCATTTGGGGGTTTTCCTCCGACACGGGACTTTAAACATGTCGTATTTTGACACGGACACATAGATCTACTTTTGACGCTTTAATTATTTCATAAATATTATTTGTGATTTGTTTGTGTCCTTCGGGGTGCATTTGGTTGTGTGTTGGACTCGTGTCGCATGCGTATCCTAGATCTAGTGGGATACGGTGAGATACTCTCCAATTGTGTGTATTTTTGCATAGATCTAATTAATTGTGGTTCAATTCTTCATTTATAATTAGTATATATATATGGATATTAAATATTTATTTTGTGTATTTATTATAGTAATTATTGTAGCATAGATCTATATTTTGGGTGTGCTAATATAATGTACAATATAATATGTAGCTTTCTTGCATGCAAATATATATGTTACTACTTGTTAAATAATATAATTTATACATAAAATGTTTTATAAAATATATTTGTATGTTTAATTGTGTAATTATATTATTTATAATTATTATGTAATTATTTGAATATTAATGTAAATATTTTAGGTGTGCTTCTAGCCATGTAAATTATATGTTCTTTGTTAAATATTTGAAGGTATAAGTTTATGTGTATATTAATATATATATGTACATTTTTGTATTAATGGTTAATATATATATATATACTATTTTATATATTCTGTTTATATATATATATATATATATTGTTTATATATTCTGTTTTTATATATATAATTATATATATACAACTTGTTTTAGTGACAGTGAATTAATGACAGTAAAAAACTGTCATTAATTGCCCGACTAATAGCAGCCGCTGTAGCCTTCGGGCAATTAATGACAAACCTATCATTAATTGCAGCAGCGGAAAACAGCAGCTTTTCTGCGACGCTTTTCTGCGACAGTTTAACTGTCAGCGAAAACCAAAGCAGTGGCAGTTTATTATTTGGGTTTCGGTGACAGTCCTTCGGTGACAGTCCCGACTGTCACTATTTAAACTGTTTTGATTTAATCCTATTTTATTCACTGTTTTTCAATGACTCTTTGACAGATTTAATGTATATATTATATATTATAATTGTATATATATATATGTATATATATATGTGTTTTGTGAGGAATAATAATTGTAATAATATATTATGTTATTTATATAAATGTTGGGTTGTATATATATTATTTTAGGGTATATATTAATTATATTATTAGTATACTTTGTGTGAGTTCTTTTTGAATCTAATTTGATTCCTAAATTATTGTAGTTTATCTCTATATTATTTTATAGATGTCTTGTGAGGTTGACTTTGGGTTTGACCATGTTTGACTTTAGTGGACTTTAGAGTTGACCATAGTTGACTTTTGACTTAGAATTGACTTATTGACCTAGAAATTGCCTAGTTTGACTTGTTCTCTTTCCGGGACCTTGTATTAATGTGGTATTCCATATCTAGGTCTTCGAGGCACCGAGTCTGACATTTGTGAGACTGTTCATTGGACTTCAGGCGAGTACATTCTTTGATAGTTTCTCATTTATGATATCCTCTATGTTCGTTGTATCTAGTGTAGATATACATGTTCTCTTGACACTATGGTTACACGGATTGGTATATCCGGATCTCGTCATGAGATGTTATTCCTTGGTATATGGTGTATATGGTGCAAGTATTGTTTCATTGGTTATCTTGTACATGTACAGACACCGATTCTCGGGGAGACTAGCTATCTTCTTGGGGAATCTCGTGCCATAACGTACCGTGGTTGGATCTATTATACCAGTCGGGGTGGGGAGTATTTTAGTGTAGATATGTGATCATACCCTCCTTGTGCATGTCTTGTTTCTTGTGAGTGTTGATCATACACCGCACGTATGATTAACCAGGCCATTATACTCTTGTGCAAGTTCCCAAGCCGATCACATGTTAAAGCTAGTACTCACACACTTAGTCATTAGTATTCTTGTTCCATCAGCATATTGTTCATTATTGTATTTCTTTCCAGTATTTCCTTATTGTCTCTACATTCTTGTCTCTATTTATGCATCTTGTTTATCCACAGCTATTTACTGTTACATAGTTTTTATCATTATTTGAGAACTGCTGTTAGGGTTGTACTCTGCTCCTTTCCTGACTGGATATATTTTTCCAGATGACACTGAGGAGTACCCTACCTATTATGGACCCCAGGATGTTGTGGGTTTAGATTCTGAGACCCTGGCTCAAGAGGGACTTATCCCAACTGAGACAGTTGACCCTGGAGTTGTAGCTTTATAGTTTTGTAGTATTCTTTTGTACTGGATTTGTCTCCAGCATATTTCTGTATTTTTTTTCAGACTCATTGATGTATTATTTTAGACTCATGAGTTGTATTGTGACTATTCTATTCTTATCTGATTCGTGTTCATTCTATCTTAGTTCTGTGATTGAGTACACTATCTTTTGGTGGTTCATTATATTAGATAGACTTTCTAGACAGCGTTCTACCGCCGATTCTGCGGCGTAGGCTGGGCGTTGTTTCCGACTAGTACCCTTACCCCGGGTGTGGGTCGTGACACATTTTTGGTGGTGGCCCATGCAGGTCTAGCTTCACAAGTATGTGATGTCGTGGTAGTGCGACAACTTAGTTGTACTACTGCGAGCCTGCGATAGGATATAGGATATAGGCTGAGATACTCAATCACATCTAGGAAAATTCTTTTGATTCAACTATTCTCCTTTGACGTTGATACTTGATCTCTTAAACTGTCCTTTCCTTGAATATCTTACATCATGTGCCATATTGATCCTTATTTCGTCTTTTTATGAGACATACTCGGAGATACTTGCGGAGGCACGCAAGGTTGAGCGGGATCTGGGTTTGAAGACCAAGAGAGACCGTGATTCTTTTCTGGGGGCCAACGGCAGTGCAGTATCTGCCAAACGTCCTCATTTCCAGTTCAGACCTTTCCAGCAGCCACAGCAGAACCAGACTCCAGCTAGAGCGCCTTTTCACCAGGCACCTCAGCAGCAGAGGCAGTTACAGCAAGCTCTATGCAACTTCTGCAAGAAGCCCGGCCACATCTGGAAAGTTTGCAGAAAGAGGCTAGGAGTTTGTTTCTATTGTGGTACTGAAGGGCATCAATTGAGGGAGTGTCCTCGTCGTGCAGTTCAGGGAGCAGCTCCAGCTCCGAGGGCACAGATGAGACCACCTGCAGCACAACCGAGGGGACCGCTTCTGACACAGCAGTAGCGTTTTGTCCAGCATCAGCAGCAGGGAGGTGCTCGGCAGGGACGAGCGTTTGCTATGACAGTCGAAGAGGAGGAACCCACCGGAGATGTCATCGCAGGTTCTATTCTTCTTGATTCCATTCCAGCTTTAGCTTTGTTTGATAGTGGTGCTTCCCATAGTTTTGTATCTGTTCTTTTTGCTCTAAAGCATGGTTTGGTAGCTGAGTCTTTGCTTAGGACTTGCAAGATCATGACCGGGGGAGGCATTATCCTGGTTAATGATATTTGCAAAGATCGGAGAGTTACTCTGGGAGGCCGGGAGTTGAGTGCGTGTCTACTTGTAATGCCACTTCCGAGCTACGACATTGTACTCGGGATGGATTGGTTGAGTAGGCACCGTGCTAGCATAGATTGTAGAGGAGGTAGAGTTTTATTTGGTCCGCCAGGAGAGCCAGAGTTCGAGTTTGCTAGAGGAGCTGCGGAGCAGGAAGAAGGCATTATTTGTAGAGCTATGGTGGAAGACAAGGAGTTGCCACATCCGTTGATAGCAGAATTTTTGGATGTGTTTCCTGAAGAATTACCAGGATTGCCGCCAGATCGAGATGTTGAATTTTCTATAGACTTGGTGCCAGGTGCAGAACCGATTTCTCAGCATGTCTATAGAGTAAACAACAGCGAGCTGGTCGAGTTGAAGAAGCAGGTGGACGAATTGCAGGATAAGGGGTTTATCAGATCGAGTTCTTCACCATGGGGAGCCCCGGTATTGTTTGTACCGAAGAAGGATGGATCGGTACGTATGTGCATTGATTACAGGGCTTTGAATAATCTCACTATCAAGAATAAGTATCCTTTGCCACGGATTGATGATCTGTTTGATCAGTTGAGTGGTGCGAAGGTGTTTTCTAAGATAGATTTGAGATCAGGCTACCATCAGGTGAAGGTGAAGCCGGAGGACATACCGAAGACTGCTTTTAGAACTCGGTATGGTCAGTTCGAGTTTATGGTGATGCCGTTTGGTTTGGCTAATGCACCGGCGGTATTTATGAACTTGATGAACAAGGTGTTCCACCAGTACCTTGACAAGTTCGTGGTGGTGTTCATCGACGACATACTCATATACTCGAGGACACCGGAGGAGCATGAGGAGCATTTGAGGATTGTGTTGGATGTGCTGAGGAAGGAGAAGCTGTATGGAAAGTTGTCCAAATGTGAGTTTTTTTTGGACAAGGTAGAATTCTTGGGGCATGTTGTGACTGGTGATGGTATTTCAGTAGATCCGAAGAAGATTTCAGCAGTAGAATCTTGGAAGACTCCGAGTTCGGTAGCAGAGATCAGGAGTTTCTTGGGATTGGCAGGCTACTACAGAAAGTTTGTGCAAGATTTTTCGAGGATTGTCGAGCCGATGACCAGACTCACAAGGAAGGATGTGGAGTTTGTTTGGACGGAAGATTGCCAGGCCGCTTTTGAGGAGTTGAAGAAGAGGTTGACGTCTGCTCCTATTTTGACATTGCCATCAGGGTCCGGAGGTTTCACTATTTATAGTGATGCATCGGGAAAGGGTTTAGGTTGTGTTCTTCAGCAGCATGGGAAAGTGATTGCCTATGCATCCAGGCAATTGCGTCCTCATGAAAAGAACTATCATACCTATGATTTGGAGTTGGCAGCTGTCATATTCGCCCTGAAGTTGTGGAAACATTATTTGTACGGAGAGCGTGTGGAGATCTTCACAGACCACAAAAGCTTGAAGTACGTTTTCACGCAGAAGGAGTTGAACATGAGGCAGCGTCGGTGGTTGAAACTGATGAAGGATTTTGATATCTCTTTGCAATATCATCCTGGGAAGGCCAATGTAGTTGTCGATGCTTTGAGCAGGTATCCGGTAGCTATGTTCTTGACGCAGGATCGATATTTGTTGGAGGACTTGGAGAGCTTGGGCATTGAGGTGATTGTTCCGGGTGGTGCTATGCAGATGTGGGGATTGCAGATACATTCAGATTTGATGGAAAGGATCAAGGCAGCACAGTATGATGACGTATCTTTGAGGAGTATCAGAGCTCAGGTGAGAGCAGGATTGGAGGATGATTTCACTATTGCAGAGGATGGATCTTTGAGGCATGGAGTTAGATTGTGTGTGCCTAGTGGGGAGTTGCGAGAGGAGATATTACAGGAAGCGCATCGCTCTCAGTATTCCATACATCCAGGTGCTAACAAGATGTATCGGGATATGCGAGAGAGTGTGTGGTGGTATGGCATGAAGAGGGAAGTGGCACAGTTTGTATCCAGATGCTTAGTGTGCCAGCAGGTGAAAGCCGAGAGGCAGAGGCCAGGAGGTTTACTTCAGCCATTACCCATTCCAGAGTGGAAGTGGAAACACATTACTATGGATTTTGTGTCCGGACTACCACGATCTTCAGGAGGGAAAGACGCGATTTGGGTCATTGTTGATAGATTGACCAAGTCGGCCCACTTTTTGCCTTTCAAGGTGGGTTTGTCTACGGAGAAGCTGGCAGAGATGTATGTGAGGCAGATCGTTAGGATACATGGAGTTCCCGTCAGCATAGTCTCAGATCGGGATAGTCGTTTCACTTCTCATTTCTGGAGGAGTTTGCAGGAGAGTTTGGGCACTCAGCTCAAGTTCAGTACTGCATATCATCCCCAGACAGATGGGCAGTCAGAGAGGACTATTCAGACTCTCGAGGATATGTTGTGCACTTGTGTACTAGATTTTGGGGGTTCTTGGGAGGACCATCTCCATTTGGTAGAGTTTGCTTACAACAACAGTTACCAGGCCAGTATAGAGATGTCACCTTTTGAAGCTCTATATGGTCGGAGGTGTCGTACTCCTTTGTCTTGGGACGATGTTGGAGAGAGAGTTTTGCTTGGGCCAGAGATGGTTGTGGATGCAGCAGAGAAGGTTCAGTTGATCAGAGACAGACTTCGAGTGGCACAGGACAGACAACGGCATTGGGCCGATAGCCATCGGAGACCCTTGGAGTTTGAGGTATAGTTTAGATTTTATTTTGTGTGCTTGTTCTTGGTTGTTTGTTATAGATAAGTTCTTAAGGTGGTGTTTTGTTCTAGGTGGGTGGTTTGGTGTTTCTGAGGATTTCTCCGACACGAGGCACGATTCGCTTCGGTGGAGGCGGAAAGCTTAGTCCACGATTCATTGGACCTTTCACTATTCTAGAGAGGGTCGGTACAGTTGCTTATAGACTAGACTTGCCACCTGCATTGGAGGGAGTGCACAACGTGTTTTATGTGTCGCAGTTGAGACGATACGTGGAAGATCCTAGTCATGTATTGGATCACTCAGAGATAGAGGTGGGCCCTACTCTTAGCTATCCAGAGCAGCCAGTTGGAATTCTGGATCGGAGAGAGAAGGTGCTGAGGAACCAGACTATTCCTTTGGTGCGCGTCGCATGGAGGCATCACTCTCCGGGGGAGTCTACCTGGGAGAGAGAGGATGACATGCGAGAGCGTTATCCATATTTGTTTGTACCTTGAGGTATGTTATTTCTAGTTATGTTCTGTTCATTGTTATGTTCTGTTCATTAGTTAGTTGTGATTCTTTAGTTCTGTTCTGTGATTTTCTGGGGGTAGTTTTCGTCTTTGAATTTCGAGGACGAAATTATTTTAAGGAGGGTAGACTTGTCACTACCACATTTTCTAGGAAAGGGTATTTTGGTAATTTCCTATTTAAATAAATATTGTGCATGGTAAATAATTATTTGTTGTATTATTTAATTGTTGTTAGTTATTATTTAATTATTTTAGACTTATTTTAGTGGACCCAACTAGTTTAGTTTGGACCCATGGACCAACATGAATTAATTAGTTAGACTTGGCCCATTTAGAAAGCCCATAGTTAAGGAGATGGATTAAATTAATTAAATGATTAGACTAGAAGCTTCCTTCCTTAATTATTTCTTCATGAGAGGCCCCAAGGGGTACATTGGACATTTTACAATTGCTTGGGGGAGGGGCTATGGCCGGCCTATTAAAGAGGGGGGGAAATTTCTCTCTCCTCTCATCTCATTCCAAATCTAGATCTAGAATTCTCCCACTACCAAATTCCCTCCATTCCCAATCCAATTCCCTACCAAATTCATTCCAAATTCTTCCCAATTCACCATTAGAGAAGAAGGAAGCAAGGATCTAGAAGAAGGAAGCAAGGATCTACAAAGAGGAGCAAGGATCTACAATTTGGAAGCAAGTTCATCTCAATTGGAGGTTTCATTGGGAATCCATCTCCCAATAGGTATAATTCAGATTTTCCCATTTAAATAGCTTCTAAATCTGAGATTTAATCATGTAAAATCAACCTATATGTATGTACTACCCATAGGACTTTGTTTTGTGTTCATAGGAGACCCATGGAGAAAGTTATGGTGCTTTTTGTGTCAATTTTGTTGGAATTCCGAATTTATATTTTGTTGTGTGTGTCAATTGATCCTATAGATCAATTGAACATGAGATTTGTGTTTGAGGCTAGTGTCGTGTCCATATTGGGATACTTGTGGTTCGTATCCCAACTATTTGGTGATACGTGTCATTTGGGGGTTTTCCTTCGACACGGGGCTTTGAACATGTCGTATTTTGACACGGACACATAGATCTACTTTTGACGCTTTGATTTGTTCATAAATATTATTTGTGATTTGTTTGTGTCCTTCGGGGTGCATTTGGTTGTGTGTTGGACTCGTGTCGCATGCGTATCCTAGATCTAGTGGGATACGGTGAGATACTCTCCGATTGTGTGTATTTTTGCATAGATCTAATTAATTGTGGTTCAATTCTTCATTTATAATTAGTATATATATATGGATATTAAATATTTATTTTGTGTATTTATTATAGTAATTATTGTAGCATAGATCTATATTTTGGGTGTGCTAATATAATGTACAATATAATATGTAGCTTTCTTGCATGCAAATATATATGTTACTACTTGTTAAATAATATAATTTATACATAAAATGTTTTATAAAATATATTTGTATGTTTAATTATGTAATTATATTATTTATAATTATTATGTAATTATTTGGATATTAATGTAAATATTTTAGGTGTGCTTCTAGCCATGTAAATTATATGTTCTTTGTTAAATATTTGAAGGTATAAGTTTATGTGTATATTAATATATATATGTACATTTTTGTATTAATGGTTTATATATATATATATACTGTTTTATATATTCTGTTTATATATATATATATATATATTGTTTATATATTCTGTTTTTATATATATAATTATATATATACAACTTGTTTTAGTGACAGTGAATTAATGACAGTAAAAAATTGTCATTAATTGGCCGACTAATAGCAGCCGCTGTAGCCTTCGGGCAATTAATGACAAACCTGTCATTAATTGCAGCAGCGGGAAACAGCAGCTTTTCTGCGACGCTTTTTCGCGACAGTTTAACTGTCAGCGAAAACCAAAGCAGTGGCAGTTTATTATTTGGGTTTCGGTGACAGTCCTTCGGTGACAGTCCCGACTGTCACTATTTAAACTGTTTTGATTTAATCCTATTTTATTCACTGTTTTTCAATGACGCTTTGACAGATTTAATGTATATATTATATATTATAATTGTATATATATATATGTATATATATATGTGTTTTGTGAGGAATAATAATTGTAATAATATATTATGTTATTTATATAAATGTTGGGTTGTATATATATTATTTTAGGGTATATATTAATTATATTATTAGTATACTTTGTGTGAGTTCTTTTTGAATCTAATTTGATTCCTAAATTATTGTAGTTTATCTCTATATTATTTTATAGATGTCTTGTGAGGTTGACTTTGGGTTTGACCATGTTTGACTTTAGTGGACTTTAGAGTTGACCATAGTTGACTTTTGACTTAGAATTGACTTATTGACCTAGAAATTGCCTAGTTTGACTTGTTCTCTTTCCGGGACCTTGTATTAATGTGGTATTCCATATCTAGGTCTTCGAGGCACCGAGTCAGACATTTGTGAGACTGTTCATTGGACTTCAGGCGAGTACATTCTCTGATAGTTTCTCATTTATGATATCCTCTATGTTCGTTGTATCTAGTGTAGATATACATGTTCTCTTGACACTATGGTTACACGGATTGGTATATCCGGATCTCGTCATGAGATGTTATTCCTTGGTATATGGTGTATATGGTACAAGTATTGTTTCATTGGTTATCTTGTACATGTACAGACACCGATTCTCGGGGAGACTAGCTATCTTCTTGGGGAATCTCGTGCCATAACGTACCGTGGTTGGATCTATTATACCAGTCGGGGTGGGGAGTATTTTAGTGTAGATATGTGATCATACCCTCCTTGTGCATGTCTTGTTTCTTGTGAGTGTTGATCATACACCGCACGTATGATTAACCAGGCCATTATACTCTTGTGCAAGTTCCCAAGCCGATCACATGTTAAAGCTAGTACTCACACACTTAGTCATTAGTATTCTTGTTCCATCAGCATATTGTTCATTATTGTATTTCTTTCCAGTATTTCCTTATTGTCTCTACATTCTTGTCTCTATTTATGCATCTTGTTTATCCACAGCTATTTACTGTTACATAGTTTTTATCATTATTTGAGAACTGCTGTTAGGGTTGTACTCTGCTCCTTTCCTGACTGGATATATTTTTCCAGATGACACTGAGGAGTACCCTACCTATTATGGACCCCAGGATGTTGTGGGTTTAGATTCTGAGACCCTGGCTCAAGAGGGACTTATCCCAACTGAGACAGTTGACCCTGGAGTTGTAGCTTTATAGTTTTGTAGTATTCTTTTGTACTGGATTTGTCTCCAGCATATTTCTGTATTTTTCTTCAGACTCATTGATGTATTATTTTAGACTCATGAGTTGTATTGTGACTATTCTATTCTTATCTGATTCGTGTTCATTCTATCTTAGTTTTGTGATTGAGTACACTATCTTTTGGTGGTTCATTATATTAGATAGACTTTCTAGACAGCGTTCTACCGCCGATTCTGCGGCTTAGGCTGGGCGTTATTTCCGACTAGTACCCTTACCCCGGGTGCGGGTCGTGACAGGTATGGTTATCCAAGCAGTTTGATATGAAGGACTTGGGAGAAGTAGGTCACATCCTTGGGATCAAAGTTCTACTATATCGCAAGAAAATGATGTTAGGCTTATCCCAAGCTACCTATATCGATATTATACTAACTCGTTTTAGCATACAAAATTCTAAGAAATGTTTCTTACCTTTCAGGCATGGAATTTCTTTATCAAAGATGTAGTGTCCGAGGACACCTAAAGAGATAGAGGACATAAAATAGGTTCCTTATGCTTCGACAGTAGGAAGCTTAATATATGCAATGCTATGTATGACAGCAAACATTTGGCATGGCTTGCAGATATCAGTCTAACCCAGAACAAGATCACTGGACTGCGGTAAAGCATATTTTGAAGTACCTAAAAAGGACTAAAGATTATATGTTGGTTTATCATACAGATAGTTTAGTGCCCTTGGGGTATACAGACTCAGATTTTCAGTCAGATAGGAATGCCAAAAAATCTACCTCAGGTTATGTATTTACTTTAGGAGGTGAAGACATAGTAAGGAGGAGCATCAAGAAAAAAATGTATTGCCAATTCCACCATGGAAGCCGAGTATGTGGTAGCCTCTGAGGCAGCCAAAGAAGCGGTTTGGCTCAGAAACTTTCTATTGGACTTGGATGTGGTACCTAGTTTGCCTAAGACTATTACACTTTATTGTGATAATAGTGGTGCAGTTGCAAACTCGAAGGAACCACGAGACCATAAGACAGGTAAACACATTGAGCGTAAGTACCACTCGATACAAAATTTCGTAAAGAGAGGAGAAGTTGTTGTGATCAAGATATCATCAGTAGACAACCTAGCTGATCCCTTTACAAAGAGCTTACCAACTAAGGCTTTTGATTGTCATGTTGAGGAAATGGGAGTCAGATGCGTAGCAACATGACTTTAAGTATAAGTGGAAATTTTGTAACTGTATACTAAAAATCAATACTTTGAGGATAAGTGGAAGATTGTTAAGGTTATATACTAAAAATATCACTTTATATTAACTATATTTCCTTATTTTAAAATGAGAAACATATGGGCAAATGTTTGCATATTGTATTTGTTATAATATTAATGCAAGTGTCTGATATTCTATATTGTAGATAATACAGTGTGTGGTGTCACACAGAAGATCATATTATCAGTTTTCTGTGGAATATATAAATAATTCACAACCTAGATGGACTTAGACAAACCATTGGAAAGGTTGTGGTGTAATATGGTATTAGTCTATCTTGAATGTAGGTTTAGACTAGTACACTTTGTGTGTATTGAACAGGACCACTTGAGGTTGTTCTCTTCGTACTAACTACATAAGAGAACAAACATCTCTGTTATTATGGATGCTTATGCTCTTAATTCGGATATAATAATAGACATGTATATATAGTGTGCATTACTTTAACTCATAAAAGAGTGAGATTCATTATGGGTCAATAACCTTTATGAATTGGGTAATGATATTGTGTGTATGATGGACTGTTGATTATAAAAGGAATTCATGTCCCGATACGTCGGGTTGATGATGTTCCCTTAAGGAACTTATAAGGATTATCATGTAAACCCTACAGGTAAATTATATTCGACATGACAAATAAAGTTGAGTGGTACTACTTAAGGATAAAAGATGTAGATCAATATAATTGTCAGTAACTTAATTTGATCGAGGGACATTCGATATCTTAACATGGGGAGACAAACAAGAATATAATAAGAAGGAGTCCATAATCGTAATTTGGGATTAGGAAGGTAGTGCAACAATAGCTCTTTAGTGGACCGAGCTATTGTTAACAGGACAGGGTTGTGTGTTCGGGCTGAATTGGGATACCTATATCCGTTAGGAGACCTAACCCTAATTTCTTCTCATGGTCCTTGTCGTAGCCTATATATATCCTCTATTCTCCGGTCGTCATGGTAATAAAAAAACTAAGCAGCTTTCTCTAAATTCGTTTTTAACGTAAGGAGAGAAAAAGGGTCGACCAAAGAGAATAAAAGGTTGGAAGATCGTCGCCTACACGACATCCAATCCGATGAAGGAATACGTGCAGCAGATCTTGGGGTCGCTAACTAATCAAGGTTATTGAAAACCTTTATCTTCTTCTCGTTACTTTAGGTATAATTCGCGAACCCTAGTTTCCGCCTTTGAAGGGTTAGATCACGTATTAAACTTGTTAATCATCTATCGATCGATATCCACACCAATATGCGGTCTTGGGGATCCCCCTCTCCATCAAATGACATATTGATTGCTTCCAAGAGTATGACAGAGAAAAGGGCACCCAAAGCTTCATAGAGTACAAAATTTGAAATAAAAGATTTAGATGGATCAAAGATGATCTTACGATTGAAATTAATCAAGACAAAAAGGCTAGAATGTTATGACTATCCAAAAAGTATTATGATAGGGAATGTGCTAGAGAGATTCAGCATGAAGGACTATAGACATATGAGAACCACGATAACTAATTAGTTCAAGTTATCATCTAAGGAGTTTCTAAAATCATAAGAGGAGATAGAAGGTAAACATGTCTCGGACCAGTATACGAGTGGGGTGGGATCGTTAATGTATGCAATAGAGTGCACCAATTCTGATTTATCGTATGCGATCAGTTTGTGAGTCAATACATGTCAAATACATAGAGGCTTCTTTGGGAGGATGTAGACTTTGGTATCCTAAAGGATATAAAGATTTTTGGTCTGTTGTTTTACAAGTTAGAACACGATAGGGCCAGTTGTAGCGGTATGTGGATGTTGATTACGTTAAGGACTTCGATAAGAGAAGATTAACTATGGACTATGTATACATACTTGCAGATTCTCCAATTAGTTAAAATTTGCTATTTCAGGATATCGTGGCGCTCCCACTACAAAGTCTAAATATATTACGACAATCGAGCCATCCATGGAGGTCCTATGGTTATGAGGCCAAGGTAGCAAGTTTAGGTTCGAGAAGGTGTCGGTTACGATGTTTTGTGACAGTCAAAGTACGATATCTCACAAAGAATCGGGTATACCACAGTCGGCGAAACACATTGATGTATCGTTACGGAGTGGTGTAATAAGGATATTAATCTCTTGAATATCACTAGTAAGAATAATCTGATGGACATGATAACAATGATGATTACTACAACTCTTCTATCGAGGTCGATAATCTTTCTCTGGTTCGACTAAACAAACTCAAATAGGAACTCACAATAAGTACAATCACGTTTTGACGTGCATACAATTTTTTTTCTATTTAGACCTTTGATTTTTAGTACTTAGACTCTTTAAACAAAAATCAAAAGATAGATGCATTTAATCCAATGGCCATTTATGGTCGAGTTTTAAAAATAATGAACTCCTGTGTTTTCTTTAGGTTTTTTGATATTTCTCTAACCAAACCATAGTCCTAACTGAAGTCAAGGCAGCCTTGAAACCAGTTCGTCTGGTCCATCTATAAAGGTGACATGTCAAAAAAATGGCTCAAAATTCCTCCCTCCCTCCCAGACCCGACCCGACCTGGACATCACTTTAATTCCACTGCTACTTCTTTTTTCCTTCTAAATGAGTTTTGCCACTGCGTATCCCCCGACGCTGTCACATATCCCTCCATTATCCACGCCTGGTGTCGCGTCGGTGACATCGTCTGCGCCGAGTCTGCCTTCCTTGACATGTAGACCCACTCTGTTGAGTCCAACATATACATGTAGATGTTGGTCATTGACGCTTACTGTGCACCGACAAGTCCACTAGCGCAGGAGGTCGTGCGCGCTCGAACACGACTGCCTCTTTACACTAGTATTTATAGGACTGTCAAAAATTTTGATAGTCCAAAATACATAATGAACTGTAAAAAAGTTTGACAGTTCTAAATGAATAACATTTTTTTTTCTTCTAGGACTGTCAAAATCTTTGACAAATCAGTATAATATAGGATTGTCAAAAATTCTGATAGTCCTAAAAAAATATATTGTTCCTTTTAGTAATGTCAAACTTTTTAGCATTTCACTATATATTTTGGACAGTTAGAATTTTTGACAGTCTTAACACAAAAATTAGACACAAAAATTAGACAATTCTTAGTAATTGTTTGAGTAAACGTGTAAATAAAAAAAAATTGGAGAACCCCCGAATAAATTTTGTAGTGTCTTTGTAAATACCTTAAAGAAAGCAAACAACACTTTAATTCCAAATTGGCAAATTCTAAAGGCACTACAATAGTTACTTAGGACAACCCATTAATTCAGGACAGTCCAAATTTTTGTAACTTTTACTTAGGACATCCCAAAATTTACTCAGGACAGCCCAACCCCCCCAAACCTTCCAAAAATCCTTCATTCTAAATTTCTACTCCCCTTTTTCAAATTCCGAAAACCCCAAACCATAACCCTAATCCCAACCCCAACCGCCGGTGGAGGAGGAGGAGGAGGATGTCACGCCCCAGTCCTAAAATACCGAGGGACTAGACACGTGGCAATGGCCAGCAGCACACTCCGATGGGCAAACCCAATTTAATGGGCCCATCAGGGTGTACTGAAGCTGTAAAACAACAATAAGGGCTATGGTACTAATCTCATCCACAGAAATAAATACAATCAATATGAAATATAAAGCAACATCAAGTCTCAACAAAACATATCTTGGGGAACAACCCGATAATGAGTTTGATACATTAATTCAATAAATAGGAAACAACAGAAATAACTGAGTATAGAATAAGTAAATACTCAGGAGAAATCATCGGCGATCACCTCGTCCTCGGGTTCTAGTACTGCTCCAATGTATGCTCATGTCCCGTACACCTCGGGGTAGATATCCTCTACTAAACCTGGGGACATAATCCGGATCCAGGTCCTCAGGGGACATAGCAAGGTACAAGAATAACTCAAGCCAAATAAATACAGTGCAGTAATAAATGAATCAATAGGGTAAACTATGTAACCAGCTATGTGATATGCAAATGAGAGCATTATTCATACTCAGGCTGAGACTACTATAGACTCTGTGTCGGGGAAACCCATAGCAGCATTTTCTCGAAGGGACAGTAAATATGCCAAAGCTCTGTGTCAGAGTCTAAGACACCTCCAATAATATAATATAATATAATATATATATATATATATATATATATATATATATATATATATATATATATAATTAGCCTTTAGTATGGTAAAACTCTCCCCACCCAATGTAATCACACGTCTCATGTCCATGACACACAAGATTATATCTAATGCAGCAAGTCATATGATAGCTCTGGATATAAAAAATCTATGTCTCGAATACTATAACCTATACAGAATTACCTTGAATGACTTAGGAAGATTCTGTCTCATGAACAGTGTCAGGTGTCTTATGGTATGACGTACTTGATAATGCAAGCACGAAGATATATAGGGTCGCGATATCAATCTCTAGGTGACGTTACACAACTCCGCGTACGGCGTTGACACCCGAATATTATTCGGACTCTAAGCAATGTCACACGGTCCTAGTTTGAATATTTATATCATATAATTAATTCAAGAGAACATTATGTAGCAAATACTGCAAGATTGACAAGGTACACTTGCTTGGGATTTGGTTTCCAACTATTGCTCCAGTATCCGCGGGATCTGCAGGTACTCCTCCGGTTGCTAAAATAATTATTACCACCATGTTCAGAAGATATCAAATATCTAGAATTGCATGTCCATAAGTCCAATTTGGACACAGGGGCAAAAGTGACAGTTTTTGGTCAAAGCGGGGTCCACATGTGGCCCATTTCGCACCGAAAAATGTGCCAGAGACAATATTCTTCAAATTTGTCAAACTTAGTGTCTACAAGTCCAGAACGACGATATGAACCCAACGGAATATCCAGAACTGGATTTTGATGAGCCGATCACAAAATCATCCGTCAAGTGGAGCCGTGGGGCCCACGATACGGAATTTTGTCAACGTTCTCAGAATCGAACCAAACTTAGATCACAAGACCAGCGTATCACTACGAGTCCGATGGCGTAAGCTTTATTTTGAAACGACAAGCACACACAAAGTTACAACGAGTTTTAGAATAGGGCCGATACGGGGTGTTGTCGACGGATACGTGTTGATTTCGGTGTGCACGCACATCCAAATCAACTTCCACGAAATCACACACGTCCGTATTAATGGTGCGCACCTTTCGGTAAAATTTGCACATGACCAAGTTCCCTCGTTTAGCGGGGCGTACCCAGTTTCAAAAAAATCAGGATTTTATATAACCAATCTTTTGGTCATTTTTACCCTCAAATTAAATACAATCTACATCAGCATAATTTAAACTAAAAATAGGATTTAAAACTTGTTTAGGTGGTCTAAATAACTGTTCAGGTGGATCTTGAAAATATTTAGCAGGTTGGTCGCAAAACGATCGTGAACTGGGGTGTTTGGGCCAGATTCTGAATTTTCAGAAATTGGGATATATTTTCCTGTTTTTGCGTCGCGGTTTGCGACCGACACAGGACACGATATCCCGAACGAGTTACACTGGTTTTGAGAGGGTCACGCGGGGAATGGGTTGCAACAGACTGTTCGAAAAAGTGAGGTAACGAGGAGAGAGAAACGCTTACTGGAATAGGACGCCGGTAACAACTAAATTGTGTGTGGATGAGGCGGCGCGTCGCGGCAACTTCGGGGCGGCGGGTTGCTGCTCGTCGGCGGAGGAGCTGCGGCTGCTCAGTGAGGTCGGTGTCGAGGTCACGGCGGAGGGTTGCCAGGTCTCGGGGTTCGCCGGAGGGTGCTCAGAAAAGCGGCGGAGAGGTGGTGGCGAAGACAGCGGTGGGGATGGTGGGTATGGTACTGGTGTGGGGTTGAAGCGGTGGTCGAGGGTTTTTATACGGAGGAGGGCTGCGAGTACAGGGAGAGGGAAGGCCGGCCGGCGAGGAGGCGAAGGGGCGGCTACGGGTGAACGGCCGCGGGGGAGGCGGTCCGATGCGGGGTTGCGGAAACCGTCGGGGAACGGTCGGGAGATTTGAAGGGTTACTGTAGCAGTGATCAATGGGTCGGGTTTTGGGTTTGGGTTGGCGGGTCGGGTTCCGACTCGTCCCGCTACTGTTTTGGGTTGTTCCGGTTCGGTTTATTTAGGTTTAAACCGGTTTATTCTGGTTTATTTAAAATTATTGTTTTTAGGTCGTTAAAATTAGTTCTGGGGTCCAATAAATTCCAGAAAAATTATATTATGTCTAATATTTTATTTTACACTAAAAAAATATTATTTTTATAATATTTTAATACTTACTAAAATCACAAAATTAATTTAATACCAGAAATTATTTATTTTAATTAGTTAAAAATCACAAAAAAAATCCCAAAAATTTATTTTTAAATTTTGAAAAATTCTAGGTGTTTACAATCTACCCCTAGAATTTTTGAGATTTTGGGCGTCCTTGTAATCTACCCCTAAAATTCTGGGTATTTACAATCTACCCCCAAAATTCTGGGCGTCCTTGCAATCAAAGAATAACGAAACATAACCGGTCAGAAGAGATGACACGGTTTAAAAATATGTTTGAAAGCATGACACAAAGAAAGAGTCATGATGAAGGAGAAATCGAAGGATGAGGGTTAAGCAAAACACATAGGGAAGGAATAAAGTATTTTCCTAGACAATGAAAGTTAGGTAATTCAAGAGTGAAAGAAATCTGGTTAGAGCAAAGAAAACTACAGCTTAGAAAAACTAGGTTATCAATTATTAACAAGTTCAAAATACCAGGTTAAGGCTAAGAAAATGAACTAACAGGCACGTGTTAAAGCAATACTATGAATAGATAGCTATGATAAAACTTAAATCTTACGCATATTCGCTACTCCACGAGTCTGCGCGTCCTCCATGGTCATTGAAAAAGCTTGTCCGCGTCCTTTCGGTGGTGCCCTCTGCTGTTGTTGGGCCTGCTGGAAGAGTGTTGCTCGTGGTGCCAAGGGTGGCCTCAGTTGATATCCTCCTGGTGCTGGTAGAGCTGGTTGGTTTACCATTGGTTCTCCTTCTCGACGCTTAGGGCATTCCCTCACTGAATGCTGACTGGATCTGGCACGAGTTGCATAGCGAGATTTATGGAAACAGTTAGATAATTCAAGCATTGCCTAAGTTTTGTGTCAAACTCGAATTGGGAAAGGCATAATCACACATAAGGGATGGTTCGAACGGATTTTGGATTTCTGCAAGGAAATCGTAATTCGAGTAGCGACTCGATTCGGAGTGGTATATGGGATCAAACATTTCGAGCAAGGCATTAGAATATTTTGGTTAGATATCAATAGAAATTGCCTGAACGGACTCGGATATTTGAGAATACAAGTTGGTTGGTGCACGTCGGTTGAGTTGGGAAGAATGAAAATGAAGCAAACGATTATTGAGTTGAACAATCGAGAATGGACTGATACAAATGGAAGTATTATTGGGCTTAAGAGATGGACGGGATCGGAACGAACAGTTGGGTTACGCTTGAGCAAAGCGATGGGTGAATCAAATGATAGCGAGCACGGACTACGATTTTGGGCAACACATTTGAGTTATTGGTTGAGCAATGAAACACGATTTGGTTTGGAGGGACAATGCGATGGATTCACACAAACTCGAAAGATTTTGGAAATTGTTGCTCGAGAAGTCGACTCAGGTTTAGCAAAAATAGAATTTTGGGCAAGATGGTGCAACAATGGTAGACGGATTCTCCGAAAGACGTGGACGGATTATGGCAACAACTAAAGGCAAGATTTTGGCGGACAGACTTTTGAAGATAGCTAAATGTGGGAGCAACGTCGGAACAAATTACTGTGCTGCTCGAGTAAGTTGGACGTGCATTATGGAATACGACAAACTGATAAGGATTTGAGCAAGTCTCGAGTTTCGAGAATTATTGCAATCGATGGTGCGAGTAGGCGAACATGGCAATTCAAAAATTTGATGGATTCAGGGCAGAACGACGGATTGATGGAAGACGGTTTCAACGAGCGCATTGATAAGATTCGGAAGTTCGCTCGGATGAAATGGTTGGATTTTTATTCGGATTTGCAGATGAGATATAGCATGGTTCATAGTAACTGTCCATCGTGATGATTATAATTATCGAACGTAGCTTCGGAACAGCTGACCCTAGCGACTTGACCGCCAGATCGGATATGAATATGGTAAACCCATAGAACGACCCTTGAGGCGGCGTATTTGAGAATGCGTCGAGGGCAGATGTGAGCAATGATATTTGGCTTATTGACTGAGTGTTTGATTTGAGAGACCCTTGGGATAGTCTTCAGCTGAAGATACAGCCGGAAGATCGAAGTGATGGTGGAAGTAGCTTAGTCAACTGATGAGATTCAGAGTTGCAGATTTTTATCGATGGCATCGCCTCTGACTCATCGTGCCCTGGAAGGAAATAACATTCATATGAATTGACGACTGTGAAACTAGCTCGTGAAGTTAAAGCAGCGGCTCGTTTGAATCAAATACTTGCGAATACTGGAAGGGACAGACGTGCCTCAGATTTATAAGATGTCTCGGAACTTAGTCTGGGAAGCGTGCTCGTTCAGAAGGCAAAGGTGATATTCTATACTTCGAGGCAGTAGAAGCAGCACGAAAAACTATTCCATGCTCAACCTAGGAATTATGGCGAGTGTGTCCACGTTGAAATCGTGGCGACACAATCCCTTTGGCGTGGCGGCGAGATCTTCATGGATCACACGAACCTCAATATAGATGTTCACCCAGTGAGGTATTGAGATCGAAGAAAAGGTGTTGGACTGAGCTGATCAAAGCAAAGTTGATATTTGGGTAAGTCGCCTAGCTGGGGTAGTATCAGTTGAGATGATCGTTCGGTGCATGAGATATATTTGGAGATGTTGCTAGTGCGAATTCAGAAATAGTTGGATGGATTGAGTTGGAACACGAACTGATTGAGTCGGTGGAAAATCATCATATTTTGTGAATGGTGCTCAATCGAACAGCTTGGAATGGGAATCGTGATTTGGTTCAATTAAGAGTAAAGCAAATGGACGCCTCGAACATAAAGATACCCTTGCAACTTGTTCAAATTTGTAATCGCAAAGCTCGGCTGAAATGCATGTATTTTAGGGACGCCTTAAATATGTGTACGATCCAGAACTAAGCGATACGAGGAATTCGTATTGAGCTGCAAGGAGGATGTAGGAATTCGTAAAATTTGTACGAGCGTTCAGCAGAACGAGATGCGGAGTCCGAATCGTGAATATGTGAGTTGCATAGAGCCGATCCATGGAATTGGATTATGGCATGCTAGTAAGGAATGAGTACCAGCTCGGTTCGTGGACGAACCTGATTTTAAGTGGTATATTATGTAATGCCCCGCAACCGCTCGGTACGTTACGCTGAGTTGGATTGAATAAATCAAATGCTGGTTACATTTGAATTGTTGGATTTTGGGAAGAAGGATTGATTTAGTTGGTTTCATGTGCAGATGGCTAGCAAGTTTGATAGAAATCAGGTGTTCGTTCAGAACAGTACTGAATAGCTGGATTAGAGCGATAATGCCGTCTTCCTTAGTCCGATCGGTCGGATGATTTGGAGAGCACGGCCTGCTCGCACGGTCATACCAGTTGAGTAGATCGCGCTTGCATCGGACCACGGGTTCAAGGGATTGGCCGTATCGGCAGGACAGGATGCTTAACGGGATCAAACATTCTGAGTGGGCTCTTTCCCTTCTCCTCTACTCCTTCATACATAATAATATGGAAAACACGTAAAAGGCTTGAACACTTAGGCTGAAACATCGAGAATCACTACACTGAGGCGTGCATAGAGTGTACGTCGTTGGCTTGGTAGGATTGTAGCTTGAAATGATTTACGCGTTGGCTAGTTGGAACTAGAGTTGGATTATACATTTGAGGCAGTCGGTTGGATAATTGGGATTATGCTTGGACGGTTGGAATTATACAAGTTGGAATGATACATTGAGGCAAATGGAAATATCGGAAATTTGAGCGAGCGAGCGTGCATCCGTGCACGAGTATCACTTGGTCGCTTTGTCTTGCAAAGTGAGCAGTTATGGTTCAAAACCGAACAACTGCATCGGCGAGGGTGTTGTGTCGCTTGATGGGGCATCATGCCACGAATGGGGCATTGTGCCACTGAAACGGCATTTTGCCATAGGATTGTTTGTCACGCCCCAGTCCCAAAATACCGAGGGACTGGACGCGTGATAATGGCCAGCAGCACGCACCGATGGACAAACCCAATTTAATGGATCCATCGGGGCATACTTAAGCTGTATTATAATAGTCAGGGTTTACTAATCTCATCCACAGAATAAAGATAGCAATATCAGCAAAAAAAATAAATAACCTCCAGTCACAAGTAATCATAATCGGGGAACAACCCGATATTAAGTCTGTTTATAAATGTTCATTAAAACAGGAAATAAAGAATTTATTTGCCATAACAACTGAGCATGGAAGAAGCAGATGTTCAGGAGAAGTCCTCAGTGATCACCTCGTCCTCAGGTACTGGTACTGTTCCGTGAAGTGCTCCTGTTCCGTATACCTCTGGATAAACCTCGTCTGCTAATCCTGGGGACATAATCCGGATCCAGGTCCTCAGGGGACATAGCAAGGTACAAGAAAGCTCAAGCCAAAATAATACAGTGCAAGAAAAATGAAACAAATAGGGTAAATAAATAACCAGCTAAGTGATATGCAAGTGAGAGTTATAGTCATACTCAGGCTGAGACTACTACAGGATCAGTGTCGAAGAAACCATAGCAGTATTTTCTCGAAGGACCAGTACGGTACCAAAGCTCTGTGTCAGAGTCTAAGGCACATCCATTAAGTTATTATATATATATATATATATATATATATATATTCAGCCTTTTTGTATGGTATATCTCTCCCCACCCAATGTAATCTCACGTCACAGTTTCATAATGTTCATGTCACGCAAGATCAACTAATGTAATAAGTCAGAATAAAATCTAAGCATGTAAAGATGTCATAATCCTGTATCCTATACAGAATCACCTTGAATATTCAGGAAGATTCTATCTCATAATTTATGTCAGGTGTCCTGGGTATAATGTACTTGACATAGCAGGTACGAGAATGTAAATGTCACGATATCCATCTCTAATTGACCTTACACAACCCCGCGTACGGTGTTGGCACCCGACTATTAATCGAAAGCTAAGTAAGTCACATGGCCCTAGGGTTGAGCATGTACAACAGTCACAGAAAATAAATTAAGAGAACAAAATGAATTATTATACTGCAATTATGGCAAGGTACACTTGCTTGGGTTTTCGGCTCCAATTGTAGCTCTGGCTTCAGCGAAGATTGCAGGCAGTACTCCGATTGCTGAAATAGACATCACCATCAGATCCAAAAAATATTAATCAGCTAGAAACGCCTGTCCTTGAGTCTAATTTGGAGACAAGGGCAAAAATGACATTTCAGATCAAAGTGGGGTCCACATGTGGGCCGCTTTGCACCGAAAAATGAGTTAGGGTCAAAGGTCTCCAAATCTGTCCAACTTAGTGGCAACAGGTCAGGAACGATAATACGAACCCAACGGAACTTCCAGAATTAGATTCCGATGAGCCGATCACAAAATCGCCCGTCAAGTGGAGCTTGTGGGGCCCACGACACGCAATTTTGTCAACGTTCTCAGAATCGAACCAAACTTGGCTCACAGGACCAGCGTATTGCTACGAGTCCGATGGCGCAAGTTTCGTCTCGATCCGATGTGTGTACACTAAGTTACAGCGAGATTCAGAAAGGTCGGATACGGGGCGATGTCCGCGGATACGCGTTGATTTCGGTGTGCACGCACATCCGAATCAACTTCTGCGAAATCCTGCACATCCTTATCAACAACGCGCACATATCGGTGAAGACTGCACGTGACCAAGTCGTCCCGTTTGGCGGGGCGTACTCAGTTCCGGGGTAAAATAGGACATTGGTTTTCTTATTTTTTGGATCGCAGTTTGCGATCACCACAGGACGCGATGCGCCAAGCGGGTTGCACGGGCACCGAGGGGGTCATGCAGGCTACGCGATGCAACAAACGGAAAAGAAATCGGGGTAGCGAGGAGTGAGATACGAGTACCTGAACAGGGCTCGAAAAATAGCATATTCTTCGTGTCCAACACGTGTCAGAGTACTGTTCACCCTAGGGTTGGGTTTAGGGCTTCTGATGACGGAGCTCGGCGGAGGAGGGCGGCGCTGCGGCCGGAGGCGGGCCGGAGGGGCAGGGGCGGTCGAGGGCAGTGCGGCGGCGCGCTGGGAGGCGGCGCAGGCGGCCGGCGGCTGGGCAGCGGGCTGCTGCGAGGTCGGGGCGGCACTGGCGACCGGGGGACGGCGCTGGGACACGGGGAGGAAGGAGGAGGAGAGGACGGTGGCTCCGGGGAGGTCGGGAAGAGGCGGGGGAGGCTTCGGCTGGGGCTGCGGAGGTCCGGGAAGAGTTCGTCGGTGGAGGGGACAGCCGGAGGAGGGAGACGGAGAGGAGAAGGCGGTGGCTAGGGTTCCGGCTCGAGGCGGCTGGGGCTAATTTATAGGGAGAGAAAAGGAGAGGGAGAGGCGGCCGGTGCGGGCGGTTACGGGAGAGGAAGAGGCTGGGGGAGAGGAGCAGCCGGCGGCGACCGTTGTGGTAGCCGGAGCGGCGCCAGGGAGGCGGAACGGCGGCAGATCGGCCGGCGGAGGGAAGTGAACGGTCGGGCGTTTGGGGAAGAAAGAATAACGGGTTCGCGGGTCCGACGGGTCGGATCTAACGGATCTGGCCCGATCCAAAACAATGCGGGCCGGGTCGGGCTAGTGGGTCGGGTCTGGGTTAGACCCGGATCCGACCCGCCAAGGATTTTGGTTTAAATAAACCGGTTTGGTTCAACTATTGGTTTGGTTTGGTTTATTTCAAATAAACCCGATTTATTTTGGTTTAATTAATTAATTAGTTTTTAGGGCTTTAAAAAATACTTTCGGGGTCCAACAAATTCCCGGAAAATTACCCTATGTCTAGTTTTTCATTTTACATCATAAAATATTATTTTTATAATATTTTAATATTATTTATTATCATTTAAAAATTATTTAACAGTTAAAACACCTGAATTTTAATTACAAAAAATTCCAAAAAATTGTGAAAAATCCAAATTAAAAAAATTCTTAAAAATTAAGGGATTTACAATCTACCCCCCTTAAGAGGATTGCGTCCTCACAATCAAAGAATAACCGGTCAACAGAGATGACACGGTTGTAAAATTTATTCGAATCACAATACTATGAAGAAAAATCAAGGTTGAGGGTTTAAACACATAGGGAAAATCATTTTCCTAAGCAATAGAAGTTATACAATTTCCCAAATGTGGGAAATCTAAAAATTTATAGTTTTAGAAAACCAGGTTATCTTTCAAAAACATATCAGTTTATCATTTATAAAATATTCTAAATTATAAGTTCAAAATTACTAGGTTAACACTAGGTTATCAATTATTAGCAAGTTAAAGTTATCAGGTTAAGTCTAGGGTCACGAACTAGCAGGCACGAACTATAGCAATACTAGAAACGAAAAAACTATAAAAACTTGCGCGCATTAGCTACTCCATGATTTTGCGCGTCTCCCACAGTCATCGTGAAAGCTTGGCAGTGTCCTTGAGGTGGTGCTCTCTGCTGTTGCTGGGCTTGCTGGTAGGGTGCTGCTTGAAGTGCCAAGGGTGGCCTTGGTTGATGTCCTCCTGGTACTGGTAGAGCTTGTTGGTTTGCCCTTGGTGCTCCTTCTCTACGTTCAGGGCAATTCCTCACTGCATGTTGTCTGGATCCGTAACCTAAGCACAGCCCTAATCTGCGTCGGCATTCCTTCTCAACATGGCCTATCTTGCCACAGTAGTAACAAGTAGGAAGAGTCAGGGATTTGGATGCAGCTCCCTGTGGTGCTTGATGCAGATGAGGTTTCTTGGCAGCTTCTCCATTCGTTGCTCTGGCTGGTGCTGATGTGGAAGGCCTCTTCAGGTTGGATTCTCATCTGATGACACGCTCCATACGTCGAGCTACAACAAGGACGTCCGTGTATAAAATAGATACGACGGATCCGATCATTCTTTGTAGCTCAAATTTTAGTCCATCAAAGAACTTCTCAGCCTTTTCTTCTTCTGTTGGGATCAAGGTAGGGGCAAAACGACTCAGACGAATGAACTCGGCGTTGTACTCTTCCACCGTCATAGCATCCTGAGTGAGGCGATTGAACTTGTCCCGCAGTTCTGATCGAGCGATAGCCGGAATATACATCTCTTGAAAGAGTTTGGCAAATTATTCCCAAGTAACTCGGTCTGGTCCGAGTCATCTCTCTTCAGATAGCCACCAGTGATGAGCATTGCCCGTCAATTGCATTCTGACGGCAGTCATCCAACGTTCCCTTGGTAGCTCAGCTGCTTCTAGTTAATGTTGTATGTTGGTGAGCCACTCATGAACTTCTGTGGGCTCCTCCTTGCCTGAGAAGGTACGGGGCTTCAGTTGGCGGAAATCAGTGATAGAGCCCGTCGGTTGCCGTCTAGCTGGTAGGTTGACCTGCTCCAGTGCATTTACTATACTGTTCCTCAAGTACTCAGCCTCGCGACGTTGGGCCTCATTTTGGACTTGTTGCTGGGCTTGTATCATTACGTAGATCATTTGGAATATATGTTGCCCGTCAATAGGCTGCCCTTGAGGGAATACAGGCATTGGTGGAACGAACTGCGGCGGAGGTGGGATGTCGTCACGCCGGAACCTTGAATTATGCTGGGCTGCTTGGTCGCTTTGAGAAGATTGCCCTCGATCTTCAGGTGTCACTCCTTCATCATAAGTAACCACAGCATCGTGTGGTGTATCCAAGGGATTCTCGTCTTTGCTTCTTGGATCCATTTACTCTGCATCAAAATAAACTATAAGAGGCGCACAGGAATCAAGGCAAGATGCAAGTCAAAAATTAGTTCGAATACGATATAGATATCAAAAACGATTCAAGCAAGTGGATAAGATCCTAAAAACTTATCCTATTCTTATTGCAGGCCTGTTCGGTCCCTAAGTTGAAACCGAACAATTTTGTCGTTGACCTGCATGGGCCACCACAAAAATTATGTCACGTCCCAGTCCTAAAATACCGAGGGACTGGACGCGCGATAATGGCCAACAGCACGCACCGATGGACAAACCCAATTTAATGGATCCATCGAGGCATACTTAAGCTGTATTACAATAGTCATGGTTTACTAATCTCATCCACAGAATAAAGATAGCAATATCAGCAAAAGAAATAAATAACCTCAGTCACAAGTAATCATAATCGGGGAACAACCCGATATTAAGTCTGTTTACAAATGTTTATTAAAACAGGAAATAAAGAATTTATTTGCCATAACAACTGAGCATGGAAGAAGCAGATGTTCAGGAGAAGTCCTCAGCGATCACCTCGTCCTCAGGTACTGGTACTGTTCCGTGAAGTGCTCATGTTCCGTATACCTCTGGATAAACCTCGTCTGCTAATCCTGGGGACATAATCCGGATCCAGGTCCTCAGGGGACATAGCAACGTACAAGAAAGTTTAAGCCAAAATAATGCAGTGCAGGAAAAATGAAACAAATAGGGTAAATAAATAACCAGATAAGTGATATGCAAGTGAGAGTTATAGTCATACTCAGGCTGAGACTACTACAGGATCAGTGTCGAAGAAACCAAAGCAGTATTTTCTCGAAGGGCCAGTACGGTACCAAAGCTCTGTGTCAGAGTCTAAGGCACATCCATTAAGTTATTATATATATATATTCAGCCTTTTTGTATGGTATATCTCTCTCCATCCAATGTAATCTCACGTCACAGTTTCGAAACATGGAGACGAGTAGTTCCAGGCGTGATAGTACTCCCTCGTCCAGCGTTCCTCCTGCTGACGGAAGCATGGAGACAGATGAGCATGTAGAGGAGGTCGTGCCGACGTTGTCCCAACATCAGCAAGATCCTCCATGCGCACCACCGGAGGAGACGAGGACAGAGATTTGGGCCGACGGTACAAAGTAAGTCAATTAGATGGTTTAATATATATTTGTGTTTCTCTTTATTCATCGTATATTGACTTTTTCAGTAATCTAAATTATTATTTCTGTATAGATATCGTCCATCGTCGGTTCAGAGACGCCTGGGCCAATTTCTGAGAAACAACTACGGTGGCCCTTGGATCAACTATTCGGAGGCTCCGGAGGAGAGGAAGGCGTTCTGGTTTGCGCACTTCCAGGTAAAAATATATTAAATAAATCCTCTAATTTATGCATATTCGTGATGCTAACTTAATGAATTATTTATTGTAGCAAACGTATTTTTATCCTCCGCACCGGGCCGAGTTGATCGAGCGGCTCTTTCCTACCGTTGCCGCCAAGCTTATCCGAGATGCTCTGGATGACCAGAAGGCTCGTGATCGTGCTGGAAAACCGATCCAAGGTTGGATCACGCCTGAGCAGTGGACTGCGATGAGGGCTAGATTCGACGATCCGAGCTACAAGGAAAGGTCTAAGAAGGCCAAGGCGGCTAGGCAGAATGCTGCCAAGTGGTGTGGTGGCTCGATTCCGATGACGGAATATTTCCGTCGTTTGGTATGTTTTTTCTTTTAAAATATATTATTTTAATATAAGTACCATAAAATGGTACTTGGAATAAATATTTAAGTTTAGTAATAAAAAATATATTTTTAACAGGTACAGAGGGGTGAGGATGCGAACATGGTGACCGTCTTCTTGGCCACCCATCGCAAGGACGGAAATCTCATTGATGAGAGGGCCTCACAGACCTATGTAAGTATTACTTTACTTTGTGTTTATTTTAATATAACTTAGGCAATTATTGAGTTTCCAAACCTTTTCTAGGCCGAGTATCTTAGGCTTCGTGAGCGGGCGACTGCTAGTGCACCTACACCTGGAGAGGCTGGTGCTTCGTCGCAGCCCGGTCCATCTCCGTCGGCGGACGACCTGTGGGTGACCGCAGCTGGTGGTCTCCAGAGGGGTACGTACTACGGTACGGGCTCCTATGGCGCCCTGGTTGTGACGCAGTCATCTAGGGCCTCCCCGACAGCTGTGCATTCCACACACCCCTCGCAGTCGCAGCCCTCGCAGTCGTCGGCCAGAGTCCAGGAGGCCGTCCAGGAGGCCGTTGACCGTCAGATTGCGTCTCTCCGTGACGACTTGCTGCGAAGTATGGAGGACCAGTCCCGGTCCCAGCCGCAGGCGGACGATCCGATGCTTATCGCACGATTGGATATGCTCGACCGCAGCATGACGGAGCTACGAGAATTGACAAATGATATTAGAGCCTCCAATGATCGCAACATCATGGAGCTGCAGGCGTCACAGCTATCGATGGGCGAGAAGCTGACGAGGATGCATGCGTCACAGCTATCGATGGGCGAGAACCTGACGAGGATGCAGGATTCAATGGGTGATAGCAGTACGAGGTTGTTATCTACCCTGGATTCTTACAACCAGCGACTCGCAGATTTGGAGCGGGCACGGCCGCCACCGACGTCACTGCCTTCTCCATCGACATCGGTGTCGATTCCACGGGACGAGTATGAGGAGTTGTTATCCTTGAAGCGCGCCGCTGGTCAGCCTCCTGCAGATCCGTAGTAGTCTAGTTATTATTATTATTATTTATGAATTATTGGTACTTCAACAATAGACATGATGTATGATGCTTCTTGTATTGATACTTTTAGTTAATTTAATTGGATTATATAGTTATCCACATTTAATTGGATTGATACTTCTTGTGGTCTTTAATTTAATTGGATAATATAGTTAAATCATGTTGGTGTGTATGATGAAGATGATGTAAAACTGCAGGGAATCACAATGTTTGATTCTGGGAATTTTTTTTTAATTTTTTTTAAAAATTAGCGACGTTATTAGCGACGTTTAGCGACGTTTAGCGACGTTAAATTACGTCGCTAATTACGTCGCTAATTAGCGACGCCGTAAAACGTCGCTAATAACGTCGCTAATGACGTCGCTAAACGTCGCCAATTGCTGACATGGCAGTATAGCCAGGTCATTAAAGACGTCGGTGTAACGTCGCGATAGATGTCGCTAATCAGCGACGTTTAGCGACTTTTCTAAACGTCGCTTTTTAGTGACTTGGCGTCGCAAAACGTCGCTAAATTTAGCGACACATTAAAGTCGCTAAAAAACGTCGGTATAGCGACGTTTAGCGACGTTTTTTGTATTAGCGACTTGGTATTTTCCGACTTCTTTAAAACGTCGCTAATTACGTCGCTAAACCTAATTAGCGACGATTTTTGGTTATTTAGCGACGTTTTTAGACGTCGCTAATTTGACTTTTTCTGGTAGTGTTCATAATATTCATGTCACGCAAGATCAACTAATGTAATAAGTCAGAATAAAATCTAAGCATGTAAAGATGTCATAATCATGTATCCTATACAGAATCACCTTGAATATTCAGGAAGATTCTGTCTCATGATTTGTGTCAGGTGTCCTGGGTATAATGTACTTGACATAGCAGGTATGAGAATGTAAATGTCACGATATCCATCTCTAATTGACCTTACACAACCCCGCGTACGGTGTTGGCACCCGACTATTAATCGAAAGCTAAGTAAGTCACACGGCCCTAGGGTTAAGCATGTACAACAGTCACAGAAAATAAATCAAGAGAACAAAATGAATCATTATACTGCAATTATGGCAAGGTACACTTGCCTGGGTTTTTGGCTCCAATTGTAGCTCTGGCTTCAACGGGGATTGCAGGCAGTACTCCGGTTGCTGAAATAGACATCACCATCAGATCCAAAAAATATTAATCAGCTAAAAACGTCTGTCCTTGAGTCCAATTTGGAGACAAGGGCAAAAATGATATTTCGGGTCAAAGCGGGGTCTACATGTGGGCCGCTTTACACCGAAAAATGAGTCAGGGTCAAAGGTCTCCAAATCTGTCTAACTTAGTGGCAACAGGTCAGGAACGATAATACGAACCCAACAGAACTTCCAGAATTGGATTCTGATGAGCCGATCACAAAATCGCCCGTCAAGTGGAGCTTGTGGGGCCCACGATACGCGATTTTGTCAACGTTCTCAGAATCGAACCAAACTTGGCTCACAGGACCAGCGTATTGCTACGAGTCCGATGGCACAAGTTTTGTCTCGATCCGACGTGTGTACACTAAGTTACAGCGAGATTCAGAAAGGTCGGATCGGAGCGATGTCCGCGGATACGCGTTGATTCCGGTGTGCACGCACATCCGAATCAACTTCTGTGAAATCTCGCACGTCCGTATCAACGATATGCACATATCGGTAAAGACCGCACGTGACCAAGTCGTCTCGTTTGGTGGGGCGTACTCAGTTCCGGGGTAAAACAGGGCGTTGGTTTTCCTATTTTTTGGATCGCGGTTTGCGATCACCACAGGACGCGATGCGCCGAGCTGGTTGCACGGGCACCGAGGGGGTCATGCAGGCTACGCGATGCAACAAACGGAAAAGAAATCGGGGTAGCGAGGAGTGAGATACGAGTACCTGAACAGGGCTCAAAAAATAGCGTATTCTTCGTGTCCGACACGTGTCAGTGTATTGTTCACCCTAGGGTTGGGGTTAGGGCTTCTGATGACGGAGCTCGCCGGAGGAGGGCGGCGCTGCGGCCGGAGGCGGGCCGGAGGGGCAGGGGCGGTCGAGGGCAGTGCGGCGACGCGCTGGGAGGCGGCGCAGGCGGCCGGCGGCTGGGCAGCGGGCTGCTGCGAGGTCGGGACGGCACTGGCGACCGGGGAACGGTACTGGGATGCGGGGAGGAAGGAGAAGGAGAGGGCGGTGGCTCCGGGGAGGTCGGGCAGAGGCGGAGAAGGCTTCGGCTGGGGCTGCGGAGGTCCGGGGAGAGTTCGTCGGCGGAGGGGACAACCGGAGGAGGGAGGCGGAGAGGAGAAGGCGGTGGCTAGGGTTCCGACTCGAGGCGGCTGGGCTAATTTATAGGGAGAGAAAAGGAGAGGGAGAGGCGGCAGGTACGGGCGGTTACGGGAGAGGAAGAGGCTGGGGGAGAGGAGCAGCCGGCGGCGACCGTTGTGGTAGCCGGAGCGGCGCCAGGGAGGCGGAACGACGGCAGGTCGGCCGACGGAGGAAAGTGAACGGTCGGGCGTTTGGGGAAGAAAGAATAACGAGTTCGCGGGTCCGACGGATCGGGTCTAACGGATCCGGCCCGATCCAAAACAATGCGGGTCGGGTCGGGCTAGTGGATCGGGTCTGGGTTAGACCCGGATCCGACCCGCCAAGGATTTTGGTTTAAATAAACCGGTTTGGTTCAACTATTGGTTTGGTTTGGTTTATTTCAAATAAACCCAGTTTATTTTGGTTTAATTAATTAATTAGTTTTTAGGGCTTTAAAAAATACTTTCGGTGTCCAATAAATTTCTGGAAAATTACCCTATGTCTAGTTTTTCATTTTACATCATAAAATATTATTTTTATAATATTTTTATATTATTTATTATCATTTAAAAATCATTTAATAATTAAAATACCTGAATTTAATTACAAAAAATTCCCAAAAAATTCCAAAAAATTGTGAAAAATTCAAATTAAAATTTTTTTTTGAAAATCAGGTGGTTTACATCTTTTGAGCATGGGTGTTGCACCAATTTGGACTCTGTGTTGAGAAGAGACATTGTGCCTATGAAATACTTGATATTTTGGTGCCTTGGGCTATATGTTGAGGTCGAGATTTGGAATCCTTGGGGATATATTGGAAGAATGGTTATGGATGCTTTGGTTGGATATCAGTTGAACGAGTCTAGGATCGCTTGGTGGGGGCAAGAATGTTCGATCCTCTCGTCATACCTACGTGTCTGCATTGTCACGGACAACCTGTGTGGCACAAGGTTTGGTTTTCTGGAACGGGATGAGGCACCGGGGCACCGGGACAGTTCTACCATGGAGGAAACAATGGGCATCGCGTGATTGGGCGCAGTGCTGGTAGTCCGATACCACCAGGAGGGAGTAGCTGCCCAGCCCTGGATCGGGTAGGACTGCCCAATTGATCTTAGTCCGATCAATGTCCTTTATGGCTTTTAGCCAGTGACTTCATATAGTATAAGTGATGGCTTGCTTTTCTTTTGTTGGTTTGGCTTTCGTGTAGGCGCGGCCACCTTGCCTCGGTAAGAGTGTGCACTCGAGATTGGAATATAAACTTTGGTTGAGGATGGATATTTGAGACTTGGGATTGGTTCGATATGTTATCGTGCAAGCGATGGCATTGAGTAGGACGGTTTGTATGCTAGTTTCCTTCGGGTTGGATATATATATTGCTTGTCGTTTAGTTTGAGTTGAATGCTTGCATGCTTAAACTGCTTTACAGCTTTCCTTAACATGTCATCCATATGCCATGAAACGAATCTAGGATTCAACTAGAAAGATCACCATATAACTGCTTGCATTCACCATTTTACTTAGTGTCGGCTTAGACGAGTGGGTTACCCCGCTCACCAGTACGGCTGTGTACTGACCCACGTTTGTGGGCAATATTTCAGGTACGCAGGCGTAGTGGCGCTGCTTGGATATACGGGACAAGATGAATGAACTGTAAGTACCTTTGTGGGCTAGAGAAAAGAGCAAGAGAATTTTATCGTCTCCGTGGCATCGCCTTTGGGGCATTGCCTTTGGGGCATTTCATTTGGACCCTATCGAGAACTTCGCTGCGTTTTACTCTGATGTGTGCTTGGTACACAAAACGACTTCTTCTGTAACTTGGTAGTTTCGATGATAACTTTGGTGTTTAACAACATCACCTTGTACGAGCGCAACTCCAGGCTCGTACGACATCACGTCCCAAAGAGAACGATTGTCCTGCGGGAGAGCTGCAATATGGTGATTCACGTTTAGCAGGGACTATTAAACTTGCGGGAGTTTAGTGCGTGACAGATTAAGCCAAGACCCCCGGAGGCATTTTTTTGGTGCCACAAAAGTTTGTGCCATATGAAGGGGGGAAAATAGGCATCAGTGGAGTAAACTGCGGTGGTGGTGAAATGTTATCTCGCCAAAATCTAGAAGCATGTTGATTTGGTTGACTGCTCTGGTGAGTGGAGGGATCTCCAATTAATGGCGTCACTCCATCTTCTTCGTAGGTGGCTATAGCACCTTGTGGTGTTCTTGCAGGAGTTTTGTCGCTTACTAGTGGATCCATTACTCTGTATCCAAAATAAACTATAAGAGGCACACAGAGGAATCAGGGCAGGATGCATGTTAAGAAATTAATTCAAATCCGATATAGAGATCAAGAACGATTCAATCAAGTGGATAAGATCCCATAACTTATCCTATCTTTATCGCAGGCTTGCTCGGTCTCTCAAGTGAAACCGAAGCAATTTAGTCGTTGACCTGCATAGGCCACCAAAAAAACTATGTCACGCCCCAGTCTCAAAATATCGAGGGACTAGACACGTGGCAATGGCCAGCAGCACACTCCGATGGGCAAACCTAATTTAATGGGCCCATCAGGGTGTACTTAAGCTGTAAAATAATAATAAGGGCTATGGTACTAATCTCATCCATAGAAATAAATACAATCAATATAAAATATAAAGCAACATCAAGTCTCAATAAAATATATCTCGGGGAACAACCCGATAATGAGTTTGATATATTAATTCAATAAATAAGAAACAACAGAGATAACTGAGTATAGAATAAGCAAATACTCAAGAGAAATCCTCGGCGATCACCTCGTCCTCGGGTTCTAGTACTGCTCCAATGTATGCTCCTGTCCGGTACACCTCGGGGTAGATCTCCTCTGCTAAACCTGGGAACATAATCCGGATCCAGGTCCTCAGGGGATATAGCAAGATACAAGAATAACTCAAGCCAAATAAATGCAGTGCAGTAATAAATGAATCAATAGGATAAACTATGTAAAAAGCTATGTGATATGCAAATGAGAGCATTATTCATACTCAGGCTGAGACTACTATAGACTCTGTGTCGGGGAAACCCATAGCAGCATTTTCTCAAAGGGCCAGTAAATGTACCAAAGCTCTGTATCAGAGTCTAAGGCACCTCCAGTAATGTAATATATATATATATATATATATATATATATATATATATATAATCAGCCTTTAGTATGGTAAAACTCTTCCCACCCAATGTAATCACACGTCTCATGTCCATGACACGCAAGATCATATCTAATGCAGCAAGTCATATGATAGCTCTGGATATAAAAAGTCTATGTCTCGAATACTGTAACCTATACAGAATCACCATGAATCACTCAGGAAGATTTTGTCTCATGTACAGTATCAGGTGTCCTATGGTATGACGTACTTGATAATGCAAGCACGAAGATATATAGGATCGCGATATCAATCTCTAGGTGACGTTACACAACTCCGCGTACGGCATTGACACCCGAATATTATTCGGACGCTAAGAAATATCACATGGTCCTAGGTTGAACATTTATATTATATAATTAATTCAAGAGAACATTATATAGCAAATACTGCAAGATTGGCAAGGTATACTTGCCTGGGATTTGGTTTCCAACTGTTGCTCCAGTATCTGCGGGATCTGCAAGTACTCCTCCGGTTGCTGAAATAATTATTACCATCATGTTCAGAAGATATCAAATAGCTAGAATTGCCTGTCCATAAGTCCAATTTGGACACAGGGGCAAAAGTGACAGTTTCTGGTCAAAGCGGGGGTCCACATGTGGCCCACTTCGCACCAAAAAATGTGCCAAAAATAATGTTCTCCAAATTTATCAAACTTACTGTCTACAAGTCCAGAACGATGATACAAACCCAACGGAATGTCCAGAACTGGATTCCGATGAGCCGATCACAAAATCGTCCGTCAAGTGGAGCCGTGGGGCCCACGATACGGGATTTTGTTAACGTTCTCAGAATTGAACCAAACTTGGGTAACAGGACTAGCGTATCACTATGAGTCCAATGGCGCAAGTTTCGTTTTGAAACAACAAGCACACACAAAGTTACAACGAGTTTCAGAACAGGACCGATACGGGGTGTTGTCGACGGATACGCGTTGATTCCGGTGTGCACGCACATCCAAATCAACTTTTGCAAAATTATACACGTCCGTATTAATGGTGCGCACCTTTCGGTGAAATTAGCACACGACCAAGTCGCCTTGTTTAGCGGGGCGCACCCAGTTCCGAAAAAATTAGGATTTTAAATAACCAATCTTTTGGTCATTTTCACCCTCAAATTAAATACAATCTACAGCAGCATAATTTAAACTAAAAATAGGATTTAAAACTTGGTTAGGTGATCTAAATAACTGTTCAGGTGGATCTTGAAAATATTTAGCAAGTTGGTCGCAAAACGGTCGTGAACTGGGGTGTTCAGGCCAGATTCTAAATTTTCAGAAATTGGGATATATTTTCCTGTTTTTGCATCGCAGTTTACGACCGACACAGGACACGATACCCCGAACGAGTTGCTCGGGTTTCGAGAGGGTCACGTGGGGAATGGGTTGCAGTAGACTGTTCAGAAAATGATGTGACGAGGAGAGAGAAACGCTTACTGGAATAGGACACCGGTAACAACTGAATTGCGTGTGGATGAGGCGGCGCATCGCGGCAACTTCGGGGAGGCGGGTTACTACTCGTCGGCGACGAAGCTGTGGCTGCTCGGTGAGGTCGGCGTTAA
Organism: Iris macrosiphon; assembly: GCA_036927795.1. Lineage (NCBI taxonomy): Eukaryota > Viridiplantae > Streptophyta > Magnoliopsida > Asparagales > Iridaceae > Iris > Iris macrosiphon. The sequence goes on along the minus strand of JAYESA010000005.1, from coordinate 311,283,248 downwards.
GGTCACGGCTGAGGGTCGCCGGGTCTCGGGGTTCCCCGGAGGGTTCTCGGGAAAGCGGCGGAGAGGCAGTGGCGAAGACAGCGGTAGGGGATGATAGTGGTGGTAGTGGTGTGGGGTTGAAGCGATGGTCGAGTACGGAGGAGGGCTGCGGTTACAGGGAGGGGGAAGGCCGACCGACGAAAAGGCGAAGGGGCGGCTGCGGTTGAACGGCCGCGGGGGAGGCGGTGTGACACGGCGGCTGCGGAAACCGTCGGGGAACGGTCGGGGGATTTGAAGGGTTACTGTAGCAGTGATCAATGGGTCGGGTTTCGGGTTTGGGTTGGCGGGTCGAGTTCAAACCCGACCCGCTACTGTTTGGGTTGGGTTTAGGGTTGGTCCGGTTCGGTTTATTTAGGTTTAAACCGGTTTATTCTGGTTTATTTAAAATTATTGTTTTTAGGTCTTTAAAAATAGTTCTTGGGTCCAATAAATTCCAGAAAAATTACAGTATGTCTAATATTTTATTTCACACCCAAAAATATTACATAATATTTAATATTTAATAAAATCACAAAATTTATTTAATACCAAAAATTATTTATTTTAATTAGTTAAAAATCACAGAAAATTCTCGAAAATTCATTTTTTAATTTTAAAACATTATGGGTATTTATAGAGGAGGCGATGGCGGAAGACGGAGGAGGAGGCAGAGACGCGCGCGCGAGGACTGTTGTTGTCGTTGTTGTTGCTGTTGTTGCTGCCGCCGTCGTCGTCTGTTGGCCCCGCGCGCGTGCGCTCGCCTCCGCAGCACGCAGCCCCCCGCACCCCGCAAGCGTCTGCCTCGCACCTCCGCACCGCCCCCGCTCGCCGGCCTTGATGCTGCTTCTTCTTCTTCTTCTTCTTCTTTTCCTCCTTGTTATGATTGTAAAAGAAATTGACAGCCCTTCCAAAAGGAAGGACTATCAACTTTGGAAGGACTGTAAAATTTACAGTACTAATTGGAAGGACTGTCAAGTTTGTGACAGTCCTCATTATTTAGGACTGTCATAATGCTCTGTCTTATGACAGTCTTGGAAAAAAATTGCTGAAAAATAGAAGACAATTGGAAGGACTATCAAGTTTGTGACAGTCCTCATTATTTAGGACTGTCGTCTTGAAAAAAATTGTTGAAAAATAGAAGTCATTGACTTTTATATGAAAATTTGGACTGTCCTAAAATAAAAAAATTTAAATAAACTTGTAAATAAACTAAAAAAAAGGTTGTCCTAAATAATTTATGTAGTCATTTTAGAACACTATTACTACTTTTTTCCTTCCAAAGGGAATTTATAAGGGCACTACAAAGTTTACTAAGGGCTAGCCCAGGATTGGGGCTAGCCCATTAATGAAGAAAGTTTACTCACACTAGCCCATTTTTTACTCATACTAGCCTAAACAAAGTTTACTCACACTCCTCCCAAACCCTCCCAAAGCCACCGGAGCCCTCCCCCCTCCCGCCGGAGCCCTTCTCCTCGAGTTCGTCCTCCTCCTCCTTGTCGATGGCTCCCAAAGTCTCGAAAGAATCAAGGTACAAATCTTCTTTCTCCTTGTTCTATTGCATTTACAAAATTCTCCCAAAAATTTAAAAAATTCTATTGCATTTCGAAAATTCTGAGTGATTTTCTTTCCATTCTTCAAATGAGGGCATACAAGTCCTAAATGGAGTTTAGGATGTAGTTTAGATATTTACTTGGATGGTTGAACCCGATTTTAGGGCATACAATATCGACAATCGTCGACAGTGTCGAGCAGTATCGGGCGGGACTGTAGAATTTTCTACAGTCCCATATAGATTTAGGACTGCAGAGTTACCTACAGTCCTATATAAATTAAGGACTATAGAAATTTCTACAGTCCTTAATTTATAAAGGACTGTAGAAATTCCAACAGTCCTAAAAAATTAGGACTGTTGAAATTTCTGCAGTCCTGTATACGTATAGGACTGTAGGAATTTCTACAGTCCTGAATGATAAATTAATTTAGAATGTTAAATGAAATTTTATTTTTTATCTTATAGTCATGACCCTCGGAAGGGCACTGTGGATGAAGATATCATCAGAAGACGCCCTACTGCGTCGATGCGTAAGGAACGCAATGTTTCACGTACTATTGCACCAGGTGTCACTATCCGCGAGCCCGAGGCACGCCCTGAAGTGAGGAAACGTCGATTGACGAAGAAGACTGTCACTCTTTCGAAGAGACATGCTCCTCCTAGTTCTTCCGGTTCTTCTTCCTCCTCCGATGAGGACATGCCAAATGTCCCACATCGGCCTACTGATGGTTCAGGACCTTCGCAGCCTGCAGATAGTCCTATCGAGAGTCTCCCACAAACCCTCAAAAACTGGGCTACTGATGGTTTAGGACCTTCTGAGCAGCCATATAGCCCAGTTGAGACTCGTCCAAACGGTTGCTCTATGTTACCGTCGATCGAAAACTATATTGCATACCAAATATGGAACAATCCGGTAAGTACATTACGTTATGAGAATTTTATATATAGTTGTAACTTCAAAGTTTATCCAATTATTTATAGATAAGTACATTTTACATAGAGGTATAACTTCATCCAACTGTTTACTTTTCAGGAGAGTTCTCGTATGTTGACGGTGATCAACTACGGGAAAAAATATAATACATGGAGGTATGAATTATTGGGAGACGATGTGAAGGCAAAAACCAGTCCCACCGGTTTATAATATTTGGATAGCTACTCATATACGACGGTGGATAATGCACTGATATCAGCATTTGTTGAACGATGGCATCCTGAAACCAACACTTTCCATCTACCCAATGGGGAGTTGACGATTACCCTTGATGACATCCATCATATATTAGGACTTAGGGTTGATGGTCGAGTCATGATGAATCAAACTTTTGATGAGTCAAGCATCAACTTTTACGACCATATTGTGGATTATGTATCAGGGTGTCTGGGAGTTGATGCCACTAGTTTTACCGATCTTTGAGAATTCAAGAAGTCCTACGGACTTCCTCTAAAATATTTGGAGGAGATATTCGCTGATCCGGACCCCGAAATAGATAATAGCGATAATCTGGCCCGCGGATATATGTAGTTCATCTTAGGGGCTGTTGGCATTACGTATAAGTCTGGAACGTCCATACGTGCCAAATATCTTCTCAATTTGGACAACATTGACACATTGGAAGAAATATCTTGGGGAAGCGGTATACTAGTATACCTTTACCGCGAGCTTGGTGCGGCATCCCGCGTGGGTTCGAAGACAATATCCGATGTCAGACTCTACTCCATGTATATATATATATATATATATATATATATATATATATATATATATATATATATATATATATCTTTGTCAACTTGTATAGATAATTTTAAATTTTGTTGTTTATTTTTGGACTAATATTTTTTAACCTGGTTACGTGAAGGCATGGATATACGAGCACTTTTCAACCCTGGAGCAGGCGAAACTGAACCGAGGGTATGACGAGAACCTTCCTAGAATGTGCCGATGGAAGCCAAATAAGGAAGATGCCAAACGTTCTCACATATTGGCCGCCCTACGGAATGCACTCGAAGATATGACGACAGAAAAGATGAATTTAGACCTAATTTTGTACTTAATTGGTATTAATTGACTACGTTATGCTAAATGATGCTATGCTAAATTTTATGCGGTACAGATTGTTTGGGATCCATACCGTGATTTGTGACAGACTACTCGTCCATTGCAACCAGTCACTTTATATCACGGTCTTATCAGTTATCATAAAATCGATGAGGCTTATATGCCGGATAGAGTGCTCCGTTAGTTCGGCTATGTTCAAACTATCCCAAAGCACACTTTGAAAATGATAACTCCTCCGCGCGGTTCAAAACCGCTAAACTATATTCCTGCGGCGTTCAACTGGGTATCGGACTTCTTCACCGAGTGGCAACGCCACGTTATTAGAGATACCGAACGGCAAGCAGCAGTCAATATGACGGAGTGTAGCAACGACTACCCCGCCTACTACGCCGGTGTCGGACTACCTACCTTGTTCCAACGCGGAGGTGATATTGTGCATGTACCTTCAAATCTTTCTGCCAAATCGGTCTTGTATACTGCATTGGTCAAGATGGTGAGCCAACTTCTACACTTTAAGTTTGATATTTGTAAATGTTTATTACAAAATTTTTTAATTCTCATGAACAGGCAAGGAAAGTAAAAAAGTTGGGAAGAAGCCTCGTAAGTTGTCAGGGTTCGAATTATATGGCAATCAATGACGAACGCCAACAAATCGACAACGCTGAAGATTTTTCTTTCTTGGAAAATAGAGAGCAATGTACAAAGAGGCGGCATAAAGTTTAGGCCCCGTTTGAAGAATTGTAAAACTTTTAATGAATATGACTTTTGAGAATTATAAAAGTTTAAACTATGAGTTTGAGTTGTAAAACTTTGAATTAATTTGCTACTATTGACACTTTGAATGAATTTGCTTCAATTGCTATAATTTGAAAATTTGCTACAATTGCTACATACATACAATTTGTGTTCAAATTTTGCTACATACATACAGTTGTCATTTCTTTATACAGTGGAGCTAATTTTACTTATAACTATGTATACAGACAATGGATAAAGTTTAGGACTGTCAATAATTTGACAGTCCTAGTTTTTTCCAGGACTGTAAAAATGTTGACAGTCCTAAATTTTACCCACTGTCTATGGGCAGTTATATGTAAGTTTAGGACTGTCAACATGTTGATAGTCCTAGTATGATAGTCCTAAACTATACCCACTGTCTATGGGCAGTTATATGTAAGTTTAGAACTGTCAACATGTTGACAATCCTAGTATATACTAGGACTGTCAAATTGTTGACAGTCCTAAACTATACCCACTGTCTATGGGCAGTTATATGTATACTAGTCGTTCGGCATGCTTTTTGGATCCTCCATCTTCATCATCTTCTTATAGGCAGTCATTGCATCCGTGTAGGGTGTCGTCCATGTGATCGCTTCCTCTGGTGCGTGTTTATACCAAAGCGTAGAAGGTGGCGGAACAGGAGAATGACCGATCAACCTTGGGATGACGAAGTGTTGTCCGACAAGTCCTATGCAACATAGAGTGGATACTCCGTGTTCGGCCGGGGGAGCACACATTGGAAAGAAAGTATTGTTAATACCTTGTGAGATAATTATAATAGGTATCTTATACCTATTAGAGAATACGTAAGCAGCAGGCGGGACATCCATGTAATGGTCTGGTCCGGTAACTGTTTTCATACAAGGTATGCTTGCCAACAAATCTCCAACAATTTCTTTGCCGAGTATCTGCCTATAGAAGGGTAGTCGAAACTCCAACTCCTCGTACAGCTCTTCCCTAACCTGTCTCCATCCTGCTTCAACTGAATAGCCTAGTTGTCTTGCTAGTGCATGATATCCACAATGTCCATCCTTAGGAACATCAATAATAGACCAAATGAAATTCCGTATCTCAGGTAGGAAATTTTTAATGTATAGACTATAAGAATCAGAAAAGTTATCTAAACCCTCCGTCGTGACTGCATCGTTCGTTTTCTGTTTCTTCCCCCTTCGAATAGTAAGCTTACTTTTTTTCTGCGGAAATACCACCCCATCCATTACGGACTTTGTCTCCAAACTGCGTTCAATATGTTCAAACAAGGATGGATCTCTTTTAGTTGACTCCTCCTCCTTCTTTTTTGCTCTAGTCTTTCTTGAATGTGGTCTTCCCTTAGGAGTTCGAACAACAGATGGCTCTTGCAATTGAGTTGTTGTTGGGACTGCAATTTCTTAGATTTTAACCTCAATGGATCTTCTCTCCGGTTCCGATGCGACACACCACCTTGCGTGCAGAAGTTTCACTTGTGGCAAAGCAAAGAAATCATCTTGAACTTCCACCTTCGGCATTATCGACAGCTGTCTCCAACGTTGATCAATAACATCTATTGGAATAGGCATAGATTCACGACGATATTCGTTGATCTCATGTGCACAAGGAAGTCCGAGTGAATGTCGATATAAACAACCGCAAACCTCGGGATCATAACCCACCGACTTTGACCTACCAATCTCCTTAAACAATAAGCTCAATGCCTTGTGAGATACTACATGGATTAAACCATCCAAGAGGTATTCATGCTTGTATTCATGCTTTGCAATATTTAGGCTCATCTCAAATGATGCTACAATCTCGTTCACCGTGGATCTCATCATCAAATGAATCGATTTCCAAACGGAGACAAAACTATCTACCGATGACCGTAGATATCTTTTTAAACTTGAGTGTGATCCTTCGACCCGGTTCGTAGTGATTGTGCCATAATGCTTCACCATATTCGTCCATGCTAACATGAATTGCTCTTTATGTGGTTCTAGCCAAGTATCTTTGATATAAGATATGCATGTCGGGTTACTCGTCTCCCACTTTTGTTGGATCATGTACCATGATGTGTCGTAGCTGTCTGTAGTACTTGCTCGCCATATAAGACTCCAATCACTGTAGAATTCTTCGAAGCGAAGCATGTTGATTTTACCGTCCATATTTTTAAATTTTCTCTTGCATTGAGCTTGGATATTTTGATTTATATGCCAAGTGCATAGTAGTCTATGCGCATGAGGAAATACAATCTCTATAGCATTTATCAGCGCATATTCTCTGTCGGTAAAAAAAATAGAGGGCTCTTTGTAACCTGTGTAAAGGGATTTTAGTTTCCTCAACGTCCATGTGTAATCCTCTACTGTCTCACTCTTCATAAAACAAAAAGCGACTGTAAATATTTTTCTCGTAGACGTAAACCCAACAACGTGAAAAAGAGGCATCTTGAACTTGTTGGTCTTATATGTACAATCAAGGATCAACACGTCTGCGAAGGACCGAGCCAAGTGTGTGTGCAATCAGGATGAGCCCAAAACAACGAAAGGAGTTCATAAGTTTGTGGATGTCTTCTATGGTACTCCACGTAGTGATGCTCCCCAAGCAACTTCAATACTTGCTGCATTGCCATTCTTCCTTTCATACTTTTAATTTTTGCTCTGGCCAAACTATTATAGATGGTCCTAATAGTAGACTTGTTCCCATCTTCTTTTTGTCGTACGACAGAATAAATTTTTTTTGGTACAACTCCGGAAAGGAACAATTCTTCAACCAACTTTCTCTTATCCTCCTTCAACCGTGCCACGTAGGCATGACCCATAAGTGTCCCTGGAATAGGATGATTGTGTCTTCCATTCTTAACTTTGATTATCCATTTCACATCTACTACTTTTACAATGAACACCTTCAATGGACAACCTCATTTTCTCGTCCCAACGTTTTTCTTAGAGTTTTTTTTTTCAACAACACCCTTTTTTATGATGCTCCTAAACACACCTCCTCTTTCGCACCCCAGCTCTACATATTTTCGGCCCGGCCGAGATCTGATGGATCTTGTAATGACAATTACTACGTTATGTCATCTTTCAACTTCTATGCACCACTCTAATGCTTCTTCCTGGGTTGCAAATTGAATATCCGTTGAGAATATATCATCCACATCAACACCAATAGCAGGATGTACCACAATATCTGTACAAGGTTGGTCCTATAACCAATATAAAATAATATAAACATTAATAACTTCATATAATTATCCAGGACTGTCACTAGTTTGACAGTCCTACTTTTATATAGGACTGTCGAAATTCTGACAGTCTTATATTTATATAGGACTGTAGAATTATTGACAGTCCTATATTTATATAGGACTGTCTAATTTTTACAGTCCTTACACGATGACTGTCGAATTAGGGTTGTCGTTTGACGTACCGTATGTGCTTCAGAACAACCGACATGTTCTTCGGAACGTCCGGAGTGCATATTTAATGGATTGGATAATCCGACTTCGTCATCGAAGATATTTTCATGCATTGTTCCTACAATAGTAAAAAAAACTAAATTTTTTTCTGACAATCTCAAAACTTATTCATCGCATGTTGTCGAAGACATACCGGAAGAATATTCGTTGGACAATCACCAAAGCAAGATTCTCCTCCACTTGGGACCACAACTATCAATTTCCAAATTTAGGTTTTCACTTGGAGAATGAGAGTTTCTTCAAGTCAAGAAAAATATCTAAAATAGAAATTTTGTTCACTTATATACCTTGGTGTGGGCTAGTCCCAAGTAATTTTATGAGTGGCAAACTTGTAATTTTGGGAAAAATAACTTTGGGCTAGCCCCAAGTAATAAGTGTAGTGGCCTTATCAATTCCCCTTCCAAATGAGCTTCTCCAACAGTCTCAGCGACGCCTCGTCAGACTCCCTCCCCCTCCTCCTACTCGTCTCCGCCACTTCCTTCCTCTCCCCGATCTCCCCATCCCACCCTTCTGGTCTCCCTTCCGCCGTCGGATCCCACCTCCACTCCCTCTCCCTCCTCGCCGACCACTTCTCCTCCACCCGCCGGTGCCTCGACGGATGGCTCGACACAATGAACCTCAGACGCTCGATCTTCCGGTCGCTGCTCGTGACGGCGGAGGACCGCCGGAGGAAGTCGGAGGAGGACCGCCGGATCGGGGCCGAGCTCGTCGCCTGGCTCTCCCTCTACTCATCGGATCCGATCCAAGCCTTTCTGGTAGGGTGTTCTTTTTTTAGGCTCTTTAAAAACACATAATATACTTATCCGGCAAGATACTGTGAGGCAGCTGGATGTCAAAATGCAGAATTCTCCAGTCGAACCCCTGGTGCAAGTTCTCGATACCCCGAGCAATGCCGGTTGCAATATCCTGTAACTTTTTCCGTGCTGAATGGCTGATCTAATCCTCTATATCCTCTTGACGTGACGAGTTCTCCTGTTGGTAGCCACTTCATTTATGACTTCTTCTCCCTCGCGGCTTCGCCTCTTGATTTCTCCAGCAGCTTGATCGCGACAGGAAACCCATTAGGGAGATCCCCTTTCGTAGACGCTGTTATTCTCGAGACGGATCAAAGATGGTAGAACGCGGACCATAGCAGCAGAGTTACTAGCGAGACCCGAAAATCTGCTCCCTAGTCAGAAATTCACACAAGAGTTTCTCATCTGATATATCTTGATTCCAACGAAGCATGAACCAAGAACATGTTTACAACAAACTCCAAAGATAATGAAGTTACAACAAGCAACAAGAAAACTTTCTTCTTTTTACGTTCGCAGACGCTACAATGAGAAAGAACGAAGTAAAGAGAAATGTTAAAGAAAAGCTCCTTGCTGGGATAGTCAAAATCATCGTTGCTCAAAGCAAGATTCGCCATACAGACGATCTGCCTCCAAAAACTAGTAAGTTCACAAATGAACTTCTGGAATGCCCAATGCCTCTTCGAAAATGCTCGAAAAGCACCATGTGGGAGGGGGACATTCTGGGCCATATGATCTGGTGCTCTCAGTTTTTTCCATCTGTTTTTCTCTCTCCTCAAATGAAAGAGGGGGTCCTCTATAAATAGAAGAAAACAACACATATGCGGCCTGAGAAAACTCCAGGGCGCATAAGCGCTGACCGATTAGATCCCCAAAAATTGGGGTGTCAAATCCGCAAGTGCTGCACGCGCCACCCGCGCCGCCTGCGCGCTGTACTGCATAGAGCAGACAGCGACGAAAGCTACAGTCGTGTGGCACAGAGAGCCACGCGTCACCTACGTCGACCGCGCTGCCTGCTCGCTGTACTGCACAGAGCAGACAACGCCGCAAGCATCGCCTGTGGCAGACTATGTCCCTTCCACATGCAAATCGTTTTTCCAAACCTGACCGCATAATGCCTGGACACATAGTGCCTTGGCCGCATAACGCTTTGGACGCATAGCGCTTTGGCCGCATACCGCTAGGTCGCATGCGCCCGAGCTAGCACTCGTGCATGCAACTCGCGCATAAAGGAGCACACGAGCGCCATGCGACGATGCTAACGTGCTAAGTGCAAAGTGCTCCAACAAAGCGTCACTTTGCGTCCTTGAGCCCGTGCTCGAGTCCGAGTCCGAGTCGCTAAGCCCCTTCAGGACTTAGCTCCTAAATTTTTTTTCCAAAGGTGGTGACAAAACAAAGATTGTCATAATTGAGTTCATACTTAATTCCTCTAGAAAAGTCAACCCACATGGGCCTCCACCCCATGTGCATATTCTAATACTAAGCATAGCTATATATTGAGATATACACATTGGTGGTTTTCCAATGTGGGACTAAAACTCCCAAAGCTAAGTGGAAAACACCAACAATCTTCCACATATATCACAATATATGGTTGAGCGTTCCTACAGTGACCGCCATCATGCATTAGGATAGATATCGCCGACGACTTGAATCTTCCCGCATAGGTCAAACAACAGTACGATACAAGAATGGACTAAGTCTTGAATTCTGCACCATAGCTGCTATTCTTTTTACTTACACAATAACCTCAGTTGTGCCATCCGGTCGCACGTTAAAGATCATGTGCTGACCTGGTCTCAGTGTATGTATCTTGGGCGTCTACAAGCTTTTTCTCAAGAGACGGCTACATCTCTATCCATATACTTAGGTGAGTTCTTTCACTATAGAGAGTTTATTATTCGGCATGAAGCCTTGCGCTTCTGTGCGGTGCTACACCGTATGATATGGTGCCCAAGGCCGAGGATCTCCCTCTTGTGGTGTCATACCACTGTAGCATGAGGACACAGGCCTCTTAGTAGTGTCATTACTACACACAACATGGAGCCTTGTGCTCCTGTGCGGTGCTACGCAGCTGACATGGCTTAAAGTCGAGGTTCACTCCCCCATGTGGTGTCACCCACTGTAGCATAAGGTCATATGCCTCTTAGTAGTGTTGTACTTGTCACGCCCCGGTCCCGTCCGGGCCGCCGCTCTGCCCTGCCCCGCCCCGTGCGGCAGGGAATTAACGAACCGGACACGTATCACCGTGCCTCGGTGCGCCGGACGCGAATCACCTCGCCCGTCCCGCGGGTGCGAGGGAGGAAGGGAGCCAAGCGAATGGCCCGTTCGAGCTTTCGGGGGACGTGATGCCGCACGGGCCTGGGGTTGCGCCCGTGCAAGGCCAATCGTTTAAGTTGATAGTTGGCTATCATCGCATCAATCGAGTAAGCAGCGGAAAGGGATTTGTTGCAATGCAATGCATTAGCCAACTGAGTGTTCGGGACAATCGAGGCAACTTGGGTTTCCTTTAGCAAAGGCACACGTTCGTTCCATACATTATGCCCCCTTATACGATAGCATTCTCGGGGCAACAATCGAAACCAGGATTCCGGGTCTTCGGGACTGTGGCACGCCTATCGCTCCCTCGGACGATCCAGTACCTGCGAACAAGTAAACTGTTGGTGGGTCAGCACTTTATACAAGTACTGGTGAGATAAATCAACTGAACAGAAACAAGCATTCACTCAAACAGGCACTAAGTAATCATGTTATAAAATATTACATTACTAGTGATCTTTCTAGTTTTACCTAGGTTCGTTTCATGCAGTTCTAGCAGAGTCGATTTACTTGTTTAGAAACATGTTTGGAAACAGAGTTTCATATTGAATATGCAAGCAAGCAAACCGTTCATGTTCCAGGGTGTGCGTAGCGTGTCTCGTGTGACTCGAGGGTCTGATGCAAAGCTAGACACATAATGCACATTCTTAGGGACAGTCACTATCCAAGCCAACACAATGACTTAGCTATATGCAGGGCGGTCCCCGAGTATCTCAGGATCGGCAGCTGGTGGAACAGCATACCAATGACTCTTTATCTGATGCTAGAGGCAGCTGTGACTCATGGTTGCTTTGCACTATCATGGTAGCAGCCGTGACACATGCAGTTCAGCTCTCCACCAATAGCCATTTTCCGACCGCTTGCGAATGCATGGAACACTATCAAATAAACTCTAGTATGCAGACGAGACGAACCATCAGAATACACTCATTGTTGCGGGGCAATCCGACTTATCACTTGAACACGTTCAGGCACAGTATGGTTCTCTCGAAGCATAGACGATAGTGAACATATTCATGCACTCTAAGCAGGCGATTCAGGATTCTCGTTAAGCAGGCATTGTTTCAAAGACAAGCTAGGTGATTTCGTTCATTAACATGCAAGGCAGGTTCTATCATTCTCTTAAGAAAACATTGCAAGCAAAAACTCAGGTTATTATTAAGGCATGCAAGAATCAGAGAACGAAGTTCTGCCCACTCACCTTGATACATAACGCCGGCGCGGAGCGGGGCGTTACAGTACTACCTCCCAGCATGAAGTCTTGTGCTTTAGTGCGGTTCTACGCCGCTGTGACATGGCTCGAAGCCAAGGTTCACTCGCTCATGTGATGTCACCCACTGTAGCATGAGGTCACAGGCCTCTTTGTAGTGTTGTACTACCACTCTATCTCTTTTCAGCATTAGGCTACCTGCCTATGTGTGGTGCTACCACCGTTGTGACATGGCCCAAAGTTGAGGTTCACTCCCTCGTATGGTGTCATGCCACTGTAGCATGGGATACAAGTCCCTTATAGTGCTGAAACTACTCGTGCTTCCTGCAACGCACGCCGGACATTCACTCTGTCCGAGAACTCATTAAAGCGTCAAAGCCATCCTCCCACAGGAAATGTTCTGATCAAGAACAAATAGTAGACCACAGTGGTTCCGGGTACGTATCCCACATTGTCCCTGAGGACTACCCATTGTACCTGATATTCTCCTGGTCAATGGTCCTCCCTTGAACCAATAGCTAGATGTTTGGTAGATTTCTCTTTGAACCAATAACATAAAATTAAATGGTAGGATTGCAGAGACGCAATACCAGAGGTCCTCCAAGCCCATATCTACTGTGTCCTTGACTATTGTGTGGTGTTACTGCCGCTGTGACATGGCCTGCAGCCGAGGCTTTACCCTGTCGAGGTACCTCATAGTAGTGTCACCCCATAGTAACATGGAATACTACGCTTCTTTATAGTACTTGACTCTGACTATATGCGGTGCTACTGCCGCTGTGACATGGCCCGAAGCCGATGTTTTACCCTGTCGAGGTACCTCATGGTGGTGTCACCTCACGGTAGCATGGAGTAATACGCTCCTTTATAGTTCTTACGATCATTTTGCGCTTGAGGCCTATTATGAACAAATCCGTCATATTCACCTGACTCTGATCTTTTAGCCATTGTAATGATCCACGCTAGCTACGCTCATTCAGTGTTCTGTGTTTTATCCAAACAGTTCTCTTCAAACCCTTGAAGAGATAAATAGATGCCACTGTTGCAGCTTCCTAGTTTTCGTAGTATGTCGGTATCACCCGAATTTGTGTACTGACCATAGGAAGATCATCTGAGAGCTTCCAGAGCCATCCTACTTAATATGCTACAGCTGATAGTGCAAAAAACTCTGAGAGTAAAAACTGTTTCTTCGACTTCCACGATATAGCAGCACCATTCCTGGAGAAGTCACGTCCTCCTGTGGATCTTTCACTCTTCTTTCCTGAGCACCAACTGGCATCACTGAAGCCTTCCATCATATCTGGATAACTGCTGGAGTGCAGGATTTACCACTGAGTCTACTTGAGAATTCTGACGACTCTCTTCACAGCTTCCAGTATTAAACAACATACATACTGCTCGTGAATTGACTCAGCATCCCTACAGCGAGAGCTATATCAGGCCTAGTGGTACTCGCAGCTTGAATCATGCATCTGATAATGCTTGAGTACACCAACTGTCTGATGCTTTCCCTTGATTAGGCTTCTTCATATTCATGTTACACCTGAGTGTCGACCCTAATACCCAAAGCGTATGACTAATCTTCTTATGCAGAGCGCTTATGACTGAGCAAGCCCACCTGGCATACGGATTATCTTATATCTTTAGGATGACATCCGCAATCCCATGTCCTAAGTCTGGACAAAAGGACATCTTTGTTCTAGTGACACTTCTATATCCACAGCTGGAATTTAGCAAGTCGTCCACATAGATACAAAAGATGACTCATTTCTCATCAGCGAACTTTGTGTACACACACTAATCTGTCTCGCTGATCCTGCGACAACTTTGACTAGATGACTTGTCAAACTTCTACTGCCACATCCTGGGATTTGCTTCAGGCCGTTTTGAGATATCACCAACCAGCAGACTGTCTTCAAACCTGAATGACAATAATTATGTTTGTTGTCCGTGAATCTCTCATGACTGTCTTTCTGTAATACTTGCTGCATTTTCTTCATCTGATAAACAATAAGCTTATGAATAGCAGCTACGGCAATCATCATCCTAATATATGACACTTTCAACGAGATACCAAAAAACTCAATCCCCTGTATCTGAGAAAACCCCTAGGCTACAAGCCTAGTCTTGAACTCAACTGTTCTGCCTGCTTCCATTTTTTTCTACTGAAGATATATAAGCATATGATAGGTTTAGCTCCTTCAGGCAGATTGATCAACATCCTGGTGTTGTTATGGGGTCAATCTCTTCATGGACTGCCTCCTACCAGCAGACCGAGTCCCTGGTCTTCATCGCCTCATCATTGGTAAGTGGTACGACCTCCATATGATAGGTGATAAGATCATCTTTGGTCCTTCGATCTCCTGACTCTTCTAGCTGACTGCTCTCCGAGTTCTGGTTCAAATGTTGTCTCTTAAAAGACAACTCCTTCCTGGACTGTCTTCTTCTACATAAGTGACAACAACTTTCAACTTTGGCTGATACGGTACTCCGAAAAACTCCCACAATCGAACAATATTCATGTGTATCTGACTTTGAACCAGAGTTACATCAGAAGTGACGAACGGTACTAAGGACATGACCGTAAGTGCAACCTTCTCCCACAGACTATCTGGAAGGCCATAAGTACAATAATATAGAAATTACCATTACTGTCAACTATTGGTCCTTCCTATATGTACCTTCAATGGACTGGGAGAGTACGAAGATTTTGTTCCATAGTCAATTCTATGTTCTAAGCTGAACGATACGAATCCAAAGAACGATGCATGTTCCATAATCAATTCTATGTTCTAAGCTGAACGATGCGAATCCAAAGAACGATGCTTGTTCCATAGTCAATTCCATGTTCTAAGTTGAACCATGTGAATCCAAAGAATAATGCCCTTCGTCTTGATAACTTCTGAGTCTATTGAGTTGTAGACCGGTATGACGCTCAGCTCCAAACTTGAAGTCCCTGAGGTTCTCGAACGCTACATCCTTTGATTATGAGAAGATACGCAAACACGTTTTCCGAGAAATCGTCGAAGAAAGAAGTGATAAACTTTATTCCAGCCCTTTGTAGACAATAGAAGTCACAGATATATGAGCGCACCAGCTCCATAGGATATTTACTTGTAGTCATCCATCTAAACGACTTCCTTACTACCTATGTCTGAACATAGCCATCATGTGTCTCCACCTTCTTACCCCCACATCTTGGAGATATCCCTGAACTAGACATCTTTGTTGAAAAAGACATGTCTTAGTCAGATGCATCACAACTCAATAAGAGCAATCTCATCCTCAAACCGGAAGTTCAGAATCATAACCCTGATCCCTAGATCTTCTGCTTGACACTTGTTCGCCATAGAGACCTTCTTCTAAAGTGATATTCCTTGGTGAAAATACACCAGTGTCTACCCACCAGTCAGCAACCATGCTTGATGACTCAACCTGTGTAATAATAGCAACCAAGTTAAGTAATCAAATAAACCAAGTTTAGTTATATCTTGCTATATTGGTTTGAATTGGTTCTGCTTTCAAGCTCCAATTCCAGCTATGCGACAAGTCATGTCTAGTGCAGTGACCTTTACGCGCAAAGTCTACCATGCGCAGTCTTGCCATGTGCAGAGACGATCATGCGCATAAGATACTATGCGGCCAGCTCTACCATGCGCCAAGCGCTTCCATGCAGCAAGAGTCTTGCCAACCGCCAAGAATTGTCTTGCGCTAAGTTCCGTTATGCGCAAACTCTGCAATCCTTGGTCATCTTGTAATCTTTCTTCCAGCTGGAATGCGCGTCCTTCAAACGCTAACTCCTCCATCCTGGAAAATGGTAGGTTCCGACAACTCACTTTCAATATTTGACAAAGGACTCCTTCCCTCATCCAAAATATTCGAAGTGTATTCCGTCAATCTTTTTAAGTTTGTGAAAACTTGTTGCCGAGAAGATTTGATCGGATGTTTTACATCTTTCTTTGGATCTTGCTTTGAGATTTTTATTCCCGAGATGGATCAAAGATGGTAGAATGCGGGCCATAGCAGAGTTACTAGCGAGACCCGAAGGTCCGCTCTCTATTGAAATCCAAGTTGTCGTCGAGATCAGAGATTCACACAAGAGTTTCTCATCTGATATATCTCGATTCCAACGAAGCATGAACCAAGAATAGGTTACAACAAACTCCGAAGATAAGAATATTACAACAAGAAACAAGAAAATGTTCTTTTCTTTATCTTCACAGATGTTACAATGATAAAAAATGAAGCAAAGAAAAATACTGAAGAAAAGCTCCTTGCTGGGGTAGTCAAAACCACCGTTGCTCAAAGCAAGATTCGCCGTACAGACGATCTGTCCCCAGGAACCAACAAGTTCACAAATAAACTTCTGAAAGGCTCAATGCCACCTTCGCAAACACTCGGAAAGCACCATGTGGGAGGGGGACACTCTGGGCCGCATATGATCTGATGTTCTCGATTTTTTCTATATGTTTTTCTCTCTCCTCAAATGAAAGAGGAGGTCCTCTATAAATAGAAGAAAACAGCACATATGCGGCCTGAGGATACTCCAGGACACATAAGCGCTGACCGACCAGATCCCCAAAAATTTGGGTGTCAAATTCGTAGGCGTTGTCAGCGCCGCATGCACCGTCTGCGCGTTGTACTGCACAGAGCAAACAGTGCCGCCAGGCACCGAAAGCTGCAGCCGCGTGGCACAGAGAGCCACCCGCCGCCTGCGCCGACCGCGCCACCTGTGTCACCTACGCGTTGTACTGCACAGAGCAGACAACGCCGCAAGCGCCGCCTGTGGCAGACCCTGTCACCCCCCCCCCCATGCAGCTCGCTCATCCAAACCTGGCCGCATAATGCCTGGACGCATAGTGCCTTGGCAGACCCTTCCTCCTCCTCATGCAACTCACTCATCCAAACATGGCCGCATAATGCCTGGACGAATAGTGCGTAGGCCGCATAGCGCTTTGGCCGCATAGCGCTAGGTCGCATGCGCCCGAGCTAGCACCCGTGCATGCACCTCTCGCATAAAGGAGAGCACGAGCGCCATGGGACGATGCTGACATGCTAAGTGCAAAGTGCGCCAACAAAATGCCACTTTGCGCTCTTGAGCCCGTGCTCGAGTTCGAGTTGCTAACCCCCTTCAGGGCTTAGCTCCTAAGAAAAATTTCTCAAAGGTGGTGACAAAACAAAGATTGTTATAATGGAGTTCACACTTAATCCCTCTAAGAAAGTCAACCCACATGGACCTCCACCCCATGTGCATATTCCAATACTAAGCATAGCTATATATTGAGATATACATATTGGTGGTTTTCCAATGTGGGACTAAAACTCCCAAAGCTAAGTGAAAAACACCAACAGACGCTTCCGAAGCCGCCTTGTCCGAGCTTACGTCTGAAATGTTTCATAATTTTCTTCATCTCCGAGTATTGTGTATAGATATCCTAGATAATTTAGGTGGTTAGCACATTGGAGACAATTCCTGGATAGATTTGTTTGAGTACTTGAAGTCTCGCCTATAATCCCCTTTAATATATAGTGTTGCACCTGCAATATGAAGATGGATGAAATTAGTAATAGTAGAACTTGCATCTTTTTTTTTTTTCAATTGACAAGTGCATAGTGCTTTGATTATCCGATAACCTAGGTATGCTAATGTGTCCTTCAGAAGCTTAGCTTATTGTAAAGTTGCACATTGCACTACATTCTCATTGCATAAATTGGCACACTCTTGATTGATAATTAATCATGATATTATAAATCTGAGTCTGATATCATAGGGAAAAAGTGTAGAGTATTTAGGAAGCAAACAATATACAATAGCTGATCCATGTCATTACTTAGTATAACCAGTTTCGAATAGTTTCTAATTGAAAGACCCTGTGGAGTTCATACAATAAATTTCGTTCGATCTTTCACTTTAAATTGTGTGATTAAACCAAAAGACATGATACTCGCAATTCATTCAAGATAGCATATGATAAAATAAAAGAGCATATTGTTCAATATATATAAATCATTCATGTTACAATTTCCTTTATTAATCTTGGACTGCTTTGGGAATCAATTGAAATATATAGAACTGCATCTTCATATAGAATTCTGATTTTGTTATAATATCATCTGGCATCATTCTTGTGAAGAAAGGAAAATGGTCCTCCTAAGTGTTATATGTGTAATTATCATATCGAATCTGTGTCAATATAAATATTGAATGTAGTATCAATTTTGGCATGACCTAATTTATTTTTGAGTGTTTGTGTTGTGTCTGAAGCGTCACATAGTATACTTACCTACTCATTTTGAAATTTTTAAAAATTTATATTGGTCAAACTAACATCAGTTAACTTATCCTGATATGAAACCTAGGTAGGAAGCACTGCCGCTCAAGCAAAAGATGTCCACGTCCGACCGTGTTGCACACGAATCAGACACTCCAAAATACACTGCGACATGCCAAAATAAGTGTTTGCATATGGAGTGAAAAATCTCACCAAGATGGCTGGATTCCTGACAGAAACTCTGGTCGCTCTCTTGGCCACACAACCTCCCTTCTCCTTCACATTCCTCACACTTGTTACTAATGCCAGGAATATACTTATTCCAACTCAGACTTGCTAACTCTCAAAGGTGGATAGAATGGAGTAGATAGTTTAGTCCCTCCGTTAGGAAGTGGGATCAAGAGGTATAGATAATTTGGATTAGTTCTTACCTTACATGAAAATTCTCTTTTAAAGCACACAAGTCCAGTCCAATATCATATCTCATTGGTCAACTACAATTCAGATCACAAAGCATCTCTATATATGGTAATCTTACTTGGCCCTTGGTTTAGTCAAGAAACATACTAGAAATCAACAGTACTTTGATTTAATGCATCCAATCCATGACTTTGACAACTTGTAGCTGTTCTAAGCTCGGAACTCCTTGACAGAGTTATTTCCGTTACATGTACAGATTTTTTTAAAGAAGAACATCAATGACTGGTCTTATCTCATTTTTTTTTACTAAACTCAAGTTCTTGAAATTGATATTCTAGCCGATCCCACTCAAGGATACATACTGAAGGGATGTAAATTGTGACAGAAACTAGATCTTTGTTTATGTTATATCAATAAACTGCAAGAATATGTTTTACACCAACTCTTTCATAGATTTCTTTCTATTATATAGCATTATATTTGTCACTATAGGTCATTCATTATTACCTCGTGCTACTTGCAGCGAGTGAACCGATTAGCCAATAAGCCCAAAATAGTGAGATCATTCGAGTTAGTTTTGATATATGTTACACGGAAACAAATATGACACGTGCTATGACGTAGAATTATGGACACGACATAAATTTTTGGTTTGTTCCAAGTCTATTTGGGAGTCCCTGTGTTGCATCTTAAAGGTGTCCCTGCTTCTTAGGTATTTCAGCAAATCTGTCCCAGGAAGAAGAATTTTATGGCCTCTGATTAAGACACAAATGTAGTTTAAACGACTTCCGGCAAATTCCTTGGCTAAGAAAATGGTTCATGGAAGAATCAAAAGTTATAAAGATGCTTGAAAACGCGGAAAAAAAATCCTAAAAACTTTCTAACTTATATCCTCTCACCTAATTAAGAGAAAAAGAAATTCCTAAAAATTTTCTAACTACCTGAACATATATCCAAAGCCTATAAACATACTAGTCACGTTCACGTGTGTTGCACGTACAAAAAAGACAAAAAAATCCTCTGATATGATTAAAAGAGAGAAATCAAATGGTTAGGAAGTTGACGTGCATGTATTATCTATATAAGTGGCACAAATAAAACAAAGTTGTTTTTTTCCGACAAAACATAATTATCACGATAGTTAGTAAAAATATTATTAAATATTAAATAAGAAGCAATTTTAAAATTCGAATTATCTACGAGTGCCGGATGCACGAAGAATTTGCTAGTTATCTCTTCTATTATAATGCGGTTTGAAAACGGCTCGGAAATAAGCCGTCTAAGCCGTATGTATTTCCTCCATTAATTAATAATAAAAAAAGAATTCAAAAATTCAAAAAACTTTACCACATATGTATCTCTTCAAATAGTTATGGAAACATATAAAAATTTCAAAATTCTTCTTCATATAACAAATCCTTAAATATATTCAATATTTAAATTATATTTAAACTAAGTACATGGTAGTATCTAACTAAACACATCCAAAATTTTAAAAACATATCTATAACAAATCCTAATTAAAATATATTCAAATCATATTTAAAATAATTTAATATAATTTAATTTTTATATATAATTTTTTAACAATACTATAGATTTTTTTTCGTAGGTGCAACACACATGAAACGTGACTAGTATATAATAGAGCAGCGAGAAGTAATATTTTCAGCCTTGAGCATTTGGAACTGTTATCAGTATGTTAGTTGGCTATATTTTTTGGTTGGATGAAGGCTATAATTACAAACTTCTGTAGATCCAATGGGCAGATATTATGATAAATTTTATGCTGGATATTTAGCCTTGTAAAATAGGAAAAAAAAAAAAAACTTCTGTAACTATATTTTGATTGAGTTAATATTTGGTTACATCATGTTGCTCATCCTTTTATGCAGTGATTGCGCAACCTAATAGTGGCTCGCTCCATTGTGCATTTGGCCATTCCTTACCTATAAACTCTGCACTCTGACCCTTCTTTCTTCTAATTGATTGCCCCCATCCTTGAGTCTGATGAGTTTCATCTGCTACGCTGATTATTTTTTTCCTTTTATCGTTCTTCTTAATTGCCATTGTAGCTGCCCAAGGTGTAATCATATGAATTATACTATTGAAAAGAGCATCAACCTTTTGATACTTACCTTCAAATATTCTATTGTTTTTCTCCTTCCAAATTATCAAATAAAAGTTGATATAGCCATATCCCATTCATTTATGAAAATATGTTTTTATTTTAGTTTCTCTACAAATCAGCAACTACTCATAAATTGAAGTTGGTTTACCTGATATTTTCCAATATGTACGAAAATGCGTCCAAATAGAAGAAACTAAATCACGCTACAAATTATAAATGATAGGTTGTTTCATACTCAATTGAGAACCCAACACATACCTGATTACAGTTGATATTCTTCTTTAATAAGTTTATCACAAGTATGCAATTTATATTAAACAGTAACCAATATATTTTTTAACTTTTAGTGGGATTTTCGTCTTCCATTAATAACTACCCATTGCACTTTTCATACCACTATTATTCAGATATTTATAATAAGATTTCAGATTTCACAGAATATTGACCTGATTGTGTCCACCTTGACTTAATACCATCTGTATCATGAAAATTATAAGACTGGAGAAGGTTACCATAGCATCATGATCAGTTCGACTACAGAAACTCAAAATAAGAACTTGCAATATAGCTATGACACATGGACTGATTTTTCTACTTAGGTCCTTGAAAGTGTACTTACTTTTTTTGTTTAGGCTCTTAAAAAAATTCAAGGGATGAGATGCATATAATCCAACGATTTTTTATTGCCTAGTTTTAAAAATTAGTAACTCATTAGTTATTGCATCACGATTTCTGGCAATCCTATATAAATTAGGAAATAAAGTATGAATATTAGTTAGTATTATATGTCCATATATTATGCAAGAACTTAACAAATTAGCCTTGCCTACAGTCTTTACGCATTTTATCATTAACTAGTCACGTTCACGTGTTGCACATACAAAAAAAAATTCTCTAATATTATTAAAAAAATAGATTAAAATTTTGAATATATATGGTTTAAATATAATTTGAATATTTAATGTATTTTAATTAGAATTTTTAAATCTCTACTATTATAAAGAGACTTGAAAACGATTCAAAATGAGCCGTCTAAGATGTATGTATATCCTTAATTAAGAGACGTCATCGAAAAATTCCTACAAAACCAAGCACCACTAACACCAAGGTGTGCATAAAGTGACATAGCAAACTTCACAAATCACTTCAAAGAAAAATTTGGACACGAAGGTTTTAGATTGGCATTCGGAGCTAGGAAAACTTCTGAATGGTCAAGCGTTGCTGTCAAGATAAGATGTTGAAGACTTCCTAGTTTGAGGGTGAAGAATATCAACGAGGTTGGATTCATCTTGTTAATGTCACGAGTCTTCTTGGTTTCTGTTCAGAGGGATCGGAGAGGGATTTAATCTACGAGTACATCAAGGATGCGATGGATTCTACATTTTAATATCAAGCCTCCCAACATTCTCTTGGATGATGTTTTTAACCCAAAAGCTTCAAACTTCGGATTCGCTAAGCTTTACCCAATTGAAGGTTACTTACTAGTCCAACGGGTCCTTGCAATAGGAGTATTCCTAAGAGACTCTAGACCCACTTAAGTAGTACTTCATAGTAATGACTTTAGTAGGAAGGCGGCCCAAAGAGGGTATACACCCAATTATTTATAGTAAGCTTTAGTAACCAAAATGGCAATAATAGGGTTCGAACCATAGACCAAAAATGTATTGAGAGAGCTATTACTACGCAACCAATTAATTTACTTTTTTTTTTTCAAATATCTTTTATTATTCTAAAAGTTACTGACATTTTGTCTCCAAATGATATTGTTTTTATTTGTCTTATTTGACCGTTAGAAAAAACAACAGGTTACTCAACTAGTTACATTTTTATTATCTTTAAAATATTTCATTTGTTAAATTGATTGATAAAATTGGTATATGCGAAAAAAATCCATAAAACTCGTTGAGAAAAAATTGGAATTTTTTCTTATTTACCCCGTTCAAGATGTCTCACTTTTAAAATCCACCCTACGTTCGAGATTAGCATATTTCACGCTACAATCAAAAATTCATGGTTGCAAGTTATATAATTCCAAAGTTCATGGTTACAAGTTGCACAAATATAAAAGTTTGTGGTATTTATTTGCAACTTAGCCTATATACTACTTGTATCTTATGTTTATTAATGAAATTTGAATGGTATCTGCATCACATTCTTTCTCCAAAAAATTTTGTTCTTATATATGTACTTCTCAAGGAGTCCACAATTTAACCTCTAGATTTTATCAGGTAGCAGCAAGTTATACTAAAAGATTGATTTTATGGATTGCAACATTTGAAAAGTTTTGAATTTGCTAAGAAAATGGATGGAGCCAGCTAACTTAAAAGGAATCAGTTGAAAATCTTGCAATGAAACTGACTCTAATTTTTTTACAGAAACTTACCTAGCTCGATAGTGTGCCTATGCCCATAACAAAAGGAGTAAGAGTAATTAATGCTGATCAGTTTAGAAGTTAACATGACAAGCTTTTACTAAATACCCAACTTTCTGTAAGAACAAGTTAAGGTTACATAATTGATTTCGAAGAAGGATCCTCTAGACATCAAATATACAAATATTAGAGAATGATTTTTTGACTAATTAGACTTCAGTCTTTTAGTATTTTCATGAAGATACTGATTAATTTCTGTGCTGACTAGCAGTCTCTCATTTTATTTGATGTTACAATGACAAAAAAATTGATGGAAGTGTAACCCCCTATTTTTTTAAAAAAATTTAAAAACCAATTTTTACACAATTTTCTGTAATTTTTTGGGATTAAAACTAAGGAATTTTAAAATTAAATAATATTAATTAATATTAAAATATTATAAAAATAATATTTTTTGGTGTGAAATGAAAAACTAGACATAGGATAATTTTTCGGAAATTTATTGGACATCGGAAGCATTTTTAAAACCCTAAAAACCAAGTTTATAATAAACCAAAATAAATCCTGAATTAAATCCGGTTTATTTTAAAATAAACCAAACCAACCCCGACCCGGTTCAACTGAACCGAACCCAACCTTAGCGGGTCGGGTAGGATCTAAACCCGATCCGAAACCAGAATACCCGAACCCGCACCTAAACTTTAATGGATTCGGGTCTAACCCGCTACCCGCTGACCCGATCCGGACCCGTTAACCCTGTCGAAACCCTAAACCTAATCCTAACCGAAATACTGTTCCGGCGACCCCTATTTAACCCCCTCGACCGCCCGTATCGTCGGAACCCTAATCCCCTCTTCCTCCCCCGCCTCTGCCCGGCCGCCTGAGCCCTAACCCCCTCCGCCTCGACCCTCCACCGTCAGTCCCGAGCCCAGCCCCGCTCCGCCACCACCCTTTTCCCTCGACGACACCCTAACGCCACCGCCTCCCTCTCTTCTCCAGCGTCCCGCTCCGCCATCGTCCCCGACAACCCCTCTCCACCGTCTCCTCCCCTCTGCCTCTCCCCTCGCCGTCCTCCGCCCTCTCCCCAACCCGACAGAGCCCTAGCCACCCCGACCCGCAGCCCTCTCGCCTCGACGATCCTCCGCCCTGAGCCGCTCCACCGTCGTGATCCCCTCAGTCGTCGTCCCCGACCTCGACGAGACCCGCAGTCGATCCCCTCTTCCTCCCCCGCCTCGACGCCGGAACCCTAACCCCTCGCCGTCATCCGCCCAGCTCCGCGACCCCCAGCCCTCCTCCGGCTGAACACCTCCGCCCCGAGCCGCCTTCCTCCGGCGAGTCTCCGGCAGAAACCGAAACCCTAGGCAGTGCTGTACAGTAACCCGGGCACTGTGTCGCAGTGTCGAGTCGCCTCACAGACACGAGAATTCGGTCTTCACGGAGCCCTGTTCAGGTAGCATTTTCTCTCTCCTCGTTGCCCTATTTTCTGTCCCGTCTGTTGTGACGCATAGAATGCGTGACCCTCTCGATGTCCGTGTAACCCGCTCGGTGCATCGCGTCCTGTGGCGATCGCGAACCGCGATCCAAAAACAGGAAAAAAAATACCCTATTTTCCTCCGGAACTGAGTACGCCCCGCCAAACGGGATGACTTGGTCGCGTGCGATCTTCACCGAAAGGTGCGCGCCGTTGATAAGGACGTACAAAATTTCGCAGAAGTTGATTTGGATGTGCCTGCACACCGGAACCAACGCGTATCCGCCGACAACGTCCTGTATCCGCCTGTTCTGGAATGCGTTGTAACTTTGTGTACACACGTCGGATCGAAACAAAACTTGTGCCATCGGACTCGTAGCAATACGCTGGTCCTGTGACCCAAGTTTGGTTCAATTCTGAGAACGTTGACAAAATCGCGTATCGTGGGCCCCGTGGCTCCACTTGACGGACGATTTGTGACCGGCTCATCGGAATCCAATTCTGAAAGTTTCGTTGGGTTCATATCATCGTTTTGGACTTGTTGACACTAAGTTTGACGAATTTGGAGACCATTGGTTCGGGCACATTTTTCGGTGCAAAGCGGCCCACATGTGGACCCCGTTTTGACTAGAAAATATCATTTTTGCCCTTGTGTCCAAATTGGACTTAAGGACAGGCGTTTCTAGCTATTTGATATTTTTTGAGCATGTTGGTGATGTTTATTACAGCTTTTGGAGGAGTACCTGCAGAATCCACTGATACAGGGACAGCTGTTGGTATTCAAACCCCAAGCAAGTGTACCTTGCCAACATTGCAGTTCTTCTTACATATTTTTTTGATTTATTTATATCTTGTACATGCTTGACCTAGGACCGTGTGACTTACTTAGCGTCCGATTAATAGTCGGGTGCCAACACCGTACGCGGAGTTGTGTAATGTCATCTAGACATGGATACCGAGACCCTATACTCCTCGTGCTTGCATTATTAAGTACATCATAACCCAGGACACTTGACACTATTCATGAGACAGAATCTTCTTGAGATATTCATGGTGATTCTGTATAGGATACAGGTTTTATGACATAGACATTATATTCATAGATACTATATGACTTATTGCATTAGCTATGATCTTGCGTGACATGTACATGAGACGTTGTGGACATGAGACGTGTGATTACATTGGGTGGGGAGAGATTTACCATACAAAAGGCTGATTATATATATATAATACTTTAATGGAAGTGCCTTGGACTCTGACACAGAGATTTGGTACCGTACTGGCCCTTCGAGAGAATACTGCTATGGGTTTCCCCGACACAGATCCTGTAGTAGTCTCAGCCCGAGTATGACTAAAACTCTCACTTGCATATCACTTAGTTGGTTATATAGTTTACCTTATTATTTTATTTATTGCTGCACTGCATTTATTTTGGCATGAGTTATTTTGTACCTTGCTATGTCCCCTGAGGACCTGGATCCGGATTATGTCCCCAGGATTTGCAGACAAGATCCCGAGGTATACGGGACAGCAGCAGGAGCAGGAGTTGATACAGGAGCTATACCGATTCCCGAGGAGGAGGTGTTGGCTGAAGACTTTTCCTGAGCATCTGTATTTCATACTCATTATCTACTTTATTCAGACATTTTATGTTTTGGTCTGTTGAACTATTGTATCAGATTTATATCGGATTGTTCCCCGAAGTACTTTGTTGAGACTGGTTATTGACTTACATTTCTTATTATTGTTGATCATATTTATCTTCTGTGGATGAGATTAGTTGTGGCATATTTTAGTATACCTTATTTTACAACTTAATTACGCCCTGATGGATCCATTAAATTGGGTTTGTCCATCAGTGTGTGCTGCTGGTCATTGACACGTGTCTAGTCCCTCGATATTTTGGGACTGGGGCGTGACATGGTTTTTGTGGTGGCCCATGCAGGTCGAGAGCATATTGTCTCGGTTACGTTACTGTAACGAGCAAGCCTGCAAATAGGACTAGAGTATAGGATCTCATCCACAATTGACCATGATTCATCTTCCTCCTATCTGTTCTATTTGAACAATTGTATCATGCTTGATTCATGTACTTCCATAATAGTTCTTTTAGTATAGCCTTCTACTCAAATATAGGATCCCATGTTATTAGGATGATAATTATGGTAGCACACCTATTAAGAATACAACGAGAATATAGACACACCACTAAGTTTAGAATATCTAGTGAACCCTAGAATTTCTTAACTCTAGAGGTGGTTTACCATTACCCCCTGATGTATTATGAAGACTTGAGAGTAGTATAGACACTACTAGAGTTAGTTAGAAGTTTACCATAATGGTTGATCCTAGTATTGAGGAACCAATGAGGAACCAATAGAAAACCAAAATTTAAAATTTGGACTGAACCTAACCTTCATAGTTAGATAGTATTGAAGAACTACAAACTTAGATCATTGTCTTATTATTAGTAGACAGCACCTCAGAAAGACTAGAGGAATATAATCAACATTTTTTCCTCTTCATCATGCCTCGAACATAGCAACTAGCACCCCACTCCCCTTTAGAAAATCATGATGCTATCTAGAGCCCATATTTTAAATTTTTATATATTGTTCCTCTGCGGCCTTAACGTTCGCTAATTGCGCGACGAATAAATTATCTTCTTCTTTTCTTCATCTTTCAACTCGTGCCACTTGACACCTCTAATTATAGACCAAGTGATTGTATTCTAAGATAGGATATATAGTTTGCTATAGTTATAGTTGTAATCTTGAATTTTGAATTATGTACCTTGTAGTTAGAACCTGATAGTTGAGTTGTTCAATTAGATTGTGATGATTACCCCTAGTTGTAGACCACGTAATTTGTACCCCCACCTCGATACAAGTTAGATCCCTTTCCCCTTAACGGCTAGTAACTCTTCTATTCTAACTATTGACACTTGTTCTATAAGCACTATGACTAAGACTTAAGACGACCATGACCTATGTAATATAGGAGGATACCATAATAGGTACTAAGACCCCTTCTCGTAGACCTTAACAGCAGCCTCTATGGTATCCTTAAGATAATTACAATAGTAGTTCAATTGTTATAAGTTAGGTAGTATACCTCACACCCTATTATCACATAGTCTTTTGACCCATTATTGAAGTGTAACTGAATGACATTAATTGTATGCTAGCATAAGACGACAGTATTTATTCAGACGATAGAATTTAGAAGTCCATGTCCTACTTGGTCGACTAGCAACTTAGACAAGGAGGTTGTATGATAACTATAAAGATTGTAAAGTCTTTTATTATTATTGCTTATTTGTTTTTGTCTTTGTGAACTTGAATTAATTTGTATCTCCTTTCATCATCATCTAGCGTACTTATATTTGTTGTACTACCTTGACTTATGCTACTAATATAGCCTAGTTTTACAAGCTTACTCTTCTATCGAGCTTGATCATGATATATGTATTGGTGGGTTAACACACTGATACATTTCAGAATCAGTGTACTACGGTCTGATCAACCATAGTGCGCTTGGTTCGCCCCTTCGCATAACTACCGCACGTGGATTGAGATATATAGTGATCAGTAGACGAATGTACTTGCCCTCTAGATATGTCTGAGTATATCGTATCTGCTACATAATTGTACCGATGCGAGCATGTAAATAGGAATTACCAAATTATGATTTCAATCCACAACTGTCTTGACAATTCCCATTTAAATTCTTTAAACGCCTTGATCCCGATACTTCTATTCTATTACCTCCCCCTTGAACTCTTTATTATTGATCTTTGTCTCCCCTTATTTCGGAAAGACGAAACATCTTGCTTGGTATAAGTTTGATATATAGATAGTACTAGATATACCCCACAAGCCAGTCGCATTGTTTGGTGACTATTTTTTATAAATGATTAAGGACATATCATAGATGATATGTTTGGTGTTAAAAACTTTGAGGACTCAATAACATGATTAAATAATTTGGGGCATAGCTTCCTTAGATGTATAGCCTTAGATGATAGATGGGTAAATTCTAAGTTAGTTAAAGACTACAATGTTCACTTGAGAGAAATTCTTTAGACTGTAATCAAGTGAGATTTGATAGAGAGACCCTACCCTAGTTTAATTTCGAGGACGAAATTATTTTAAGTTGGGTAGATTGTAACCCCCTATATTTTTAAAAAAATTTAAAAACAATTTTTACACAATTTTCTGTAATTTTCTGGAATTAAAACTAAGGTATTTTAAAATTAAATAATTTTTAAATGATGTTAATTAATATTAAAATATTATAAAAATAATATTTTTGGGTGTGAAATGAAAAACTAGACATAGGATAATTTTCCGGGAATTTATTGGGAAACCCTAAAAACCAAGTTTATAATAAACCAAAATAAACCCTGAATTAAACCCGGTTTATTTTAAAATAAACCAAACCAACCCAGACCAGGTTCAACTGAACCGAACCCAACCTTAGCGGGTCGGGTCGGATCTAAACCCGACCCGAAACCCGAATACCCGAACCCGCACCTAAACTTTAATGGATCCGGGTCTAACCCGCTACCCGCTGACCCGACCCGGACCCGTTAACCCTGTCGAAACCCTAAACCTAATCCTAACCGAAATACTGTTCCGGCAACCCCTATTTAACCCCCTCGACCGCCCGTATCGCTGGAACCCTAATCCCCTCTTCCCCCCCCCCCCCGGCCTCTGCCCGGCCGCCTAAGCCCTAACCCCCTCCGCCTCGACCCTCCACCGTCAGTCCCGAGCCCAGCCCCGCTCCGCCACCACCCTATTCCCTCGACGACACCCCAGCGCCACCGCCTCCCTCTCTTCTCCAGCGCCCCGCTCCGCCATCGTCCCCGACAACCCCTCTCCACCGTCACCTCCCCTCTGCCTCTCCCCTCGCCGTCCTCCGCCCTCTCCCCAACCCGACAGAGCCCTAGCCACCCCGACCCGCAGCCCTCTCGCCTCGACGATCCTCCGCCCTGAGCCGCTCTACCGTCGTGATCCCCTCAGTCGTCGTCCCCGACCTCGACGAGACCCGCAGTCGATCCCCTCTTCCTCTCCTGCCTCGACGCCGGAACCCTAACCCCTCGCCGTCATCCGCCCAGCTCCGCGACCCCCAGCCCTCCTCCGGCTGAACACCTCCGCCCCGAGCCGCCTTCCTCCAGTGAGTCTCCGGCAGAAACTGAAACCCTAGGCAGTGTTGTACAGTAACCCGGACACTGTGTCGCAGTGTCGAGTCGCCTCACGGACACGAGAATTCGGTCTTCACGGAGCCCTATTCAGGTAGCATTTTCTCTCTCCTCGTTGCCCCATTTTCTGTTTCGTCTATTGTGACGCGTAGACTGCGTGACCCTCTCGATGCCCGTGCAACCCGCTCGGTACGTCGCGTCCTGTGGCGATCGCGAACTGCGATCCAAAAACAGGAAAAAATAATACCCCGTTTTTCCTCGGAACTGAGTACGCCCCGCCAAACGGGACGACTTGGTCGCGTGCGGTCTTCACCTAAAGGTGCGCGCCGTTTATACGGACGTGCGAGATTTTGCAGAAGTTGATTTGGATGTGCGTGCATACCGGAATCAACGCGTATCCGCCGACAACATTTTTTATCTGCCTGTTCTGGAACGCGTTGTAACTTTGTGTACACAAGTCGGATCGAAACGAAACTTGTGCCATCAGACTCGTAGCAATACGCTGGTCCTGTGACCCAAGTTTGGTTCAATTCTGAGAATATTGACAAAATCGCGTATCGTGGGCCCCGTGGCTCCACTTGACGGACGATTTTGTGACCGGCTCATCGGAATCCAATTCTGGAAGTTCCGTTGGGTTTGTAACATCGTTTTGGACTTGTTGACACTAAGTTTGACAAATTTGGAGACCATTGGTTCGGACACATTTTTCGGTGCAAAGCGGCCCACATGTGGACCCCGCTTTGACCAGAAAATGTCATTTTTGCCCTTGTGTCCAAATTGAACTTAAGGACAGGCGTTTCTAGCTATTTGATATTTTCTGAGCCTATTGGTGATGTTTATTACAGCTTTTGGAGGAGTACCTGCAGAATCCACTGATACAGGGACAGCTGTTGGTATTCAAACCCCAGGCAAGTGTACATTGCCAACATTGTCGTTCTTGTTACATATTTTTTTGATTTATTTATATCTTGTACATGCTTGACCTAAGACCGTGTGACTTACTTAGCGTCCGATTAATAGTCGGGTGCCAACACCGTACGCGGAGTTGTGTAATGTCATCTAGACATGGATACCGAGACCCTATACTCCTCGTGCTTGCATTATCAAGTACATCATAACCCAGGACACTTGATACTATTCATGAGACGAAATCTTTCTGAGATATTCATGGTGATTCTGTATAGGATACAGGTTTTATGACATAGACATTATATTCATAGATAATATATAACTTGTTGCATTAGCTATGATCTTGCGTGACATGTACATGAGACGTTGTGGACATGAGACGTGTGATTACATTGGGTGGGGAGAGATGTATCATACAAAAGGCTGATTATATATATATATATAATACTTTAATGGAAGTGCCTTAGACTCTGACACAGAGATTTGGTACCGTACTGGCCCTTCGAGAGAATACTGCTATGGGTTTCTTCGACACAGATCCTGTAGTAGTCTCATCCCGAGTATGACTAAAACTCTCACTTGCATATCACTTAATTGGTTATATAGTTTATCTTATTGTTTCATTTATTGCTGCACTGCATTTATTTTGGCATGAGTTATTTTGTACCTTGCTATGTCCCCTGAGGACCTGGATCCGGATTATGTCCCCAGGATTTGCAGACGAGATCTGTCCCGAGGTATACGGGACAACAGCAGGAGCAGGAGTTGATACAGGAGCTGTACCGATTCCCGAGGACGAGGTGTTGGCTGAAGACTTTTCCTGAGCATCTGTGTTTCATACTCATTATCTACTTTATTCAGACATTTATGTTTTGTTCTGTTGAACCATTGTATCAGATTTATATCGGGTTGTTCCCCGAAGTACTTTGTTGAGACTGGTTATTGACTTACATTTCTTATTGCTGTTGATCATATTTATCTTCTGTGGATGAGATTAGTTGTGGCATATTTTAATAGACCTTATTTTACAGCTTAAGTACGCCATGATGGATCCATTAAATTATATTTGTCCATCAGTGTGTACTGCTGGCCATTGACACGTGTCTAGTCCCTCGATATTTTGGGACTGGGACGTGACAGGAAGTATGTGAATCTCTTTAGATACCAAAATGTACTCATGGTGAAAATGTTTGATGATAACATATATAATGAATATATGGACAAGAGCTCCCTGAATTTCTAGTAGGACCGGAAAAATTGCGTCACTTATAATATTAGGTCAACAAATTATGATGGAGACATAAATATATTGAGAGAGATTAAGGAGATAAATTTGTCACAATTCGATGACAGTGCCACTAAAAGATGAATGTAAGTTGCGTAAAAGAAACTGCTGAGCAGCTTCTATGTGCTGACAACGGAGTTAAGAGTGGATAAGGACAGTTCTCATCCTTGCCCTCTGGTTTTGAACTAGGATCATTCAATTCTGAAGAAGATTCAAATGTTTTTGATGCAAAGAATATATATATATATATTCAAATATTGCAACTGCATGATATATGACAGCAAACTCCTTGCGTCAATAAAAGGACCCAGGAACCGGATCAAAGTCAGAAGTTTGACTTTGAAACAATGCATATTATTCTAGTGGGAACATAGAACTTCCAACTAATTGCTTTGTTTCATAGTCTACTATGTGGAGATAAGGAAGCCAGACCTGCTAGCCTCTGATGGCAATATGGGGAAGTTTGTCATTTGCTTCATACTCTCATTCCTCCTCTTCTTCTTTAGTCCTGGCTTTGCTCTATATCCTTTCAGGGAGATTTGTTCTTCATCTTGCGGACGAATACAACATATCAGTTGGCCCTTCCGTTTGAAAGGCGATCCGCACTATTGTGGCAATCCAAAGTATGAACTCATCTGCGATGGCAACGCCACTGTTTTAAGTTTGTCATCACGCAAGTACTATGTAACTGCTCTATCATACGATCCCAACGTGCTCCAAATTGTCGATATTGACTTGGCTAGTGGTAAGTGTCATCTTCCCCTCGCTTCCATTTCACCTCGCATCATCAAAGAAGATGGGAGGTATGAACTGTCATCGACCGCTTGGGCTTCTTTTGTGAACTGTACTGATACTATCAGGCAAAATACGTACTATCAAGTTCCTTGTCTGAACCAGTCCATATACGTTACTTCCGGGTACAAAGTGAAGGATCTTGTGCCATCCTGCAGATTTTTAGCTATGGCTCCTACAATTTGTTCTATCAATAAGAGTTTGAATACTGATATGTTTGAATTGCTGAAGATGGGGTTCACTATTTCATGGATTAGAACTCCTAAGACGTTCAGCTACTGTTTCAAAGGGTACTTAAGGTGAGCAATTGCCCTATTTTGTTATCAACAGGTTGTACTTTAATTTTACCAAACATCTAACTCTAAGTACTTGCACATCTTTAGTCGAAAAAATCTACATAGGTTTCTCTTTATTATAGTAGCCTTGTTTCAGCAAGTAATTGATGAATACAACTTTTTGATACACTGGTACTAAAGCAAGGTATTACTGCAGTTCAGCTAAGTATGTCAGAGATGGTGGGTTATACCAAATGATGGGAAATATCATCTTGCTCGAGTTGGGATTTTTAAAATGTGTATATGAAGGCAAGGATGTGAGCAATCTTCCTATTGCTGTAGCCTTCGTGATGACATTGAACTCCATATGTAAGCCTATTTGTCAGTGTATTACATAAGTAACGGTCGTACCTATATATATTTTGATGGTTTAATGAATTGAAATATGTTACTCATCCTTATGCAGTGACTGTGCTAATAGGAAGACTGATAGTGGCTCCTTTGTGCATGTTGGCATTCCTCGTTTACGAATATCGCAAAAGGTTTCTCTCTCTCGATGCTATTGAGAAATTCCTTCGAAACCAACCTCCACTCGCACCAAGAAGGTATGCATACAATGACATTGCAAACTTCACAAATCACTTCAAAGAGAGAATAGGACAGGGAGGCTTCGGATTGGTATTCAGAGGAAAACTGCCCCATGGCCAGCCGGTTGCTGTCAAGATGTTGAAGAGTTCAATATGTACCGATGGCGAAGAGTTCATCAGCGAGGTCGCCACTATCGGTAGGATCCACCATGTTAATGTCGTGCGCCTTCTTGGTTTCTGCTCAGAGGGGTCGAAGAGGGCTTTAGTCTACGAGTACTTGCCTAACGGGTCTCTTGACAAGCACATCTTCTCCTCCTCATCCACTGCTACCAGTCCCAGACATTTTACCTGGGAAAAACTCAATGATATAGCTCTGGGCGTGGCACGAGGGATCGATTACTTACATCAAGGATGCGATATGAGGATCCTACATTTCGATATCAAGCCTCAGAACATCCTCCTTGATGAAGATTTTAACCCAAAGGTTTCGGACTTCGGGCTCGCTAAGCTGTACCCAAAGGACTACAGCGTTGTGTCTATCAGGGTCGCCCGAGGAACAATAGACTATATAGCCCCTGAGCTTGTATCACGAAGCTTTGGTGTCATTTCTCACAAGTCTGATGTCTACAGTTACGGAATGCTGCTACTGGAGATAGCAGGGGGGAGGAGGAATGTGAACCCAGCGGCGCAGAACGCGAGCGAGATTTTCTATCCTTCGTGGATATACGACCGCCTGAATCAAAGCGAGGGGCTGATCGGAACTGACGACAGGTCGACAACGAACGGAGCCGAAAGGAGACTGTTAAACGTGATCAACGACATCGAGAGGAAGCTTTGGAAGGTCGGTCTTTGGTGCATACAGATGAAGCCATCCGATCGACCGGCGATGAGCAGCGTCTTGGGAATGCTGGAAGCTGATGTGCGTGCATTGCCGATGCCGCCGAAGCCCTTCTTTTCGTCACCACAGCCGAGATTCATAGACCATTCTTGGTCAGACTCATCCATCAGTGAATCATCTATCATTGAAGAATATTGATAGAGCTTATAACTATACTCTACTTGTTTACACACACATTAATTAGAAGGCATCTTGGTACATCTTCATTTGTTTACATTTCTTTGTACAATGTTGCGGTATATGTAGCAAATAGGAAAGCTCATCTTTAATTTCATATGCAGCTTGGGAGTGTCATTTTGATCTATAAGAGTCTGCAATATATTTAAGTGCTAGATTTTGTCTGGTTTTTACAACTTGCACTAATTAGATGATTTCATGGATGTCAACATTGAATAAGTTTGGATTTGCGTCTTACATCTAATTTCGAAAAACTTTGATGATGTGTACGACCTTTTCTGTTGTCAAAAATGAACATTTTCACAAAGAGAGTCTGGAATATATTTAAGTGCTAGATTTTATCATGTAACAGCTTGTACTATTTAGATGATTTCATGGATGTCAACATTAAATAAGTTTGGATTTGCTTCTTACATGGTGGTATGCATCTTCTCTCTTCTGTCTGGAAATGATCAGAGGATGGAATGCAGCAGATGTAGACAATTTTTTATTTTTGATAATTTGCAAGAAAGACTAAACATATCAGCATAACCTAGATAAAGATTGCACACAAATGATGTGGCTAGATATTGCATGTATGTATACACTATATGCGATACATTAAGTATTTCAAAAAATTTGAAAGTTATATAGTAGATTTCAAACTTGTTCAAATGTCTGTGGAGGAGAGCATGCCAACCGCAACCCATGCTTTAGGCCCTTTTATGCCATAATGAATTATTTTGGGTTATTTAGTAATAGAATTTCACATAATAGTTAAAATTAGGATTTGGTCTCCAAAGTGTCCGACATTAGACTTTGGATTTCGAAAATACTATTCACGTAGACTAGTGAACAGTGATTTTGAGACCCAAAATCTAATGCCGGACACTTTAAAAACCCAAACTCTAATTTTCATAATCCTATTACTAAATAATCCAATCATTTTTTGTATCATATTTGCCTCGTACCTGTGGAAACTCATGTTTTCTAGAATTACGATACGAGATTTTGACTTGTGTAGTTCCATATGTATAGTTTTTTTTTTTTTTAATTGTACTGGACAACACGAAAAATTCACAATATGTGATAGCATACACAGGTACTCCTTCCGGCTCCGAAAGAGGGGAGGGTGCGAGAAGATCAATGAAACGAATGGAAGGGGTGTGGATGGAACATTATTGGTGCCACTAGGGTTTGGGGAAAGGAGAATGGCACACGCTTTGTATAGACTTCTTTGTCATCCTGTGGTCCTACTTCCTTGTCAACATACGGTTCAAACATTACGACTTTAATGGATCGAAGGGTGTTAACTAATCGAGCTTTGACCCAATATAAGCACACGCGCTTGCTCTTGAAATTAGGGTCCCTTAAAATTAAAATTGACTTGCACTTCTTTAAAATGAAAATTTTTTTTTTTTGATGAAATTGAATAATAGACAAAATAAAATTTAAAAATTGATTTTATTTATGAGCTCACCAACTTTGTCCAAACGATTTTCTTTTATTTAAATAAATATAAGAAACTGTCCAAATTAATTTTATTTATTATTAGAAGATACTTTTTCTAAAAACGAGCATAGATGCTAGTCTGAATGCCTCTATGCCCAAATTTTGACTCTTTTTGTCTAATGAACCTATTCTTTTAATAACGAGATGAACTCGAACCGGTTCACAAATGGGTTGGCTCGCTACGCCATCAAGTCAATTTTAAAAAACGTGGGACTATACATTTGGGAATGCACAAGCCAAAATCTCGTACAAATCACACGTCATTCCTATATTTGTCGTGAAAAATAATTTGCAGAAATTCAAAAGAGTTCTGATGGGCAGAGCTCCAATTACAAAACAGTGTCGACTATTCTGCTATAGTATGTCATTTTCCGTGAATGAATCAGCATAGAAGAAGGATGTAGCTTTCACTTCCACTCTCATACACAACTAACCGAGCTACCCTTGCGTGGTATGAATTTAATACATGATTAGATATGATTAAATAATCCCCAATGTTTCAACACAGATTCTGTTTCTTCTTCAAAAGTCAGTAAGAAGAAATAATAGCAGCATATATGCATCTAAACTAGCTGTGAAGAGTACACGCGCTCTCACTTGATCCAATCTCTCTGTTTAATATTACTGATTCTTGGCTTCTTATCGACCTTCCAGTTTCAGCTGGTGACAGGCCGAGGTAAGTAAGATTAACAGCTTGCTTGCACACTTAGATCATGTCTCTGACGGAGTTAAGTACATACATATTAGCTAAGTTGAGAAATTCTGCTCGATGCTCTTTGTTTGTAGAACATTGCTCAATGTTTTCTTCTTTGTAGAACATTGCCCAATGTCTTCTTCTGAGAAAAGATTCCAATGTTCAAACCTGCGTCGTTTCCAATCTATACACCATGCGGTCGCGGGAAAGTTGGGAGCAGAAGGAAAGTCGAGGAGCATATTCCCCCGGCACCTGCAGGAAATCCTCCAGCACCTGCAGGAAATCCTGTAAGAAACCATATTCCCCCGGAGAAGCCTCCTTCACCTACCACTTAATCACGTCAGACTATTCCAGCCAGTAGAGCAAAGAGAGACAGGCCGTGTCGATTTCGAGCTCCTTAGGAAGAAGATGACGAAGGCTTTCCTGTGAACTTTGTTTCGAATACGACTTGTATATTTACTTTTCTCAGTGTATCTACTCTCAACTACTCCGTAAATAACTAAAACATATCGTCTTTCTTTCAATTGAATTGATTGTCACATTTTGAGCTAGGAGACCATGAAGTAACTACTCTACGTG
The DNA here is from genome assembly GCA_036927795.1 of Iris macrosiphon. Taxonomy (NCBI): domain Eukaryota; kingdom Viridiplantae; phylum Streptophyta; class Magnoliopsida; order Asparagales; family Iridaceae; genus Iris; species Iris macrosiphon. Next base: position 311,245,504 of record JAYESA010000005.1, on the reverse strand, counting down.
GGATAGAAAATTGAACTACAAGAAGTTAACATTAATCTTTTTTTTTAATTGGTGTCTAAGATCCATTGACACCAATTAAAACCTACATGTCCAATTCTCTTGGTTGAAGGTTAAACAGGCTGGCTACGGATTCTCTATGAGGAGCATTCCAGGAGTAGCCTGCCTCTATTTTATCACGAGAGACTTGGCTTCTTGTTCTGGTGCAACCCTAGTTCAAGAGCTTCATTGGCTGTTTAGGACTTCCTTAGGGGGGACCTTACGGCTATTAGTTGTATAATAATATTCTGATAACCTTTTTAAGTAAAAAACAGTCGAGTCCGGCCTGAGACTTTTTTCGAATGAAGTGCATTAAAGATAGGGTCACTAAAATATGCTTTGTGCGCTCATGAAAGACTGGATTAGAGGATATATGGATGGCCTGGCCGCCTGATTCTCACTCAGAATTTCCATAGGCATTTGCACATTTATTCCAATCTCAATTAGGAGATTATTGAGCCACATTAGTTCACATGCGGCGTGAGCCATAGTTCTATACTCAGCTTCAACGCTTGACCAGACCACCCCTTAATGAAAGTACTATCTATCGACTGTTTTCGACTTTTTCAGGTAACTAAGTGACCTCCTACTAGAGTCCAATAATCAGATGTAGAATGCTATTTGTGAACCAGCCTTTACTCCATAGGCCATTTTCTCATAATAGGATCAGAATAGACGGATACGCGAAGGTGCCATTTTCAAAACTCAAGATCCTATACACGACATCAAGATGAGAGGTGCGATAGGCCTGCATGAACTAGGTACCCACACTGACGACATATGCTAGATCTGGACGAGTAATAGTGAGATAGTTGTCCAACCAGGATACATTCTCGGATCACCGTCATCCGATTTGGCTCAATCGGACTGGATATAGGCCTTGCTCCCAACTTTCCGGTCTCTCGTAAGAGATCTATGTGTACTTTCTCTTGGAAATGAATATACCATACTTGGAACGAACTACCTATATTCCCAAGAAAGACTTCATAGTACCTAGGTCTTTAACATCAAAGACCTTGGTTAGACTTCAGCTCAACGATGGACTCCCTATCATCCCCCGTAAGGATGATGTCGTCAACATAAATACGAAGAAGAATTTGACATTTTTCTTGGTCGGCATCACTTCTTTTGAATCCTATGTCCAGTAAGGCTTTGCTGAATTTGTCAAACCATGTGACCCTTCTTAGTCAATGGGACTGCTTGAGCCCAACAATTGCTTTCTACAAGCAGCATACATTTCCTCCCCCTAAGCTACAAAACCAGGAGGTCCTTGTCATATACACTTCTTCTGAGAGCTCCCCATGAAGGAAAGATTCTTAACATCCTTTTGATGTATCGACCAATCTCTGTTTGCAGCCACCGAGAGAACGACCCAAACGGAGTTCTGTTTTGCAACATGTGCAAAGGTATGAGATCTAAAGATCCAATAGGTCCGTCTAGTTAGTAGGTGAAACCTTTAGCTACCAGACGGGCCAACTAGCGATCAATGGAGCCGTCAGCCCTGAACTTCACTGTGAACCTCCTCCAACTATGGATCACCCTACAACACGTTGCCAAAAGGAGTCAGAAATAGCCTTGATCCAGCCCCCTTTCTTTGCTAATCCAATTACGGAATTACTGTTAGCGAAAAAAGAACTCCCGATTGTGAAGCTTAGATTCATATAATATTTCCTGCAGAGTGTGACCAACGAAAATGAATCAATTCTCTTCTTTGTAGTGGAGCTCAACGCTTAGAAGTTCAGAAGTAAAGCACATTCTCTTGAGTAACTATTCTTGACCTAGCTAGCACTACTTGAAGAACTTCCTAGCTTTGGTTGCTACTATTTGTGCTGAGCAAGAATAGGGTTCAGAGAGGAAAGAACAAGAGACGTCGTCGAAATGTGGAACGGTGGACGCAGAAAGAACTCCAGAAGTTCCCAGTCAACCATTTTTCCTTCTATGCGTTTCGGGGTTGCTTGCATTGGTTCTTGAACTGGACAACCTAACTCTCACTTGATGCTTTGAATAGCGTAGCTTCGTACCCGAACAATAAGAGGATCCGAACGCGGAGCCCTTGTGTTTGGCATGAAACAACTGTATGTAGTAGAGAAAGGCGACAAACAGCCGAAAAGGTGTTCCACTTAAACGTATATAGATAGACTGAGTGTGTAACGACCCGCTCCGCTCAACCCGGAGGGCCGATTCAAACGGCACAAGTGTAGCTATTCAACCCGCCTTGCTCAGCGAGATGGCTCGTTCGATGCAAAGGCATTTATGCTGGGATCTTAGTTGGAGTCAGACTTAGGCTATCAGAGGCGCGTCCGGAGTCTCGCTCGACCGATGCGATACATCGCTAAGGTGGGTGGCCCCGGTGAACCTGTCTCTACTTAGCTGCACACTAAGAAAATGGATGTTACATGCTAGTTTACAGGCGATAACCTTTGCATGCTAATAAAAGAGATGAACGCACATAGCTAAGGGAATAACCCCGCCTTATCATTGTATAGAACATGGAGACTTTACTTGCTATTTGCGTAGTCGGGATTGTTGAGTTGGAATGTAGTAATTTCCTTTATATATGCCATAAAGTAGTGTGAGTTCATACTGAGGCGTAGCACCGCACGGAACATGACACGGGATAGAGTGAAATCATGTTGCATTCATGGACGAGGAAGGCTATCAAGTAGTCATTCTGAGTCAGGCGATGGAAGGGAAAGGAAGGTACTCGGGATGTGCAGATCACCGAGGCAGTCTCTAATCAGGAAGCTGCGTAAAGAAGAAAAGATCCGAGTGTAGTCCTCGGCAAAGATTGATCCGAGAGTTGTCCTCGGCTAGGATTGGAAATGGGGGAGTAGTTGCATGGTCACGGACAACTGGTTGCGCACCAGGTAGGGAGTCCTCGACACGATTGCTGAGGCATCCGAATCGTGTCGGCCTGGGAGGACAGTGCCAGTGTAGTCCTGGCGATACGCTAGCTGATGACTAGCGGGCGAGAGCGAGACATCCAGCAAGGCTTGCTACCGACCTAGATGGGCGTCGACTCGTTAGACGGTTGGGAGGCCCAACAAGGCTAGCAACCGAGCTGGGAAGACGGTCGTCCATCGCAGATTATGTCCAATATAGCTAGCAGAGCCAGTGACCTTCATATAGATAAGTCATGTTTGCATAGCGGCTATCCATATTGAATAAAGGAGAAACAGGAAGGAGTGCATTTGCACGACATTTTGCATAATTAGAATGGATACACGGTATCACATATAGTTCTAGTAAAAATGGGTCTTCTGAGGCAGAGGCACGGTATAACACTTGGGTTTCATAGTTGCTTCTTGTTATTCTGTAGTTCACTATTTATATTGATGTATATGACAGGGAAGGCCGAAGGGTAAGAAATGGTAAGGTGAACTCAATTGTTCATTATTATGACACTCTTGAGCTGACACGAAGATTTCTTTCTTTATATTGCCATGTAACTGATCCTAAGACAAAAGAATAGAAAGACAACAAAATCAGTCGGTGCACATAACTAATGAACGTGCTTGTTTTGTGGCGTGGGCGAAAGGCCTCCCCACCAGTGCATTCAATGTACTGATACCCAACCAGTCTGCATGTAGGGTGCAGGGAGAACTCGTACGGATTCGGAGATCGCTAACGCAATGAGGCGTCAGACCGCACTTGGTGTCTTGGAACGTGGCGCACGGACCCGGAGCTCGCATATATGAGACATAATGTATGAGAACATCATCATCCAGATCGTTTGTATCGGTTCTGAGCCTAAGGGCATGTTCGTTGTAAGAGAGCATGAGCGGTTTGTAATCTCGGCCTAGCGCCGCTTGTAACCTTTACTTCATATCAATAAAGAGCTTGATTGGATTCAATACTTGTGTTCATTTTATGTTTCCGCTATGTCGACTATGTGAACTAGTTATCAACGGCCGTTACGGTATTTGCCTTGTGCGGGCGCAACCCCAGGCTCGCGCGACATCGCGTCCCGATGGAAACGTACGTCCCGCGGGAGCGCTGGCGCGGTAATTCGCGCCTAGCGGGGACGGCCGATTCCGGCGGGAGATCGGGGCGTGACATATTGGTATCAGAGCACGACTTTACGTCCTTGGAATTCGTTTCGGTTCTCTCAGTTTTGAACTTGTGTATTGAAGAAGTGGTAGATGCTCTCTCGATGCTTCGATGGATGTTCCATACAATAAGTCTAAATATTTTCGAAAAGTGCATGTGAAATATACGATTGCTTGAACGGAATTATGATGCGTGGGCTTTTGTCCCAACCTGTGAAAGACATTGTGATAGTAGGCTCGTGTTATAATCGGCAAGTTATATGTCTATATGAAAACACCAAGCGAGTAGAGTGCGAGATAAGAATATCGTTCAGACGGTGATCTATGCACAAAGGCCTTTTGGCCAAGTTGCGTTGAGTATCGTGTACCAAGACCCTTGGTGCTAGTGGGTTGCAGCGAGATATGGGTATTGTTCGGATGAGAGTAAAGTTTGACTTAGGAGGAAAGTCGATAGAGACGTTATCGGAGTGCCGCTAAGGCGAGTAATAGGAATCGTGTATGGAATTTTCAGATATAGTTTGGACGGTTATTCATAGCGATAAGTTATGATTACAACATATTTGTATGGTGGACTATCGATAAGGGTACAAACGAGTCTAAGATCGTTAAGGCAACAAATAGGGATCCGTGTTGGAGTTCTAAGGAACAAATTGGAAATACGAGTGAACGATGCGAACGCGATTCAGGAGTTATTAGGATGACTCGATTCCTGAGTGGTGTATGCGATAAGTCCCATGTTCGATTATGCGGATTGTGGATATAATGAGATATAGATTTATGGAGTGTGACTCGAACCCTGAGTGGTGTATTGGTCGGCTTAGAAATGCTCGAACGAAGTCGTGGATTCGTAGAGTTAAACGGATCTAACAGCAAGCGACGAGATTGGGTTAAGCCTTACTATAAATAAACAATGCCTAGCAAGTAAGCGAACTTGGAGGAGCATGCAAATTTGGTTCAAGCGAGTTACAATGAGTTGAATAAGGGATAAGGCTTATATCGAATAGGAATCTAGGGCAACTGAAATTGATTACATGGTCGGAAAAACTTAAAGGATCGTACGAACGATTTTGAGTTGAAATAAGCGAATTAAAAACTTGTGTTGAGATAGAATAAACGGGGATGTGATCAGAATTAGTGCAATTGGAAATAATATAGCGAACAAATGATAGCGTGCATGAAAAATTTGGATTTGAGTAGGATATCGCTCGATAGAGTTCAGTTTGAGTACGAATGCGATGATTTCAAATTTTGGAAGATTTAGACCATAACAATGGTTGGAAGATAGCTCGGATTGATGCAAGTTAGTAAAAATTATGATTTTGATGGATCGAGTTAAGCGGTAACAGATTTGGCTTGGAGTTTGGAAGAACGATCTTGAAATCAAGTTCGGAAAGATAACATTCGAAATCTTGTCCCAGCGAGAACGATTATCCTGCGGGAGCGCCGGCGTGGTGATTCACGTACAGCGGGGATAATCGAGCTCAAAGGGAACATGTTCGGTGATTATTCCAAACGAACTCGATGAATGAAACGTATCAAATGGGATAGATTTGGGTTTGGGATTTGAACTTAGTTGTTTGAGGAGTGCTAGAACATTAAGTTGGACGGTTTGGTTAGGCGAACTTGGATGGCGATAAGAACGGTTGTTAGAAGAACATGGCTTGGTGGATCAATGTACAACTTGGGATAAAACGAAAGGCGACGATAAGGTGTCTGTTCGTTCGAAAACGAAAGGCGACGATAAGGTGTCTGTTCGTTCGATGATAACCATAACGATTGACCTTCTTGTCTTGTGCGAGTATGACTTCTTGCTCGCACATGCGTCACGTTCAGATTAGGACAATCATTCCGCGGGAGCGTTGGCATGGTAATATCACGTCCGACGGGGATGATTGAACTTACGGGAGACCGGAACGTGACAATCGAAGGATCATTTGACTTATGGTTCGATACGATAAGACAAATTTCAGGATAAAAATGAATCTAAGGATTTTTTGGTGAGGAGTTAGTCTAGAATATGAAATAAGATGTGCGGGATGGTTTCATGAACGGAATACGCAGATCGAGCTGGATGACTTAGAGTTCATGATATACATCGATGATTTATAATGGAATTGTGGCTTAGTGATACAAGCGTAGAAGAGGATGGATTGGTGAATTCTATCAAACGTGATGAAAGAGATAGTGTGTACGAATCGATGTGTTAGGATGATCTGTGCTCGATGTTTAGAAATCTGAGTGAAACGAGCTTGGGTAGAATACCAGTGTAAAGGAACAATGGTTTGACCTTAGGGTGTTTGGGACGAGCGTTGTGCGACGCGGTTGCACGATGAGTCGCAAATTTGAACTGTACCTATGACTTTGCGAGCTGGCCTAGTGGCTAGGCAGACGACCCTGTGCCTTGAGTTAGACTTGAGTGGCTGACTTTAGAGTATCGTTCGGGAAGAATGATAGAACTGGGGCAACGAGACTTAGAGTTATGATTTGGAATTGGGAATATACACTAGCAACGTTCGCGTTGAAACAAACGTAATACGAGATAGGACTCGGGTAATGATTGATTTGGTCGGATCGGTTATGCGACGGTAAAGGATAAGACGTATTGGAGAATTGTCAGACGGGACTCTCACGATTAGAATTGGTGATATTGAAGATAAGTTGGTGTGATGAATTGGATCGTTGCTTGGAAGATGTGCGTTGCTACTAGTAATGCTAAACTTGAAATTGGATGAGATTGGTGTAGACGATAACTAAATCGAACCAGAGTTCGGTCATTCATATAGCAGATCGATCCGCGTTTCGAAAGATTTTCATGAGTAGCTTGTCAGACTTAGCTGTCACTAAGCTTGGTTGAACTACACATATTTGGGGGACGTCTTGAATATGGGTACGATCCAGACTTAGCGATATGCATAACTCGGATGCAGCTGTAAATGAAAATGTTCGGACTCGCATGGATGAGTATGGCAACTGAAATAGGTTAGCCTCAACCTAAACTATCGTAAAGGAAAGATTGTATCGTTCCCCGTGCTGCCGAGATAGTTCTGCGCTAAGGCGCAGTACGAGACTGAGTTTGGTAATGCAATAGTTGTACAAAGGGATCATTCAGATAAAATGATTAAGCACTCGTGCGAATGGAACGAGTAAAACGAATAGGAAGTTAAGTTCGATTGAACCAAAAGACGCAAAGGATTAGAGCATACCCCAGGTGGGCAATTTAGCTCTGTGCTAAGGCACAATATAGACTGAGTCAGAAAACGTAGGTGATGGGTGCGATTTACTTAGCGTGATTGGAGGGTGACTCAAAGAGATTTGATGCAAACGAGATTGAAAAAATTAGCTGTGATTCAAACTTTTGGGATTAGGCGTAACGATGGGTTTCGATAGGCGAGGTCAAGTAAACTGTTAAATGTATTCGGATGCATTTGGTTCATATTATCGATAATATAACAAGTTGGGCAAGTCCACCCAATTATGAGTTATAAGTGCCCATTGAGTTATAGAATACCATGTGCTTGGGTATTACAGCCCTGCGCCAGGTGCAGTAGATTTGAGTCGGGAGTGCAATGATTGAGTTGAGTATAGCTCGATAGCATTTAACGATAGAGTCGTTCGATGGGGATTGGCAAAGCATGCGCGTAACTTATGGTGAGAAATAAATTAAAAGTATTATTAATACCTTCCTTGAAGGTTAGACGAGATATATAGAGTTGGTTTAGAAGTAGTGCAATAGTACGAGTTGCGCTCAGGAAGTCTCGAGGACGAGACTTGTTCTGAGTGGTGTATGATGAAACGACCCGCTCCGCTCAACCCGTAGGGCCGATTCAAACGGCACAAGTGTAGCTATTCAACCCGTCTTGCTCAGCGAGATGGCTCGTTCGATGCAAAGGCATTTATGCTGGAATCTTAGTTGGAGTCAGACTTAGGCTATCAGAGGCGCGTCCGGAGTCTCGTTCGACCGATGCGATACATCGCTAAGGTGGGTGGCCCCGGTAAACCTGTCTCTACTTAGCTGCACACTAAGAAAATGGATGTTACATGCTAGTTTACAGGCGATAACCTTTGCATGCTAATAAAACAGATGAACGCACATAGCTAAGGGGATAACCATGTAATGTCCCGTTCCCCCTATTCGGGGAGCGCGGCCAAGAAACACTTAAGACCGTCCGAACGGGACAGATTGAATCAAGATCCTTTCTCGTTATGGATTGGTTTCTTCGGAATCATGTCCCATATTCAACGGATCGTGCCTCAAGGATGGACTCGGCGGCAGAGTCGAGAGGGGCCTTTCCGTTGCGTTGGTTTCTTGTCCGTTTTCGTGCCGCTTGGTTGCTTTTTGTTGGTTTTATGACTTGCGTTTTCTTGAACGATTTCGATGGATTTTATTGTTTTCGTTCTTAGGATCTCTCAATTTCATATCGAACCTCGGAGACCGAAGCAGGGGATATTAATCATCTGTTGGTGCGTGCAGGTGATCGGGTAGACGACGCTCGTGCGGAGTCTTAAAGTTCTTCCTTTCTCTCCTACTTCCCTAACTTGTGAGTGGCTTTATTTCGATTAGCTCCCTTCTTCCAAGTCTGCATTCTAAATAGATTGACTCATTGTTCATCCCGATCAAATGATACTAAAACACATATGACTGAGTCAAAATAGAAAAGAAGTAGGCTTGAAACACCAATAATGCTTGTCATATGGAAATTGTTCTGAGCGATCACACTATAACGTGCATGCCCGTCATATATCATAACCATTTCTATGTTAAGTTGTAGTTAGATTCATTTATCTATAACTATTCATGGTATGGTGCAAAATGGGAAGGAAAATGTGATCCTTACACAAGTAGCATAGACTATGGAAAAGTACACTATGTTCACTTGCTTATATTTGCTTGGATATGTGTTTCATGTGATAACTTAGTTGGTTGCGGTGGTATGGTTTTGGACAACTTGTATACAAGGGATATCGTTCTACGAACGGTCGCCGGGGCACCGGGACCGCTTCGCCCCGGGTAGAACAATTTGCTAATGTAGTCCTAGCATTTGGATGGGTCCGTGCATCCGCTAAGGGCTAGCTACCCGAGGTGGAATGGCAGCCGACCCATCCCGAGTCCAACCAAGTGATTGTTATATATATTTAAACTGTGCAGACTAACTATGTCTTCGTGGCAGGGAAGGTCATGGTAAGTTTTGTACAGGTGGCTCAGATGATACAGGTAAAGTCACCGAGCGGTGGCACATTTGGTTATGTTATTTTACTCTATCTTATGCGAAGAATTTATCTAAGCCAAGGTAGATAGATCACATGAAAATAAATGTTCCATGCTCATATGAACTCGTTGTAGATTTTGGTTAAGTTGGGTTAGCTCGCCCTCACCGGTACTTTTCGAAGTACTGACCCTCGTTGCAGCAGGTTCCCCGAGCTAAGGCGACGCGGCGAGGAGCTGAAGCTTTCTCCAACCCCCTTCCTGAATCAAGACGCTTTCGTGACGTGACTTTTGGTAGCTCCAGTACATAAGAAGCAAGGAGCTCGCTCACTTTTGGGAAGCCACAAGACGATGGTGTTGACTCGCACCCAAGGTGTTTTGTGTTTTGAATTCTAGTAAAGGATGTAATATATGGAACGGCTATCTCATTTTGTATCCAAGTTGTAAGCCTGTGTGGCATCCTTATCGTTTTGGGTCAAGAGTATGTAAACAGATGTTCATTATCAATAAAGAGAAAACTTTTCTATGCCTCAATGTGTGTTATCTTATTTGCGTACTCTGTTGCATATGTTCTAAAGATCATCATTATGCCTAGGCCTTGTGCACGCGCGCCCTACGCGTGCACGGCATCACGTCCGGGGGACGATTATCGATTGGGCAAAATCGGGACGTGACATAGTGGGTCATGGGCCCACCACGCTTCCGCTGCGCCACTCACGTCCCGATCTCCCGCAGGCAAATCGGCCGTTCCCGCTAGGCGAGAATCACCGCGCCAGCGCTCCCGCGGAACGACCGCTTTGACCCATCCGGACGTGATGCCGCACGAGCGTTAGCCACGCCCGTGCAAGGCCGTGGTTCGTTGGCTGGTGGTAAGAGTTCTAAGCCACAGAGTCGCACAGATTGTCCGAGTGCAGCGGAATCATGAACGCATAGGCGATCGGTAACAGGTTCACTGAGTCGACAATATAGCGAAAGCATGGAAACACAAGTTGGAGTAAAGCAAGCTCTTTTATTCATATTGAAACAAGTGTTACAGGCGGCGTATAGCCGAGATTACAAGTCGCTCGAGCACTCTCTCTGAAACATAAAAGCGTGCCAAGTGGCTACATTTATGGATGATATACAGGAAATGTTCAGGCGATGTTCAGGCGATGTTCCAACATTATGTCTTGTATATGTGCTTCAGTTCCGAATGCAGCACCCTAAGGCTTCTGAGTTGAACTTCACACCTTAGCACGCACGAAGGAGACATCCGCACCGAACGAGGTTCTCCCGCACCCTACAAGCAATCTGGTGGGTTATCAGTACATGAATGCACTGGTGGGGAGGCTACTCGCCCGCTCGACAAATCCAAACACGTAGTACAGGTTTCGTGCCCAACTATTTAGTTGTCTTTCTAGTTGCCTTAGGATCAGTTTCATGCAAGATTTGAATAACCTAACTCGTGTGGCAGTGCGCCGTGCGATATAAGAGGGAACACGGCAAAACTTACCAACTTACCAATCCTTCCTTGTCCAAGGCAAACCAATGTTAAATTCCAAGCAGAAACATGTATAAGCATTCAGGAGGCATAGCATATGCAAGCACTGCGTTATGAGTGAGATTACGCTACGAGTGCACGAGTTACAGGAAATATCAGGTGCGTTGTATACGATGATCAAGTGCTCTTTATGCACAAGTATTGTTATATCATGATCGTTCAGGTGTTCAGTTCTTCTTGATTCGATGCAATGACTTGCACGCGAATAGCCGCTAAGCGAGGATTACTTATCTATATGAACATGAGGTCACTGACACGGCGTCATAGTGGACGGCGTAGTCTCTTGTCGGAATGGTGTGCAAGCAAAACAGGAGGCATTGCACCACATCCCGCTCGAAGCAGGCAACTACTCAGGAGTTCCGTCCGGATCGGATCGGTGCCAGTGCCCCAGCAACCGTCCGCGGAACTAAACCTTGTTTTCCAAGTTGTCCTGTGACCAGGCAAGTCTCTAATCTTCAGGGTCTGTGGTCAGACACAGGAACAAGTTCGAAGCAGGATATATATATATATAGAACAAGTTTCATGGAACGAGTTCAAGTCAGGATATATATATATATATGGAACTTGTTGAGGCAGGATCAGGATTACTCTCAATGTTGAGTATCGGCTCCACGAGCCATTTGATTCAGTACAGGACAGTATTGCTCCACGAGCTGGGATTTGGGATCAATGACTTGGTGCAAATTCCCTGGTTCGGGAAATGCCTTAGTGACCCGACGGTCCCGGATACTTTCAGGTTTATTTATGCACGGAACAACTATCAGGTAGTCTTCCGAGGAGAACCTAAATGAATGCATGACAAGCATAGTGTTTCACGGTCTGGGCATAGTTATGCAGCAAGCATTGATCTAGGTAATATATAAAAGCAGGCAGGCATGCACTTATATAACTTAAGCATTCAAGTTCGCTCGGGCCCGAAGGTAAGCCGAGCAAAACCGTACGGGGCCTTTCCGAGCGAAGTTATCTAGGGTTGTGCAATGTTAGGGAGTGAATAGTGCACTACTGAATATACATATGTGTCGTTCTACTCGAGGCATAGCGGGTCTAGTTGCACGAGGCAAAGGTAACATGAGAGGGTCTGAATATATAACAATATTTTATTTCCATGTTCTAGCATAAGCAATACAAGTTGGGATTATTCCCTTAGCTAGGTGCGTTGTATTCCTATTAGCATGCAGGGGGTGATTCACCTAGCGACTAGCATGTATCATTCCGTATTTTATGTGTGCTGGCTAAGCAAAGACAAGTTCACCGTAGCCACCCACCTTAGCGATGATCCGCCTCGGTCGAGTGATACTGCGAGCGAGCCTCTGAAAGCCTAAGCCGAACTCCTGTAGGGACCAAGTCTGGATAATTTCTTACCTCAACGAGTTGCCTCGCTGAGCAAGGACAGGTCGGGACATTTACACTTTTGCCGTTTGAATCGGCAGTCCGCTAGAGCGGAACGGGGTATTACATTATCCACCACTCAGAAAAAGTCTCGTCCTCGAGACTTCCTGAGGGCAAGCCATACTATCGAATTTTCGAATCTAGCCCAAGCGTAGCTATCGGTACCACTAGATCCATTAGAACACAATCCCCTACTCGATGCTTACGTCGTGTTGCGTATATACTGAGTCAGTCTCATTTGCGCCTTGCCGCGGAACAAGTTTCTTAACACGAGGCACGTTTCAATCGATCTTGGATAGCGATCTAAGGCTGAGGCAAACTTATACAAGTCGTTATGCTTGTTCAGGAGGATTTTCACTTGCACTAGCTTTTGAGTTCAGCATATCGCATGTCTGGATCGTGCACATATTCGAAGCGTCCCTCAAACACATGCATGTCAACCAACTTAGCGATAGCGAAGTCTTAGCACTCGAGTTTCACATTTCTTAAGTCTTGGATCGTGCACATATTCGAAGCGTCCCTCAAACACATGCAGTCAACCAAACTTAGGGATAGTGAAATCGGACAAGCTACTTGCAAAAATTTCAAGGGTTCAATCCAATTCCATATAAATCACCAGGATACTTCCAACAGGATCAATCAAATCTGATTTCCATATCATTTCCATTTCAACCAAGTATTTGCACTACCGTTAAACACGATCAATCTGATACCGACTAGCGTCCATCCATTCGGGTCAACTTAGCATACGTTACCGTTCCCAAGTCTAACCCTAAGTCTTGCTGCCCCAGTTATGATGTTTTATACAAGCAATATGGTAAAGTCGGTAGCACAGGTTCATTCGCTCGGCACAGGGTCGTCTGCCTATTACTAGGTCAGCTCACAAGGTCATAGGTACAGGTTCGAGCATATCGCGATTCATCGTACAAATTTGTCACACGATGCTCGCCCTAAATCCTAGGGTCAAACCATTGTTCATTTACAGGGGGTATTCTACCCAAGCTCGTTCACTTAGATTTCTAAACATCGAGCACAGATTTACCTAATCTCAATAACACGCTTGTTTGCACGGGGGACGAGTCCGTTCGATAAAATCCAGTATATATCCAAGTTGCAGGACAAGCCTAGTGGTTTGCATATTCTATCTCCTCAAATATATTTTGATAGAATCATATTCATTCCAAGCCTAGACCACCAAGCCAAGATTCAATTCTAAACCTTAGATTATTTCTCCAAGTCGTTCAACCTGATTCACATATTCGTTCACAAAAACCATCAAACATGATTTATTTCAGGTTCAAGGCCAACTAATCTATTGAAACATTTTCAATCACTTGCATTCCAAATTCGTCTTATCGTGTCGAGCCAGAAGTCAAGACGATCCATAAGTTGTCACGCCTCGGTCTCCCGCAAGTTCGATCATCCACGTTTGGACGTGAGATCATCACGTCAACGCTCCCGCTGGATAATCGTCCTAATCCGGACGTGACGCATGTGCGGCATAGAGTTATGCTAGTACAAGACAAGAACGTTTGAATGTTATGGCTATCTTCGACACGATCGAGACACCTTATCCTTTAACCTTTAATTTCCATCCAACTGTAAATCCACCAAGTCAAATCCGTTCATGCGGTGATTATAGTTCGTCTTGCAAAATCATCCAACTTCAATGTTATCGTTCGATATTTCTACAGTCTACTTTTGGCATTCCTTGATAACCAAGTTCAAATATTCAAAGCCTTCAGTCGTCGATGGGGACGAAGTTGAAATTCAGCTCAGCCTACCATCCTCAAACCGATGGCCAGACAGAACGGGTGAATCAGGTACTAGAAGATATGCTGCGCCTCTGCGTAATCGATTCCAAGTCAAGTTGGGACGTCATCCTGCCGCTAGCCGAATTTGCTTACAACAACAGTTATCAGTCTAGCATCCAGATGGCTCCGTATGAGGCGCTGTATGGGCGGAAGTGTAGGTCACCGATCTGCTGGGATAAAGTTAGGGAGAGGCAAATCCTTGGGCCGGAACTGGTTAAACAAACGGTACAAAAGGTTCGGCTGATTCGAGAACGGTTAAAAGTAGCACAAAGTCGGCAAAAGAGCTATGCCGATGTTCGTCGCCGCCCTCTTGAATTCCTAGAGGGGGACCATGTATTCCTAAAAGTCTCTCCCATGCGTGGTGTGACGAGATTCGGGATAAAAGGGAAGTTAAGTCCAAGATTTGTTGGCCCGTTCGAAATTCTCAAACGAGCCACTTCAGTTGCTTATCAAATTGCTTTGCCGCCAGCCCTATCAGATGTGCACGATATTTTTCATGTATCTCAGCTAAGAAAGTATGTGCACGATCCGAACCATGTGGTAGACTTGGGTCAGTTAGATCTGCAGGCGGACTTGTCGTACGCCGAAGAACCCGTGCAGATATTGGAACGTAAGGAAAAGCAGTTACGAAATCGGGCAGTATCGTTAGTGCGCGTTCTGTGGCGGAACCACGCGATCGAAGAATCGACGTGGAAAATCGAATCTGAGATAAGGGAAAAGTTTCCCTCATTATTCCTTAGCGGTAGGTTCTATTCCTAAGTTTCGGGACGAAACTTTCTTTTGGATGGTTATGATGTAATGTCCCGTTCACCCTATTCGGGGAGCGCGGCCAAGAAACACTTAAGACCGTCCGAACGGGACAGATCAAATCAAGATCCTTTCCTCGTTATGGATTGGTTTCTTCGAAATCAGGTCCCATATTCAACGGATCGTGCCTCAAGGATGGACTCGGCGGCAGAGTCGAGAGGGGCCTTTCCGTTGCGTTGGTTTCTTGTCCGTTTTCGTGCCGCTTGGTTGCTTTTTGTTGGTTTTATGACTTGCGTTTTCTTGAACGGTTTCGATGGATTTCATTGTTTTCGTTCTTAGGATCTCGCAATTTCATATCGAACCTCGGAGACCGAAGCAGGGGATATTGATCATCTGTTGGTGCGTGTAGGTGATCGGGTAGACGACGCTCGTGCGGAGTCTTAAAGTTCTTCCTTTCTCTCCTACTTCCCTAACTTGTGAGTGGCTTTATTTCAATTAGCTCCCTTCTTCCAAGTCTGCATTCTAAATAGATTGACTCATTGTTCATCCCGATCAAATGATACTAAAACACATGACTGAGTCAAAATAGAAAAGAAGTAGGCTTGAAACACCAATAATGCTTGTCATATGGAAATTGTTCTGAACGATCACACTATAACGTGCATGCCCGTCATATATCAAAACCATTTCTATGTTAAGTTGTAGTTAGATTCATTTATCTATAACTATTCATGGTATGGTGCAAAATGGGAAGGAAAATGTGATCCTTACACAAGTAGCATAGACTATGGAAAACTACACTATGTTCACTTGCTTATATTTGCTTGGATATGTGTTTCATGTGATAACTTAGTTGGTTGCGGTGGTATGGTTTTGGACAACTTGTATACAAGGAATATCGTTCTACAAACGGTCGCCAGGGCACCGGGACCGCTTCGCCCCGGGTAGAACAATTTGCTAGTGTAGTCCTAGCATTTGGATGGGTCCGTGCGTCCGCTAAGGGCTAGCTACCCGAGGCGGAATGGCAGCCGGCCCATCCCGAGTCCAACCAAGTGATTGTTATGTATATTTAAACTGTGCAGACTAACTATGTCTTCGTGGCAGGGAAGGTCATGGTAAGTTTTGTACAGATGGCTCAGACGGTACAGGTAAAGTCACCGAGCGATGACACATTTGGTTATGTTATTTTACTCTATCTTATGCGAAGAATTTATCTAAGCCAAGGTAGATAGATCACATGAAAATAAATGTTGCATGCTCATATGAACTCGTTGTAGATTTTGGTTAAGTTGGGTTAGCTCGCCCTCACCGGTACTTTTCGAAGTACTGACCCTCGTTGCAGCAGGTTCCCCGAGCTAAGGCGACGCGACGAGGAACTGAAGCTTTCTCCAACCCCCTTCCTGAATCAAGACGCTTTCGTGACGTGACTTTTGGTAGCTCCAGTACATAAGAAGCAAGGAGCTCGCTCACTTTTGGGAAGCCACAAAACGATGGTGTTAACTCGCATCCAAGGTGTTTTGTGTTTTGAATTCTAGTAAAGGATGTAATATATGGAACGGCTATCTCATTTTGTATCCAAGTTGTAAGCCTGTGTGGCATCCTTATTGTTTTGGGTCAAGAGTCTGTAAACAGATGTTCATTATCAATAAAGAAAAAACTTTTCTATGCCTCAATGTGTGTTATCTTATTTGCGTACTCTGTTGCATATGTTTTAAAGATCATCATTATGCCTAGGCCTTGTGCACGCGCGCCCTACGCGTGCACGGCATCACGCCCGGGGGACGATTATCGATTGGACGAAATCGGGACGTGACAAATCCCGCCTTATCATTGTATAGAACATGGAGACTTTACTTGCTATTTGCGTAGTCGGGATTGTTGAGTTGGAATGTAGTAATTTTCTTTATATATGCCATAAAGTAGTGTGAGTTCATACTGAGGCGTAGCACCGCACGGAACATGACACGGGATGGAGTGAAATCATGTTGCATTCATGGACGAGGAAGGCTATCAAGTAGTCGTTCCGAGTCAAGCGATGGAAGGGAAAGGAAGGTACTCGGGATATGCAGATCACCGAGACAGTCTCTAATCAGGGAGCTGCGTAAAGAAGAAAAGATACGAGTGTAGTCCTCGGCAAAGATTGATCCGAGAGTTGTCCTCAGCTAGGATTGGAAGTGGGGGAGTAGTTGCATGATCACGGACAACTGGTTGCGCACCAGGTAGAGTCCTCGACACGATTGCTGAGGCATCTGAATCGTGTCGGCCCGGGAGGACAGTGCCAGTGTAGTCCTGGCGATACGCTAGCTGATGACTAGCGGGCGAGAGCGAGACATCCAGCAAGGCTTGCTACCGACCTGGATGGGCGTCGACTCGTTAGACGGTTGGGAGGCCCAACAAGGCTAGCAACCGAGCTGGGAAGACGGTCGTCCATCGCAGATTATGTCCAATATGGCTAGCAGAGCCAGTGACCTTCATATAGATAAGTCATGTTTGGATAGCGGCTATCCGCATTGAATAAAGGAGAAACGGGAAGGAGTGCATTTGCATGACATTTTGCATAATTAGAATGGATACACGGTATCACATATAGTTCTAGTAAAAATGGGTCTTCTGAGGCAGAGGCACGGTATAACACTTGGGTTTCATAGTTGCTTCTTGTTATTCTGTAGTTCATTATTTATATTGCTGTATATGACAGGTAAGGCCGAAGGGTAAGAAATGGTAAGGTGAACTCAATTGTTCATTATTATGACACTCTTGAGCTGACACGAAGATTTCTTTCTTTATATTGCCATGTAACTGATCCTAAGACAAGAATAGAAAGACAACAAAATCAGTCGGTGCACATAACTAATGAACGTGCTTGTTTTGTGGCGTGGGCGAGAGGCCTCCCCACCAGTGCATTCAATGTACTGATACCCAACCAGTCTGCATGCAAGGTACAGGGGGAACTCGTACGGATTCGGAGATCGCTAACGCAATCAGGCGCCGGACCACACTTGGTGTCTTGGAGCGTGGTGCACGGACCCGGAGCTCGCATATATGAGACAATGTATGAGAACATCATCATTCAGATCGTTTGTATCGGTTCTGAGCCTAAGGACATGTTCGTTGTAAGAGAGAGAGCATGAGCGGTTTGTAATCTCGGCCTAGCGCCGCTTGTAACATTTACTTCATATCAATAAAGAGCTTGATTGGATTCAATACTTGTGTTCATTTTATGTTTCCGCTATGTCGACTCTGTGAACTAGTTATCAACGGCCGTTACGGTATTTGCCTTGCGCGGGCGCAACCCCAGGCTGGCACGGCATCGCGTCCCGATGGAAACGTACGTTCCGCGGGAGCGCTGGCGCGGTGATTCGCGCCTAGCGGGGACGGCCGATTCCGGCGGGAGATCGGGGCGTGACAGAGTGTGCGTGCATGGTGTAGGTGTACCACTTACGAGAAAGAACCCCAAATTAGTAAAGTTGTTAACCAAACACAAGTAGTTCGTCAATCCTTCCGTACTCACGTAAGCTCGCCTCCCGTTCTTTCTTCTTCATTTCATCTTCCTTGTTGTTTTGTTCCGTTCAATAGGTCCCACAAGTCTGTCTCCTCCCTCTTCTTAAGTTAAGAAAAAGAATAATGCTGCTAGATTGAACGAACATTGTAAGAACCACCACATATTAAACCCACGCCTATTTTTGATTCTTAACAAGGCGACCGTTAGGTCGCCCACTCCGCGGTAAGTCCACTATTTCTTTCAGAATCTTTTGATTTGAGTCCATAATAACAGACAAGTTTCATTAATGAAAAAAAAAACGGAGGCCCGCATCTGCTAGCATTGTGGTTTGGAATATATTCTTTATCAATGGCCCATCCTTTCTTTGAACCTTATCAATGATCGAACTTACAAATATGAACTGAGTGACATTTAATGAGTAAGATCGAATATGGGAGAGGGATATGGAAAGGATGAAGTAATGAAAGAGGAAGTCATTGCTAGTAGTAACGACTTGTGAAATGGTCCACCCCAAAACCAAGGGGGTACTAACTAACAGCTGAGTCCTCTCTGAACCGCAGGAGATAGTTGCCCATCATATGTCTCACCAACTTCACTTGCCTCTAAGGGGGGCTCGCTCTGGACAGGTTCGAATAACTTACAATACACGGCTCTACGAATGGGTGAGAAGTGTTTTCAAGACTTTGCGAGACAAGAACCCATCATTTCGATTGGGGAGTCTGTTTTGTCCACTTTATCCATCCCCCTCTATCAAAAAGACGATGGAATCCCTTCTTATTCCCATGTTTGATCTTTTCAATCTCTGCCTCCATGAGGACAGAGACCCCTGTAGAGAATGAAGATGGGCCAAGACGCTTGATACGCCCTCTCAAGAGTGCTTCTCTAGGCTCCACTCTCTCCCCTGAATAAGTAAGGCTCCGTTAGCCTGGGCTGAGATGGGGATAAGGAGTAAGGATTGACCAACTTTCTGCCAGACACTGGTGGATAGGGGTTCGCTCTGTAAGTGTTTAGAGCTAAGTGTAGTGGTGTAGTAGTAGGCACTTTTAGGCCCCTTCCCGGCTACTGGATCATCCCAGTGCTTCGGATACTACGGACCCTCTGCCATCCATTGCAACAGAGTCGTTTCATGAATGGGGGGAGAGGGGGGGGGCTAAGAACAGTTCTTTGAATCAAACGTTGAATGAAATCGATAATTTTTTAGATATCCGGATAATGAATTGTCGATTTATATATTGCTATATATAGCAAGAAGTCCCAAATCCTTAATTTGGCCAGGAAACAAAGCACTGCTTTTGGCCCAGGAAGACTGCTTCTCCTCCACACTTCTTTATTGTTTGTTCTCCGTGCCCGTTCTGCAGGCGCTTCGAGGACCATTGGCACTTTGCTCTCCTCTTATTTCTTTATTGGACGGTTCGGATGGACTTAGCCTTTCTTTTCCAACGAAAAATGGAAAGGGCTCTATCACATCGAAATGTCGATTCGTTTTCCGCCCAAATGAGATGGAAAATTAGTCACCTATGTCCCTTCATCTTTCTGAATCGAAGCCCGGACCGGCTCGCGTCGTTCCAACAACCGACGGGGTGCACCTCAGTATACGCTCGCGCGCAGTAACTGGGAGTCCTATTACACCTAAGGCCAACTTCCATTCACCAAATCCATGTTCATCTCGTCTAGAGAGAGTGAACTCGTACAAAAGCGAAGTGAGTCGACGGTTGATGTATCAGACTCTACCATGTCTTTCTTAGCATGCATTCTCATCTGTGCCGCAACTGATTCGGTAAGCTACGTGTCCGGATGGTCTTTGGTCCCCCAACCTTACTCATGGCAACCTTCCGGCCGCCCAACGACCTATAACGCTAATCACTACTCCCACTGGGTCTAGGAAGTAAGCCCTACAACCCAAAACGGCGAAGAACAAATAGAATTTGCTACAAAAGCCAACAAACGGAAGTATTCCTGCTATGAGAACAATGTAATGGAGAAGGTCATAGCCGAAATAAGATTTATTTTGGCTAGAGCACCCAAATCCGCTATATATTTGTCACGGGTTTGTCATAATGCTGGAACTATGGCGAATACATCTATCATCATTGATGCATAAATAAATATACCAATTAGTAGTGATTGAATTCCTTCTATGGGTCCACATGATAAACCAATACGAATATAACCTACATGTCCAATCGAACTATAAGCTAGAGGTCTTTTGACTTTCGTTTGGACTATGGCGGCCAGTGCTCCTAAGATCATAGAAATAGCTCGTATAACTAAGAAATTAGTATGCATCCATCAGGCTTAGATATTAGTTTTGAGTAAAGGTCTCAAAAGAAGTCCCATAGGCTTCAGAATGAGGATTTCACGATGCTGGCCACCTAGGGGTCACCCAACAATTGGGGACTGAGGTGGTTAGTAGGGAGGTACGGGCAAAAAAGAAAAGAAAAAAACATAATCCAACATTTTCCATATTTCGTCTTCAATCACCTCAATTCCTAATCCATTATTTTTCCATCAAATAGTTTAGATTGTATAATCCAAAGAATCAGTGAACAGAACTTTTGTTCAGTTGAAAAGAGAGACTCGAGGAAATCGTGAGGCACAAGATTCATGAGACTGAGAAACAAAACAACAATAAGATTGAACATGCCATACAGAATCTAGCTAATCGACAACATAACATATAGATTGGAACTAGTGCAGCCATGGGCAACACGATAATAGAGTACGAATTTCTGAATGAAACGCTCCAAGGATCACATATGAAGGAGAACAACACGAACTGGAACATGAATTCTGTTAATCTAGTTTCTTACAAATACATGAAATTCTGACTCCAAACAACTTGCTTGTAATATAACCAGTTGATGCTTTGAACTCGCAAGGTTCACAAATTACACACGCAACAATGCAAGGGCAGGGCCAAGTCTCTACAGATACAAGGCATGATAATCAATTTCATCAAAACTAATATGCAGTAGCTGCGGTAGTTGAAGCATAATATTCTAAACAGATATCTTCATTTACATTACTGTGGTCTCTTTGGTCCTTTGTGAAACTGATGATTGATCATATCTATAGCATATCCAATGATTTAGAACTCTTTCTCTCTCTACTTAATCAAGTCTCTCTCTAGGGGTGAGTATTATTCGGTTTTGGACCGAAAATTTTGGAGATGTGATTTGAAACTAAGCATTTCAAGTTATAGTAGAACTATTTTTCCATCTAATTCCAGCATCTACTATTCAATCCTTGTTGGAAGTATGAATTATTATTGCATTCACAACTAGTGGACTTTTTATAGCGACATGTGTCCCACTTATCATCCAACCCCGCGTGCATTATACCACACTCATATGTAACATATTACGTAAGGATGTGGTGCAATGTACGCAGGATTGGATGATAAATGCGACACATGTCGACATTTCGAAAGTCCTAATAGATCATTCGGAATACAGTAGTTGTGGATAAGATAATAGTCCATGAAAATAAAAGACCACATGGCACAAGACTAACTCTACTCCCCCACCAAATGGGCCCCATTAAGAACTACTCGGATCTTTAAATCCCATGCTTTGCCTACCAAAATATATGTTACCCTATAGTTTAGTAAGACTCTTATAAACCCAACATAATCAACATACCTACAAAATCTGATATGATCAAGGAACCTGAACACGACTATACAAAATAACTCTACCTAACCCAACATGATTGAAACTTGCCCAAACTGACCCAACTTATATAGCTTAAATCAACGCTCTCATAACAAAGGTTAGCTAATCATGCTTGTAGATATACATAATAAAATTCCAAAAGCAACATTTCAAGCCTTTTGCAACAATTACTGTAACCATGGTTTGAGCTAAAAAGGACTAATAGAATCACGATCAAAGGATTACAACAAGATCCTCACTAAACGTGACCAACAAATCCTACTCAAGAGTAGCATGGGAAGGGATAATTTTCAACTCTTTCAGTTAAAGGACCTCTACCGATTCTCAATAATCTTGAGAAACATGCCTTCAATAACCTTGGTGAGATTTCAATAAATACTTGCAGCACTCCACATAGATACAACAGTGCATAATGGCTCTTAAACTAGATCCATTTGTTCTTATAATAAATAACCATGATCTCGCCAAGGTCTCATCCAAATCTCATTGAACCCGTCAATTTCTCATCTGAAATCCTGATTCAATGTCTTTTCTACTATTTGGAAATCAACATCCACAACCATAAAATAGTTCACCTGTGTACCTCGTAATATGCTTATTACTTTGGTCATTTTACACCCTGGCAACAATTGGCCCAATAGCTCATGAACTTGACAAGTTACCATCAACTGTGAAGTAACTATAAAATAATTCACCAAGATCTCACCCAAGATCCATTAAGATTAAAGACTATGACCCCCATCCCAATAAACTCAAGTCTGTCTTACTTTTGTATGGCATAGCCAAAACAATAAATTACTTAATAGTTAAAACTCCTCAAAAATCCCAAAGCCAAAAACGTCAAGACTATGGGCCAGTTTGGTTCCTATTTGAAATAGAAATTTTTTTTTTCAAATGGCAAACAGCAACCGGTGCCTCCCCGAGCGACTGGTATTTGCCGCTTTGGTCATTTTGGTATGATCAAAACGGTGAAAGGTGGAACCAGACGAAATTAATGGTGGGAACCAAATGATTTTCATGCCGTTATGGTCAAGATTATTGACGAAAACGACAAATGGTCTTATTTCAAACGGGAACCAAACTAACTCTTACTCAAATTGCACCCTCAGGTTAGTTTGTTAGGGTTATAGATTTGCTATTCCAGCCCCAACATTGATTGTCTTCTAGATTGAGGCATCACTAGAGATAAGACGACATAAATCGATATTGCAATAAGGGCATTATGTAAACATATGTTCTTTTTCAATATGAATGCATGGTGAAAATGACTACTTGCATAGCATCTTGATAATGAAAACTTCCTTTTATTATATAAAAGGAATATAAACCAATACATCTTAAGATCCTAAGACAAGAAATGATATTTGTCCCAACAACCACTAGTGGACTGTTTAGAATCGACCGACTCCTTTGAAATAGTTACATGTGTCATATTTATCACTCAAACCCATTTGCATTGCACCCCACTCCACTAGAAATGTGGTGCAATACACACATAGCTGGTGATAACTGAAACATGTCAAAATTTCTTCAAATACATGGATGAAGTTCTTAGAATCTACCAATAGTAGAAGAAATAAATTCTTAGCAAAAGAATAGAGAGTTGATTGTTTTCACTCACATTCGTCCAAGGCCATAGTTGTGAAGACAAGACGAAGGTTCAATATCTCATCTCATCATGCAAACTTGGTAGACATGGTCATCCAAATCGTAAACGTTCACATTTTGGAGAGACATGCCTACCAAATCTGCAATATGAGATAGCTATACATGATCCTAATAATTTCTCTAACCAAATCTTAGTGGTATTATGGCCATGATTTATCTGACAATATCTTTTATCTCAATGTGGAAAAAAACATTTCTCTCTCGGTAGATGTACTAAATATATCTAGATAAATTTAGTTATTATATATATTAACAAACAAAAAATGCAAATATACAAAAAAATTGAATAAACCGAAAACCGAACAGATTTAATTCGGTTCGATTTGGTTCGGTTATAGGCCATTTCGATTCGGTTTCAGTTTTGCTTATTCGATTTTCAGTCGAATTCGATTTTGCTTATTCGGTTCGATTTTGGACTTAATGAACCGAATGCTCACCCCTAGTTAAATTTAGGAACTTGAGATTCGTGAACCACAACATTTCACAACCATGTGTTGTGGCTATGCGGTCAGCATTATTCAATTTTGGACCAAAATTTGAACCAGAATAAGTTCAATTCGGTTTGAAAAAAAATCGATAATTTACGATACCTTCCACATTTGACGAAAACCGTCAACGACTCACGGTCAACCCTTTGTCCAACATTTTTTGACAAAAATACCCCCCATTCTTCTTCCCCTTCCCTTTGCGCACCCCGTAGTCCCCTCCCCGCCGCGCGCACCCCGCTGCCCCCCTTCCCGCCTCGCGCCCCCGCTGTCCCCCTTCCCACCGCGCGTCAGCGAAGCCGCTGATGTTGCTGTGGTGCTTGTCACGTTCCGATTCTGAAGAATCGATAGTCGTCCCCCGGACATGACGCTGTGGTGCCTAGGTTGCGCATCGCATAAGACCAAGGTATTTTTGCATAACGAGCACATATTCAAAGTACGCAGATAATTGAAACACAAAGTTGAAACATGAAAAAATTCTCTTTATTGATAATGAACATCTATTTACAAACTGTTGAACGAGTCAGATAGTTGTCGCACGGGCTTACAAAAGTGGGCACAAAATGAGATAGTCGTCATGTACATTACATCATTTACTAAAACTTCAAAATGTTAAGACCTCCAAGCGGGACAACGGATTTTTCTCGGAGCTGCATGAGTTAAGTAGGCTGGCTCCTGAGTCTTCAAAATGCTTCTCGCTAAGGCACGATCTGGGCGTGCCGGTTGGTGGACTGGAACGGGAAATAGCTTCAGCGCCTCGCAGGATCTCCTTAGTGCGGGAAACATGTTTCAACGAGGGTCAGTACATCGAAATGCATTGGTGAAGGCGAGCTAACCCAATTATACCAATCAACACGTTGTTTATATGAAACATAACTTATTTGTGGTCTTTCTATCTTGCCTTAGTTCATTTTATAGCAAGCAATAGATATAAGATTTACTGAAATAAACTTGCCACCATTCGGTGACTTTACCTGCCCGTCTGAACCACCTACACAATACTTACCATGTCCTTCCCTGCCACGAAGACACAAGTTAGCTTGCACAGGTTTAAATATACGTGGGGATCACTGGCATGATGCCATAAAGGATGACTAGTCAATGACGAGGATGGAATGCATCGAGAAAGTACAAGTGGCACTGCAAACCATCTCGTCCAGTACAAGAAGACTACACTTGAAGTTCCGTCCGGATTGGAACGGTGCCAGTGCCCCAGCGACTGTCCGCAGGAACTATACCCTTATGCACAAGTTTTCCGTGATCAAATGACGTCTATGTTAGGTTTATCTATTTGTGAAGTTGAGACAACACGAGTACAAGACAAGTAGCATGGCATGATTCATTTTGCAGTCTTCCTGAACAATTCATTGCATAACAAGGTGTGTTCCATACTTAGCGCAATTTATAGAAGAAGTATACATTCTAACTAAAGTTGAAGCTAAGCATAAGAACATTCTAACGAAGTAGCATGTAATAAGATAACCGTTCACAAGTTGATTGACAAGCATAAAGTAGTCCAAGTCTATTCCTTCTTATCTTGACATCTTTTAGTTATTATTTTGGTATCGTTTGATCGGGACAAACAAGAAAGCAAGATTTTAGATGTGAAGACTTGGAAGAATGATCAACTGAATCGAATATTAGTTGGGGAAAGGAAAGGAAAGAGGTGCTTCAAGACTCCGTTCGCACGTCGTCTACTGCACGATCACCTGCATTACCACGAACAGCTGATCAATACCTCTTCTACTCTTTCCAAGCTCAGAATTGAAATACAGTTCAACGAACGAAAACAACGAAATCCATCGAAACCGTTCAAGAAAACGCAAACAAATCCGAAAACCAACTCAAAGCACGAAAGCAACAAGGCAACATCGAAAACTAGGCAAAAAAACTTGCAGCAGAGAGGTCCCTCTTGACTTTGCCGCTAAGTCGATCATCGGGGCACGGTCCACACTGAATATGGGAATCGACACCACAGTGCTTGCTGCTGCTACTGCCGGTGCTTACTGTTGCTGGGTAGCGTCAGGGGTGCACAGAGTCAAGGGAGGGGGGTGGGTGGGTGGAGGCAAGGGAGGGGGGGCAGAGAACGCGGCGGCGAGGGCTGCGTGGCGTCAAAGGCACGACGACGAGGGAGAAGGGGGGCAGGGAACGCAGCGACAAGGGGTGTGCGGTGTGTCGGAGAGGAGGGCAGCGCGGGGGGTGTGGAGGGAAGACAAGTAGGAGTATTTTCGTCAAAAAATGTTGGTCGAAAGGGTTGAGCGTGAGTCGTGGACAGTTTCGTACATTATGGTCAAGCAGTGGGGCGTATCTTGAATTAAAATAAATAAAGTGGAATACAACTCTAATTTTCTCTTTTTTTTTGTTTTGGTTTCAATTTCGATTATGTTTCGGATTCCAATCCGAAAACTAAATAAAACTTGTACAATTATACAAGGATGTCGTTATTGGCACTTCTATCAATTTGTATTTCTTTTTAATTTTCTATCATTCAAATTCCAAATATACCCTGCATTCTATCTATGTATTTTAAAGTCTTAACTTTGGACAATTTTAAAATACAACAAATATGTGTATAAAATTATAATTTTTAATATAATTTGACCAAAATTTTAACTTTAGATCCAATCCATTAAACAATAGCAATAGCCCAACTGAACAAACCGAATAAATTATTTGGTTCGTTCTGTTTCGATTTTAGCTAATTTCGATCCGATTTTGGTTTTGGATTTTTATATTTTCGGTTTATTTGATTTTGAATATTTCGGTTCGATTGAAACCGAATGCTCACCCCTACTACTAGGTAATATCAGCTTCTTTTTTGGGGGGGAGGGGGGTGGAGGCTTTGTATAGTGTATCTATTTTTTTTCTCACAATTAAAAATAATTAAAAAAAAATTAGACCTTCTTGGCTATAACATCTTATTGGAACAAAAGAAAAAAACAAAACAACATTTTTTAGACAGCCATTAGAAAAGAGGGAGAACCAAGGATCTCGGTGTGATTGAACCACCCGCCTCGCAAAAGGCAAGAACCGCCTTGCAAAAGGCAAGAACCGCACTCGACCTTGGGCGCTCTAACCATTTTTGAGCAGAGAGATCCACGCAAACATAATGTGCTAGTGATAAACCTCTGGTTTCATTTATGAACACTAGGTCTAGGGGGCATACACACAGTGTTCACAATATCCAATGATTTTTGATGAAGGCACTACTTCTTACTCAAGGCTAGCCCAGTATTGGTACTAGTCCACTTTAGAGGAACTTTTACTCAGACTAGTCCGAAATTTACTAGGACCCTCTCTTCCTCCAGCTCCTTCCCCGGGAGATACCCTTGCCAACCACGACGTCCCCAGCGTCGGCGCCGCCCCCCTCCTCGCCGTCTTCACCGATTCACCGCCCCCAGCATTGTCGCCCTCCGCAAGGCCCTTGGCTTCCCCTTCTGCCTCGTCGTCGAGATCTCGAGCCCGTCGCCCCCTCCAACATGCACATGACAGCCGCCTACACGCTCCAGTCCTATAAACTCGCCTCCAAGACTATAACCTCCCTTCGGCCTCGTCCTCTCCAGCCCCCTCTCCTCCTCCTCAACTATTAGAGTTAGAAATGTCGAGGACGTCAAACCAACCATCGAAAGATAGATCATCGAGCATCAGACATCAAAAGAAAATCAGAAGGGAAAAAAATGTATAGATCATTTTTCTCATTAGAAGATCATCGAGCATCTGACATCTACAAGACTACCGATAGAACTTCAGTTTAAACTCTATAACTTCAAATGAAAAATCAACAAATGGAAAAGAATATATATGAGAACAAATACTGAACATGTTGAACAAGAAATTAAAATCTAAAAGAATAATAAATCTATATATGATAAATTTTGATTTAAATCTTCTTTTTAGAATGAAAACAAAAACTAAGCTACCAATCTAAAACAACAAAACAACAAAAGAAACATTATTTACAACCAGAGCACTAAAAAAGTTATAATCTTTATACTTATCGATCTCCTTTGCTATCCGGTTTCCTCACGCTAACGATAAGCGCCTCAATACAAACATTGTCAGTATTAAACGCCCACTACTCTAAAAGCCTGCATAGGAGACCGTCTAGACGGAGCATAGACGCTAGGCGCCTAGTGTTCGTCCGATGGGCGTCTAGACGCATGCCTAGACCCTCTCGACGTCCGACTATGCGTTTTGAATTTATTTTGCAACTTTTAGTATATTTATATTTTATTTTATTTTTTGAACCTCCTAGATCTAGACGGCCCTACCTAGACAGACTAGACGCTAGATGGCAGGTACCCGCCGGCCTAGCGCTACACTTTTCACAATCTTGTATACACCTTATCGATAACCTGAAGAAATGACAAAGCCATCTTTTAATATGAAAAGTATTGCATATAAGTTTAAGAAAACAAAAATTAAAATGAATAATTCAATATAACAAAATATTTTATGAATCTATTAGGCATTGAGGCATCCAATTCTTAAATTAAGATGAGAAGTTATAGTAGAGAGAAAAGTGAGAACTAACATGATGCTTGCATCAGCCTGAAGTAGCAAATTACTTCATCAACATCTAAGGCATTCTATGGCACATCTGCAATGAAGTTTGTGAAAGACGGTAAGAACACAGACAACCGATCAATCAAGTCGTAAAAGAATAGAATTACATCAAACTTACATAGAGAACATAATCCTACTACTTGGGTCGTCTATTATTGAAAGTGATTATGTCCAGTTATTCAAAAGTGTCTTAGCAAGAAGTTCCTTGTATGTTTCAACGGCTGTACTGATGTCATGTGGCAGTTTTTCTTCCATGATCCTGTTTGTTTGATGATGACAGAAGACCATAATAATGAAGTACTAATAAAAACTTTGATCTTAAACTTATGACATATCTGTAAGCAACTTAAGATAGAAATTTTCAACTGATTATTAACTTAACATCTTAGGTTATATATGGGTAAGCGGGATATGAACCATAGGCTCATATTTTTACATTTGTCATACACATGTGGACCAATAGGAATGGATTCCGCATTCACATGTGCACTAGTATCGAGCCGTCTAAGCCGTTTGTACTCCACTTAACTATTTTTAAACAATAACTAATTATTTAACTACCTAGTATCATTTATTTACAACTAAACAATACAAACTCAAGTAGTTAAGGTGGGAAGTATTTTTTTTGGGTTGCTTAAGTTCTATCCTAGGAACGACTTTAAATTTTTTAACAATTTTTTAATGAACGTGTAATGCACGTGCACATTACTTGTATAAGAGGCTTGATGACTAATGTATATCATTGTGTAATTAAACATAAACATATATCCAATGTCTAAAAAAGATATCTATAATAAATTCAAATTAAAATATATTCAAATCATATATTTAAAACTAACTATATTTTATTATCTAACTAGGCATATATACAGTCCTAAATCGTATCTATAATAAATTCTAATTAAAATATATTCAAATTACATCTATAACAAATCTTAATTAAAATATATCAAATCATATTTAAACTAACTACATGTTACCAACTATATTTGACAAAAATTACTTTGTGTAACTCTTTCGATACTCGCGAGCATCGCCATAAGAAACCATAAACATGCGCATAATAGCTATAGTCGGCTCAATTCCATTATTTTTCATTATAAGCAAATGTATTTTCATCATTATACGATAGAAATAAGGATCCAACTTATACCCCTTTGTGTGCACTTCTCCCTACCACATGCAACCAATAACCTCTTGTATATCTCTTTTGATGCTCGCCAGCATCGCCATAAGAAACCATAAACATGCGCATAATAGCAATAGTCGGCTCAATTCCATTATTTTTCATTATAAGATAATGTATTTTCATCATTATACGATAGAAATAAGGATCCAACTTATACCCTTTTGTGTGCACTTCTCCCTACCACATGCAACCAATAAACTCTTGTATGTATCCACCCTTTCTTCCTCACCTCACTCGAGAATAGAACCTTGGTAAAAATATAAATCTGTAAATAAAAATAAACATGAACTTTAATAGAGATACTATACTATACTATACTATACTATGAAATATATTTTTCTGGTCTAAACATGAACTTTAATAGAGATAAGAGAGAGAGAGTCTATGATTGCATTATGTACGTGAAAAGGAACCTTCAATAGATTTTTCCTCTTCATATTTATACGATAATAGTCAAAGGCTTACAATGAATAACCATGTGATCTTAACATATATCTCTAGGGACAGGATAATCACTATTTCCTATATGATTTACCATTTAAAGATTAGAAAGTTGAAAATAGAGAAAGTAATCAACTTTAAAATGTATTTATCTATGAACTTAACGGCCAATATTAATTAATTAGCAGAAAGAATATTTAAAAGGAAGAGAGAGAGAGAGAGACTTTCTTATGTATTTTAATTCTAACCGTCCTTTGTCTAAGGGTATAACAGACAATAAGTACCAAAAATAGGGCAAAGATACTTTGAGATCATTGGATTCGTTACCAAAGCTACAGTTCCCCAAGATCAACCCCCTATAAGTACCAAAAATAGGGCAAAGATACTTTGAGGTCATTGGACTCGTTACCAAAGCTACAGTTCCCCAAGATCAACCCTATACCTCTGTCCTCTCATCATTTGATATGGTGAAACAAAGTCAGTATACACTTACCTCTTCCAGATATCATTGATCAATTTGATGCTATGATATGCCATCCAACAGTAATGTGATAACGAAGTATTCATCGACAGTAACATATAGAAAAAGGAACAAAGAAACTCATCAATTTGATGCTATGATATGTCATCCAACAGTAATGTGATAACGAAGTATTCATCAACTGTAACATATAGTAAAGGGAACAAAGAAACTCGGCAAAGGTCTCTGATTTCATTAGTCTCTCTCAGCTTGCAAATCACAAGACAAAAATAAAGGTAGACACATGACAAAGGATGATATAACCTAACTGAGTAAAAACCATATCTTGAGCATAAATCTGAGTCACCCAACTTAGTAAACACCATATCTTGAGCATGAATCTTCTCGGACATAATCTGACATAAGGCCCTTGCCTGATTAAATCGGATTGCAGGACACAACTCTGCTCAGCACTAAAGCTTAGTATTGCATTGCTTTTGCCTATAAAAACGGATGCAGCTTTTGAAAGGAGACTCCTTTCAAAAGCTGCTTCCAAGTTTATAAGCAGTAAGACAACAACAGGTACTGGCCTTGATAAGAAATATGATGTCCCTGAACAATATGAAGATGGATAAATCTCAAGAAGATGAGAGTGAACACCATGACATCAAGTAATTGGTCTGCCTACAAAATTATAAATGGCAGGATGGTTGTCGAGCTACATGAAGATGAATTAAATTGGCAGGATGGTTGGGATCAAAACATCGGGGAATCATGTAGTTGGGAGCCAAACCTCTTGGTTTTTCAGGCTGTAGTAAAAGCTAAGCATTACCCTCATCGCTGCTGAGGAGAGGTCTCTCCACAAGTTCCGTACAAAACCATCAAAATTTCCATAGATCTTTATAGATGTCAGAATCAATTTTATCCATCCTAAAATAGCAACCAAAATTATGGGGCCAACACTAAGATCCACGAAGTGTCTTGATGAATCACAGTTCGATCAATTGCCTGCAGGTAACAATAAAGGCATCAATAAATAACAAACAGTAAGAATGATGAAGTAATATAATTCCAAAGACGTACACCGATCAACTTAAAATAAAAGCTGTATATGTCAAGATGTGTAAAAACAAAGAACATACCGTAAAAACAAAGAACAACATACCGATTATGATCAAGTAGGCAACTCTCAGAGCTCCTTGGTTCAAGAGGAGCTCTTGCCTCAACCTTATCTCCAGCTCGGATTGGACCTTGAGTTCTTCAGCAGGATTGGACAGTACAAGGCATGACAGCTCTCCACAATAAAAATAATTTCTTACAACAGTATCTATATATCATGTCTAGACTGAGATCCAATAGACAGTAAGAATTTGAACAAAACATAAATGGGGAAAACCTGAGTTAAAGTCGAGAAGCATCCCTAATCTCCCACAAAGCACAACCCCAAAAGTGAAATTGTAATAGGAGTTGGTTATAGCCTGCCATGCAAGTGTTCCCAACATGGAGAAAGGTATAAAGCAATTCCCAATGATCCTCGTCGGAAGGAACAGAATCACACATTGTGCTTCAGAAGGAACAGGTAACTCATCTGATCTTACAGAACTGGAATAACATCAACTGTATCTTACAGGATTGCAATGGAAACAGAATCACACATTGTGCTTCAGAAGGAACAGGTAACTCATCTGATCTTACAGAACTGGAATAACATCAACCGTATCTTACAGGATTGCAATGGAATAACATCTTGAAAACCTTTCCTTGCCAGTGTCCGAACATGAGGATTGCAATGGAATAACATCTTTACAGATATGAGAAAATTTTATACAGATCTAAGGAGAAATGTCAATCTGAAAGACAAGTTTAAAGAACTTACTGTCTCTGGGCTTTGAAACTCGACAAATCTTAACTGAGAGAAGCTATCCATGAACTACAATTAACTCTAATTTTAGTCAAGATGACATCTGAAGTTGTATTAGTGTTGCCAGAATAAGACGTGCCTCTACATCAAGATGACATCCAAATTAGTTTTGCCAGAATAAGATGTACCTCTACTACTATGTTGCATTCGGTGTCAAACGGAGAGCTTTGCTCATAATAGTCATCGCAAAAAAAAAGTATTGTCCTCATATTCAATGGAAAGACAATGGGCTCACAGAGCTTACTCCAATGAGAATCAAAAAGTTGGACGTCCATGTGATCAAAATCCATAATATCCAGAGAATGTAAATAAGACAGAGAACAACAGAATGATTGAACTGTACCCCTGGTAACAACCAAGAACTGTACCCTGCGTGAACTCCCCCAAAAGCACACAGAAAATAAATTTAATAGGAGTTTGTTGGTGGCCTGCCGTAAGAGCGCCATCAAACAATGGCAAAGGCCCCAAGTAACAAGAACATTACCATCATTATCCTTACTATGAAGGATAGATCTCCCATCCACATCTTTCTATAGTCATTCATTTGCCACATGATCAGAACAAGGATTAACATATCGTACATCTTAAGGAACAAAATCGCTCATTGGATCTTATAGAACTCAACCAACATATTGTATCCAATTGCATTTCGATCCCCAACTCGATCCCACCTGCTAGTGAATTAAGAGGTTTTCAATATATGAAAAAGAACTATCTAAGAAGAAAATACTAAGAAGATAAAGTAATCAACTGTCGAACTATGTGAATTTTTTTTAAGGAACTTGCCAATTTTTGGCCCTTGAAACTCTTCATCTTCCTAAAACCTTCGGAGTCTCGCCAAGCTTAAATCAGATAGCATGACACAGACAACGCTCCTCAGCAAAAGTTACTCCAACAGTATATCACACTGAAGTTATGAAGTTATGTGATAAATATTGAGAACTTACACAAGTTTTGTTGGATAATGGTATTGATGATGTGCATTATTTATCACATAAGATCTACTATCATTATCTCATGCATAAGATAATTTAAAGTTCCAGTGAAAATTAGTTACGGAGAGAAACGCCAGGTTAGCGTGTAATCGTAAACATGTAATAGTAAAACCTACCAATAGGTTTTCAGTGGAGAGATTGGGAAAAAAAATGCACACATAATACACTATGGGGGAGAACCCGGGCAAAAAATAAGATTTACCCCAGTGCGATCCCCCCCAAAACACACAGAAAAGTAAATTTTATTGAGGGTCTGGTGGCCTGCCATGCGAGCCCATAACAAAAATATCATAAGAAAAAGAACCCAAGGAAAAATCAAGACAGAAGTTCAAAAAGAACTCACATAATTTGGCCTTTCAACTGGCATTGATTCAGATAGCGACACATCCTCCAACCTTAGAGTTTCACGTAGTTTGATCCAGATAGAAAGACTTCCGCCAAGTTTGTTGGAAACTGCAGTCTAGACTTATTTGACAAGCACTAAACTTATTTGATAATATATTAAAAACTTAATCAGAGTATTGCCAGAAAAAAGATAAATTTCAGTTATTAACTTCTGCCTGAAATTCTATTGTTCCTCTAGTGCTATTAGGTTACGGAGAAATGTCGAATTATGGCAAATTATTGTGCGTCGTGTCCGCAGACCATCCCAATCGGTTTTCAGTCGAGATATTGGAAAAGAAAGGAAAAAAAAAAAAACAGACACACAATGGGGGAGAACCCGGGAAAAAGATAAGAACTGTCTCCGTGCGATCTCCCCCAAAAGCACCACAAAAAAATGTAATTTTATTGAGGGCTTGGTGGCCTGCCATGCGAGCGCACCCATCATGGCAAAGGCCGGAGTAACAAAGAACATTACCAGCATCCATCCTTACTCGCTCATCCACAACTTTTTACAAAAATCACCAAATTGCCACAAATCCAAACAAAGACCAGAACCAATTTCATCATGACCAGAAGATCCAAACGAAACGGTCGCCGGCGATTCTCGATCTTGGTATAATCGGCTGCGAGTAAGTACAACTAAATTATGGGTATAGAACAAAATAGTTATTCTAAATGAATTATGGAAGAAAAAAAATACTACGAATTTTTGTTAAAAAAAATCTATGAAAAATCAACATCAACAAAAAAAAAAACCATTGAAAATTCTAGAACTTTCTTAGAATTTGGACATGAATAATCATCTTGTTATGAATAAAGCAAAATTCTAAAGAACTTACTGTGCTTTCTGTAGAACTAAACCAAACATAGATCGGAAGTTACGATGAATTCCTCAAAATTCTACTGAGAAATGGTAGTTCTAATTTAAATTATTTAAAAGGACAACTAATTCCTCTACATCGAAGAGAAATTAACAAAAAATACAAAAAATAAATCATTAAATAGAAGAAAAAAAATACCTCAAGAAACTCCTATTGGAAGAATTCGTCATCAAGATATCGTAATTAGAACTGGGGACAAAATTCTTTCAGGAAATTCTGGACTAAAAAAAGAGTATAATTTATGCGGAGGAGAGGGAAGAAAGCATCGGTATTTAATACATCGCCCAGGAATGATCAGCGGCTGTGTTTTGACAGTTGGGCGATACGAACGGTCGCGATGCAAACACGTTGACAACTGCATTTGGCTTTTGCCAACCAATTTTTATTCTCGTGCGGGGAGTAGGTGGCGTGGAACTTAAGCGTGGTTTAATTCAACCAATAGAAGGGATTAGTAGTGAACCGGCACGAACCCAACAATTTGGCCCAAATCCAGTTCTAACCCGGACCACCCAAGTTTTAAGCAAATTGCTTGGGTTTAGCATCTCATCCGGTTTAAGGGAAATCAAAAGCATGGAAAGAAATTAATTAAAACTCATGCTACAAACGCCCTTTAAAAGTTGAAGCAAATCCAAACACATGCAAACTAAATGATATACATAATTATAATTAAAAATATAAGAAGATATACAACTGGCTAGGTTGGCCTTCTTGTGCTCACACCAGGTCGGCAATGGCCTAGGACAGTCCAGACGACCGTCCAGGACCCATGAACCAGTAATACAAAAAAAAATCAGTTTATATATATCTTCCATAATACAATGAGGCTTCAAAACGGCTCAAAAGTGAGTCGTCTAAGCCGTATTTATATAATCAATTAATAATTTTTAAAAAATTATTATTACATAAAAAAAATTTTAATTTTTAAATTTGTTATAAATAACACTCTAGAGATTCAAACTCAGCCAACCAAGAAGAATAGCTCTCACCTTAACCACTTGAGTTAGAAGAGATATTTATTTATAATTAGATAATATTACGTAGCTAACCGTTTTCAAGAAGTTGAAATCTATCCATAACTAATTATAATTAAAATATAATCAAATATACAAAACAAATTCTAATTAAAATATAACAAAATATATAATAAATCTTAATTTAAATATATTTAAATAATTTTATATTAATATCAGAATTAAAAATTTTATTTTACGTGTGTTGTACGTCAATTTACTAGTATATATATATATATATATATATATATATATATATATATATATATATATGTGTGTGTGTGTGTGTGTGTCCCTTAGGGAGTAGTCCACTGATAGAGCTACGGGACATGAGTGTGGGGGGGGGGGGGGGGTGCTTGGCTCCGTTTAGCTTAGGATAGATTAAAAAATAATAATAATAAATTTTATATATATAGGGTTCGAATCGTGAGTCCCATTTCCTGAGCCTTGTCGAAGTTCAGCGATCCTCGACCGTTGGATCGAACGGACTTGCACGGGCTCCACGCGGACCCGCGATCCGATGGTGTAGTGGGGGAGGGGCTTCGGCGGGCCTCCGCGGACCGGTATCTTGATCCGGATCCATATATATACTAGTAAATGTACGTGCGTTGCACGTAAAATAAAAATTTCTAATATTATTAAAAAATATTTCAATATTTTAATATATTATAATTATAATTTATTATGTATATATTTTTACTTTTTATAAAAAGTTTTTAAAATGCTAGTCGTTTAACCTATACGTATATCCTCACGTAATTAAAAGTAAAAAAATTATATAAATTTTAACTAATCGTTTAACTACATAATATTATATAACTATAATCAAATACCTCTTCTAACTCATGTGGTTATGTGAGAGACATTCTTCTTGGTTGGTCAAGTTTGATTCTCCATGACGTTATTGATAATAATAAAAAAAATTCAACAATTTTTTTTACAATTTTTTTAATAAATGGTTGAGTATTTACAAACGGCTTAGACGGCTTACTTCTAAGCCATTTTGAAGCCTCATTATCATTATATATATATATTATGAACTATAAATTTCTCTTAACACAAAATAATTGTGGTCTAATGGTTATATGTTAGACTTGCCCACTAGACTAGAGGGTCTTAGGTATTCTTAGTAGTGCAATATTTTTTTAATTTACTTTTATTTCAGGATTTTTTTAAAAAAATTACATTATAAAAGGGGGTTCCTTTTTGAAAGTTCGCATATGACTCCCATAAACTCAAGACCGATCCTGACTCACACAACATAATAAAATAATTCATTCATCAAAGTTGATTTTTATTTACATCTCATACGTAAAGGATACGAGTTTGAAGCCTAGTGGCCCTTTTTTCTATTGAATTTTGTCATGAAATCAAGCTCGATAATCCATCAAAGTTTCAAGTTTGAATAAGTCAAACTTGGGTCGCTTAGCTAATTTGCATCCCCATATTTTTCCCCTAGTTTCACTCACCTTGAATAGTTTAAGCAAGTAATATAGTGTATATATATAATCCAGCAAAATTGTAAATGTGAACGAATTCAAGACATCAGTTGATCAAGAATGAACGTTTCTGATACCAAGAATGATTACTAAAACTTGTCCCGTGGTAATCTCTGCTCACTTCCCTCTCTACAGATGTAGATGATTTCTATGTATGAAAGTTTACCTATGATAATGATGTGAAACTTGGAATATTATAGTTTACCACCTAAATCGACAACAGAAACATTTATTAGTCCGCAAAAGGAGACCGCCAACCAGTCCGTAACCCATCTGCCCTCCTCTCCTATTGGCTCGGCTGTCAACACATTTTCTGTAGCATGGGATCCGTCGTAGTCAATGAATACCCATCACGTGGCCTTGCGGACTGGTTGACTGGTTGACGGTCCGTTTTTGCAGATCATATTGTATTTCTCAATTGACAAATATAAACTATCTAAATCTGAGAATATGGGAAGTAACAAAAATATAAACTATCTACAGTTGTCGTGCTCGATCACGTCCAGATTAGTTGAACATATAAGATATCATAAGAATGCAATGTACAAACACAAACATTTTAAAATAGAAACAGTTGGATTTTCAAGGGAATGAGGGTGTAATATCATTTTAATGTCTTTGCTATGTAATATCAGCAGCTCTTAGAATTTGTCTTATGGATTTTCAAGGGAATGAGGGTGTCGTTTTATATTCTGAAGCTTCTTGGCTTCTGTGCACCTCTCTTATGTGTAGCTGTTGTCTGAAGGAAGGAAGATTGAACTAATGAAAGTATTCTCCATTGCTCCATTTTATCTTCTTCCTTTGATTATTTTGTGAGAGGTCATTTAAGTGTTTGTGAGCTCTTGTTGTTGTGGTGTATATCTCCATCTGCTGCTCTAGTGTTTGTGAGCTCTTGTTGTTGAGTGTTCGATCGGTGGTTCGAGGATGGCAGCAACAAGGAACGAGTTCTCACAGTGCCCGGTCTCAAAGTTCGATGGAAAGAAAAAATTTCAACATTGGAGGTCGCAGATGGAACTCTTCTTCAAGGTCATGGAGCAATGTTGTGATTGATGGATTTACAGATCCTGGAGATCAAGCAAATCTCACACAGCCGCAAAGGGAAGAGTTGATCAAAAATAGGAAGAAAGATAGCAGGGCCTTGATGTATATTTATGGAACAATTTGTAACGATCCGTTCCGTTCAAGCGGATAGTCAATTCAAACGGAACAAGTACGACGACCCGACCCGCTTTGCTCAGCGAGAAGACTCGTTCGAGGCAAAGGATTTCCAGACTTAGCCCTTCAGGAGTTCAGACTTTCGAAGGCTCGCTCCGAGTATCGCTCGACCGAGGCGAATCTTCGCTAAGGTGAGTGACTACGATGAACTTGTCTTTGCTTAGCCTGCACACATAAAATATGGACGATATATGCTAGTCGCTACGTGAATCACCCCTTGCATGCTAATAAAGAATACAACGCACCTAGCTAAGGGAATAATCTCATCTTGTATTGCATGTGTTAGAATATGAAAATGGAATTTGGCTTATAGTTGGACACTCGCATGCTACCTTAGTTTCGTGCAAGTAGAACACACTATGCCTTGAGTAGATCATTGTATACTCTTTGTAGTGCACCGTTTTACTTTTTTACACTGCTCGTCCCATATATTATGTCGTCCGATATGTCCCTATACGGTTTTACTCCTCGCACTACCCCTTAGATCCATACTAACATAAATGCTTAATGTTTCATATAAATTCATGCTTGCCTGTTTACATTGTAACTTATACTCGTTTGCCTCATTTTTATGCTTGTCACATAAATTCATGCCATGACCCCCGGTAACACTATCTTGTATTGCATTCATATAAGTTCCCCAGAAAACTATCGATTAGTCGTTTCGTGCAAGTATGAATCTGAAAGTATTCGGGACCGTTAGGTCGCCAAGGCAATTTCCGAACCAGGGGATTGCATCATGTCAAGTAATGCAAGAATCATAGCTCGTGGAGCAAGACTCATTCAGGTATTCGGATCCTTGGTAGTCTCTCTCGAGCGGGCGAGATGGTGTATGCGCCTCGAGTACTTATTGCTATACCCATCTACGCCCAATAGACTATGTCATATCCCGGTCCCGCAGGGGTCCGATCGTTCTCGTTTGGTCCCTACGGAATCGATCGTCCTCGCACGGACGTGATGTCGTGCAAGCCTAAAGTGCGCTTGCACAAGGCCAAAGCTTTGAACAAGGGAAAGTAAGCTATTCAAGACAGGAGCAGCGACACATATATTGTAGAAAAGTAAAAAACACAATGGCATATAAAAATAATCTCTTTATTGATAAATCAAAAGTGTTACAAGCGGCGCTTGGCCGAGGTTATAGTTCGCTCAAGCTCTCTTCTCTCGATTACAATGACATTGTTTCATACATTATGTCCCTCTATAAAAAAGCAGCTAAAAGCAATATCGATACAGCTCAAGGCATCGACTCCAGATTTTCGGTTCCTTGGGATTAGGCACGGCTATCGCTTCCTCGGACAATCCAACACCTGCAACCAAACAAACTGTTAGTGGATCAATACTTTGGAGAAAGTACTGGTGAGATAAAATCAACTGAACAGAAGCAACACCCCCTGAAATCCACACTAAGTAAGCATGTGGCAAAATATTACATTACTAATGATCTTGCTGTAACATCCCGTTCCGTTCAAGCAGACTGTCGATTCAAACGACAAAACTGTAATGTCCCAACCCGCTTTGCTCAGGCGAGAATACTCGTTTGAGGCAAAGGATATCCAGACTTATCCCTACAGGAATTCAGCTTAGGCTTTCAGAGGCTCGCTTGACGTATCGCTCTACCAAGGCGAATCATCGCTAAGGTGGGTGGCTACGGTGAACTTGTCTTTGCTTAGTCAGCACACATAAAATTTGGAATGATACATGCTAGTCGCTAGGTGAATCACCCCCTGCATGCTAATAAGAATCCAACGCACCTAGCTAAGGGAATAATCCCAACTTGTATTGCTTATGCTAGAACATGGAAATGAAACATTGCTTATATATACGTTCAGACCCTCGCATGCTACCCTAGAACGTGTTGCTCGGGAAGTCCCCTAACGATCTCACTCCTCGGCTTACCTTCGGACCCGAGCTAACGTGAATACTTGTGTTTATACAAATGCATGCTTGTCTGCTTGTATGTTGCCTTATTTTCATCCAAACCCCGGGAGACTACTAAGTAGTCGTTCCGAGCATGATTGAACCTGCAAGTATCCGGGACCGTTAGGTCATCAAAGGCAGCCCTGAACCAGGGGAATGCATCAAGGCAAAGTCATTCACTGAACAAAGAATCAAGATTCAAGTATCTCGTGTACTCGTGTTCCCGTGCACTCTTGTTCTCGTGTTCTTGTGCACTCGTGTTCTCGTGTTCTCGTGTATCTCGTGATAATTGAAAGACCCAAAAAGTGCATGTCGCGGACAACTCGGAAACGAGGTATTGTTCCACGGACGGTCACCGGGGCACTGGGGCCGATCGGATCCGGATGGAACTCGTGTGTAGTCATCGTGTACAGGAGAGGATAGCTTGCAGCGCATCGTGTACTCTAGTAGCATGCTATCCTTGTCTTTGACTACGTCCAAAATGGCTATGCCAGCGACTCGTGTTCATATAGATAAGTCATCCTCGCTTAGCGGCTATCCGCGTGCGAGTCATTGCATCGTGTCAAAAGAAACAACTGAACACCTCATGAACGATCATGATACAACAATACTCATGTTGCATATGAAATTGCCTTGGTTTTCATTATGAATGCCCCTGAATGTTTATACTTGCCCGTGCTTGAATTAACAATGTTTGCCTTGGACAGGAAAGGTAAAATGGTAAGTGGGTAAGTCTCACCGTGTTTTCTCTCATGTCGTACGGCGCACTGCCACACGAGTTAGGCTATTCAATCTTTACATGAAACTGATCCTAAGGCAACTAGAAAGACAACTTAATAGTTGGTGCACGGAACCTATATTACGTGTTTGGATTTGTCGAGCGGGCGAGTAGCCTTCCCACCAGTGCATTCAATGTACTGATAATCCACCAGATCGTTTACAGGGTGTGGGAGAACCCCGTTCGGTGCGGATGCCTCCTTCGTGCGTGCTAAGGCGTGGAGATCACTCTGAAGCAGCGGTGCGTTCGGAACTGAAGCACATATACAAGACATAATGTTGGAACTTGTCGGAACATCGCCTGTACAATCATTCCACAATTGTAGCCACTTGACACGCTTTTATTGTTTCTGAGAGAGAGGCTTGAGCGACTTGTAATCTCGGCTATGCGTCGCCTGTAACACTTGTTTATATCAATAAAGAGCTTGCTTTACTTCAACTTGTGTTTCAATGCTTCCGCTATATTGTCGACTCAGTGAACTTGTTACCAATCGCTATGCGTTTATGACTCTGCTGCACTCGGACAATCTGTGCGACTCTGTGGCTTAGAACTCTTACCGCCAGCCAATGAACCACGACCTTGTATGGGCTTGGCTCATGCTCGTGCGGCATCATGTCCGGATGGGTCAAGGTGATCGTTCTGCGGGAGCGCTGGCGCGGTGATTCTCGCCTAGCGGGAACGGCCGATTTGCCTGTGGGAGATCGGGGCGTGACATAATGGTATCAGAGCCTGGCTTCAACGCCTTTGGAATTCATTTCGACTATCTCAGTTTCGAAAGCTCGTTCGTGGGTTATATGCACGCTCTCTCTCATTGTCCCAAACGAAATGTTCCAACAATAAGTCTAAATACTTATAAAATGCGTTTTGAATGATATAAATGCTTGTATGAATCGTGATGCGAGTGGCCTTTGTGCTAACCTGTACGAACTCTTGAGATTATCGCAAGTAGCTTGTCTGATTTTACTAACTCTAAGTTTGGTTGAATGCATATGTTTGAGGGACGCCTTGAACTTATGCACGATCCAAGACTTAAGAAAAGGTGAAACTCGAGTGCTAAGACTTCGCTATCGCCGAGTTGGTAAAATGCATATATTAGAGGGGTACTTCGAGTATGTGTACGATCCACACTCGCGATATGCTGATCTCGAATGCTTGTGCAAGTGAATATCCAAATAAATAAGTACAACGACTTGTGTAGGTTTGCCTCAACCCTGTATCGTTAAATCAAAATTGATTGAAACGTACTTCTTGTCCTCAGTAAGTCTCGAGGACGAGACTTTTTCTGAGTTGGGTAGGATATAACATCCCGTTCCGTTCAAGCAGACTGCCGATTCAAACGGCAAAAGTGCAATATCCTGACCCACTTTGCTCAGACGAGAATACTCGTTTGAAGCAAAGGATATCCAGACTTGTTCCTACAGGAATTCAGTTTAGGCTTTCAGAGGCTCGCTTGACGTATCGCTCTACCGAGGCGAATCATCGCTAAGGTGGGTGGCTACGGTGAACTTGTCTTTGCTTAGCCAGCACACATAAAATCTGAAATGATACATGCTAGTTGCTAGGTAAATCACCCCCTACATGCTAATAAGAATCCAACGCACCTAGCTATGGGAATAATCCCAACTTGTATTGCTTATGCTAGAACATGGAAATGAAATATTACGTATATATATGTTCAGACCCTCGCATGCTACCCTAGAACGTGTTGCTCGGGAAGTCCCCTAACGATCTCACTCCTCGGCTTACCTTCGGACCCGAGCTAACGTGAATACTTGTGTTTATACAAATGCATGCTTGTCTGCTTGTATGTTGCCTTGTTTTCATCTAAACCCCGGGAGACTACTAAGTAGTCGTTCAGAGCATGATTGAACCTGTAAGTATCCGGGACCGTTAGGTCATCAAAGGCAGCC
This sequence comes from Iris macrosiphon, assembly GCA_036927795.1. Classification (NCBI taxonomy): domain Eukaryota; kingdom Viridiplantae; phylum Streptophyta; class Magnoliopsida; order Asparagales; family Iridaceae; genus Iris; species Iris macrosiphon. The sequence goes on along the minus strand of JAYESA010000005.1, from coordinate 311,202,231 downwards.
CCGAACCAGGGGAATGCATCAAGGCAAAGTCATTCACTGAACAAAGAATCAAGATTCAAGTATCTCGTGTACTCGTGTACTCATGTTCCCGTGCACTCTTGTTCTCGTGTTCTTGTGCACTCGTGTTCTCGTGTTCTCGTGTTCTCGTATCTCGTGATAATTGAAAGACCCAAAAAGTGCATGTCGCGGACAACTCGAAAATGATGTATTGTTCCACGGACGGTCACCGGGGCACTGGGGCCGATCCGATCTAGATGTAACTCATGTGTAGTCATCGTGTACAGGAGAGGATAGCTTGCAGCGCATCATGTACTCTCGTAGCATGCTATCCTTGTCCGTGACTACGTCCAAAATGGCTATGCCAGCGACTCGTGTTCATATAGATAAGTCATCATCGCTTAGCGGCTATCCGCGTGCGAGTCATTGCATCGTGTCAAAAGAAACAACTGAATGCCTGAACGATCATGATACAACAATACTCGTGTTGAATATGAAATTGCCTTGGTTTTTATTATGAATGTCCCTGAATATTTATACTTGTCCGTGCTTGAATTAACAATGTTTGCCTTGGACAGGAAAGGTAAAATGGTAAGTGGGTAAGTCTCGCCGTATTTTCTCTTATGTCGTACGGCACACTGCCACACGAGTTAGGCTATTCAATCTTTACATGAAACTGATCCTAAGGCAACTAAAAAGACAACTTAATAGTTGGTACACGGAACCTATATTACGTGTTTGGATTTATCGAGCGGGCGAGTAGCCTCCCCACTAGTGCATTCAATGTACTGATAACCCACCAGATCGTTTGCAGGGTGTGGAAGAACCTCGTTCGGTGCGGATGCCTCCTTCATGCGTGCTAAGGCGTGGAGATCACTCCGAAGCAACGGTACGTTCGGAACTGAAGCACATATACAAGACATAATGTTGGAACTTGCTGAAACATCGCGTGTACAATCATTCCACAATTGTAGCCACTTGGCACGCTTTTATTATTTCTGAGAGAGAGGCTTGAGCGACTTATAATCTCGGCTATGCGCCGCCTGTAACACTTGTTTATATCAATAAAGAGCTTGCTATACTTCAACTTGTGTTTTAATGCTTCTGTTATATTGTCGACTCAGTGAACTTGTTACCAATCGCTATGCATTTATGACTCCACTGCACTCGGACAATCTGTACGACTCTGTGGCTTAGAAATCTTACCGCCAGCCAATGAACCACGGCCTTGCACGGACGTGGCTCATGCTGGTACGGCATCACGCCCGGATGGGTCAAGGCGATCGTTCCGCGGGAGCGCTGGCGCGGTGATTCTCGCCTAGCGGGAACGGCAGATTTGTCTGTGGGAGATCGGGGCGTGACACTTGCTACTTTTACCTATGTTCATTTCATGCAGCACATGATAGTCAGTTTACATCTTTTCTAAAACATAGCTTTGAAACCACTTTTGTATATTCGATACATACAAGCAAGCTATAGAGGCAGTGTTATATCGTGTAGTGCATCATGTATCGTGCACCATATTCTAACTCTTAAGGACAACGTTTTCTAGTGTACTGTTCATCTCAAATCAAGACAAGCATTAAGTGGACTATCATACTTTCAAGCACACAAGAAGAACTAGATATATGATTTCTGTCATGCCCCGGTCCCGCTCGGGCCGCCGCTCCGCCCTGTCCCGCCCCGTACGGCCGGGATTCAACGAACCGGGCACGAATCATCGTGCCTCGGCGCGCCGGACGCGAATCACCGCGCCCGTCCCGCGGGTGCGAGGGAGAAAGGGAGCCAAGCGAATGGCCCGAGTCGAGCTTTCGGGGGACGTGATGCCGCACGGGCCTGGGGTTGCGCCCATGCAAGGCCAATCGTTTAAGTTGATAGTTGGCTATCATCGCATCAATCGAGTAAGCAGCGAAAAGGGACTTGTTGCAATGCAATGCATTTAGCCAACTGAGTGTTCGGGACAATCGAGGCAACTTGGGTTTCCTTTAGCAAAGGCACACGTTCGTTCCATACATTATGCCCCCTTATACGATAGCATTCTCGGGGCAACAATCGAAACCAGGATTCCGGGTCTTGGGGACTGTGGCACGCCTATCGCTCCCTCGGACGATCCAGTACCTGCGAACAAGTAAACTGTTGGTGGGTCAGCACTTTATACAAGTACTGGTGAGATAAATCAACTGAACAGAAACAAGCATTCACTCAAACAGGCACTAAGTAATCATGTTATAAAACATTACATTACTAGTGATCTTTCTAGTTTTACCTAGGTTCGTTTCATGCAGTTCTAGCAGAGTCGATTTACTTGTTTAGAAACATGTTTGGAAACAGAGTTTTATATTGAATATGCAAGCAAGCAAACCGTTCATGTTCAGGGTGTGCGCAGCGTGTCTCGTGCGACTCGAGGGTCAGATGCAAAGCTAGACACACAATGCACATTCTTAGGGGCAGTCACTATCCAAGCCAATACAATAACTTAGCTATATGCAGGGCGGTCCCCGAGTAACTCAGGATCGGTAGCGGTTAGTCCAGCATACCAATGACTCATTTCTCTGATGCTAATGGCAGCTGTGACCCATGGTTGCTTTGCACTATCATGGTAGCAGCCGGGACACATGCAGTTCAACTCTCCACCAATAGCCATTGTCCGACCGCGTGCGAATGCATGAAACACTATCAAATAAACTCTAGTATGCAGACGAGACGAACCATCAGAATACACTCATTGTTGCGGGGCAATCCGACTTATCACTTGAACACGTTCAGGCACAGTATGGTTCTCTCGAAGCATAGACGATAGTGAACATATTCATGCACTCTAAGCAGGCGATTCAGGATTCTCGTTTAGCAGACATTGATTCAAAGACAAGCTAGGTGAGTTCGTTCATTAACATGCAAGGCAGGTTCTATCATTCTCTTAAGAAAATATTGCAAGCAAAAACTCAGGTTATTATTAAGGCGTGCAAGAATCAGAGAACGAAGTTCTGCCCACTCACCTTGATACATAACGCCGGCGCGGAGTGGGGCGTTACATACTCACCAACCAACAAAAAGTTTCGTCCTCGAAACTTCAAGGATAAACTTCTCGATATCCCGAGTAGCGATAGTGCCGTCCCTCGCCGTACTCAATCGAAACAATCAAGCAATTCAAGTTCAGGAAACATTTTGCACTTTGAGAATATCTATGGACTTATTGTATGGAACGCTCTTTGCAAAACCATATCGATAATATCTCAGAGTCATAGCAACGGTTTGGGCCAGAGAATCGATTCCGCTCTGATACCATTCTGTCACGCCCCGGTCCCGCTCGGGCCGCCGCTCCGCCCTGCCCCGCCCCGTACGGCCGGGATTCAACGAACCGGGCACGAATCATCGTGCCTCGGCGCACCGGACGCGAATCACCGCGCCCGTCCCGCGGGTGCGAGGGAGGAAGGGAGCCAAGCGAATGGCCCGAGTCGAGCTTTCGGGGGACGTGATGCCGCACGGGCCTGGGGTTGCGCCCGTGCAAGGCCAATCATTTAAGTTGATAGTTGGCTATCATCGCATCAATCGAGTAAGCAGCGGAAAGGGACTTGTTGCAATGCAATGCATTTAGCCAACTGAGTGTTCGGGACAATCGAGGCAACTTGGGTTTCCTTTAGCAAAGGCACACGTTCGTTCCATACATTATGCCCCCTTATACGATAGCATTCTCGGGGCAACAATCGAAACCAGGATTCCGGGTCTTGGGGACTGTGGCACGCCTATCGCTCCCCCGGACGATCCAGTACCTGCGAATAAGTAAACTGTTGGTGGGTCAGCACTTTATACAAGTACTGGTGAGATAAATCAACTGAACAGAAACAAGCATTCACTCAAACAGGCACTAAGTAATCATGTTATAAAACATTACATTACTAGTGATCTTTCTAGTTTTACCTAGGTTCATTTCATGCAGTTCTAGCAGAGTCGATTTACTTGTTTAGAAACATGTTTGGAAACAGAGTTTCATATTGAATATGCAAGCAAGCAAACCGTTCATGTTCAGGGTGTGCGCAGCGTGTCTCGTGCGACTCGAGGGTCAGATGCAAAGCTAGACACACAATGCACATTCTTAGGGGCAGTCACTATCCAAGCCAATACAATGACTTAGTTATATGCAGGGCGGTCCCCGAGTAACTCAGGATCGGTAGCGGTTAGTCCAGCATACCAATGACTCATTTCTCTGATGCTAATGGCAGCTGTGACCCATGGTTGCTTTGCACTATCATGGTAGCAGCCGGGACACATACAGTTCAGCTCTCCACCAATAGCCATTGTCCGACCGCGTGCGAATGCATGGAACACTATCAAATAAACTCTAGTATGCAGACGAGACGAACCATCAGAATACACTCATTGTTGCGGGACAATCCGACTTATCACTTGAACACGTTCAGGCACAGTATGGTTCTCTCAAAGCATAGACGATAGTGAACATATTCATGCACTCTAAGCAGGCGATTCAGGATTCTCGTTTAGCAGACATTGATTCAAAGACAAGCTAGGTGAGTTCGTTCATTAACATGCAAGGCAGGTTCTATCATTCTCTTAAGAAAACATTGCAAGCAAAAACTCAGGTTATTATTAAGGCGTGCAAGAATCAGAGAACGAAGTTCTGCCCACTCACCTTGATACATAACGCCGGCGCAGAGCGGGCGTTACACACAAGAACACGAGAACAAGAGTGCACTGGAACATAAGTACACGAGTACACGAGATACTTGAATCTTGATTCTTTGTTCAGTGAATGACTTTGCCTTGATGCATTCCCCTGGTTCGGGGCTGCCTTTGATGACCTAACGGTTCCGGATACTTACAGGTTCAATCATGCTCTGAATGACTACTTAGTAGTCTCCCAGGGTTTAGATGAAAATAAGACAACATACAAGCAGACAAGCATGCATTTGTATAAACACAAGTATTCACGTTAGCTCGGGTCCGAAGGTAAGCCGAGGAGTGAGATCGTTAGGGGACTTCCCGAGCAACACGTTCTAGGGTAGCATGCTAGGGTCTGAACATATATATACGCAATATTTCATTTCCATGTTCTAGCATAAGCAATACAAGTTAGGATTATTCCCATAGCTAGGTGCATTGGATTCTTATTAGCATGTAGGGGGTGATTTACCTAGCGACTAGCATGTATTATTTCAGATTTTATGTGTGCTGGCTAAGCAAAGACAAGTTCACCGTAGCCACCCACCTTAGCGATGATTCGCCTCGGTAGAGCGATACGTCAAGCGAGCCTCTGAAAGCCTAAACTGAATTCCTGTAGGGACAAGTCTGGATATCCTTTGCTTCAAACGAGTATTCTCGTCTGTGCAAAGTGGGTCAGGATATTGCACTTTTGCCGTTTGAATCGGCAGTCTGCTTGAACGGAACGGGGTGTTACATCCTACCCAACTCAGAAAAAGTCTCGTCCTCGAGACTTACTGAGGACAAGAAGTACGTTTCAATCAATTTTGATTTAACGATACAGGGTTGAGGCAAACCTACACAAGTCGTTGTACTTGTTTATTTGGATATTCACTTGCACAAGCATTCGAGATCAGCATATCGCGAGTGTGGATCGTACACATACTCAAAGTACCCCTCTAATATATGCATTTTACCAACTCGGCGATAGCGAAGTCTTAGCACTCGAGTTTTACCTTTTCTTAAGTCTTGGATCGTGCATAAGTTCAAGGCGTCCCTCAAACATATGCATTCAACCAAACTTAGAGTTAGTAAAATCGGACAAGCTACTTGCGATAATCTCAAGAGTTCGTACAGGTTAGCACAAAGGCCACTCGCATCACGATTCATACAAGCATTTATATCATTCAAAACGCATTTTAAAAGTATTTAGACTTATTGTTGGAACATTCCGTTTGGGACAATGAGAGAGAGCGTGCACATAACCCACGAACGAGCTTTCGAAACTGAGATAGTCGAAATGAATTCCAAAGGCGTTGAAGCCAGGCTCTGATACCATTATGTCACGCCTCGATCTCCCACAGGCAAATCGGCCGTTCCTGCTAGGCGAGAATCACCGCGCCAGCGCTCCCGCAGAACGATCGCCTTGACCCATCCGGACGTGATGCCGCACGAGCATGAGCCAAGCCCATACAAGGTCGTGGTTCATTGGCTGGCGGTAAGAGTTCTAAGCCACAGAGTCGCACAGATTGTCCGAGTGCAGCGGAGTCATAAACGCATAGCGATTGGTAACAAGTTCACTGAGTCGACAATATAGCGGAAGCATTGAAACACAAGTTGAAGTAAAGCAAGCTCTTTATTGATATAAACAAGTGTTACAGGCGGCGCATAGCCGAGATTACAAGTCGCTCAAGCCTCTCTCTCAGAAACAATAAAAGCGTGTCAAGTGGCTACAATTGTGGAATGATTGTACAGGCGATGTTCCGGCAAGTTCCAACATTATGTCTTGTATATGTGCTTCAGTTCCGAACGCACCGCTGCTTCGGAGTGATCTCCACGCCTTAGCACGCACGAAGGAGGCATCCGCACCGAACGGGGTTCTCCCACACCCTGTAAACGATCTGGTGGATTATCAGTACATTGAATGCACTGGTGGGGAGGCTACTCGCCCGCTCGACAAATCCAAACACGTAATATAGGTTCCGTGCACCAACTATTAAGTTGTCTTTCTAGTTGTCTTAGGATCAATTTTATGTAAAGATTGAATAGCCTAACTCGTGTGGCAGTGCGCCGTACGACATGAGAGAAAACACGGTGAGACTTACCCACTTACCATTTTATCTTCCCTGTCCAAGGCAAACATTGTTAATTCAAGCACGGGCAAGTATAAACATTCAGGGGCATTCATAATGAAAACCAAGGCAATTTCATATGCAACACGAGTATTGTTGTATCATGATCGTTCATGAGGTGTTCAGTTGTTTCTTTTGACACGATGCAATAACTCGCACGCGGATAGCCGCTAAGCGAGGATGACTTATCTATATGAACACGAGTCGCTGGCATAGCCATTTTGGACGTAGTCAAAGACAAGGATAGCATGCTACTAGAGTACACGATGCGCTGCAAGCTATCCTCTCCTGTACACGATGACTACACACGAGTTCCATCCGGATCCGATCGGCCCCAGTGCCCCGGTGACCGTCCGTGGAACAATACCTCGTTTCCGAGTTGTCCGCGACATGCACTTTTTGGGTCTTTCAATTATCACGAGATACACGAGAACACGAGAACACGAGTGCACAAGAACACGAGAACAAGAGTGCACGGGAACACGAGTACACGAGATACTTGAATCTTGATTCTTTGTTCAGTGAATGACTTTGCCTTGATGCATTTCCCTGGTTCAGGGTTGCCTTTGATGACCTAACGGTCCCGGATACTTGTTGGTTCAATCATGCTCGGAACGACTACTTAGTAGTCTCCCGGGGTTTGGATGAAAATAAGGCAACATACAAGCAGACAAGCATGCATTTGTATAAACACAAGTATTCACGTTAGCTCGGGCCTGAAGGTAAGCCGAGGAGTGAGATCGTTAGGGGACTTCCTGAGCAACACGTTCTAGGGTAGCATGCGAGGGTCTGAACGTATATATAAGCAATGTTTCATTTCCATATTCTAGCATAAGCAATACAAGTTAGGATTATTCCCTTAGCTAGGTGCGTTGGATTCTTATTAGCATGCAGGGGGTGATTCACCTAGCGACTAGCATGTATCATTCCAAATTTTATGTGTGCTGACTAAGCAAAGACAAGTTCACCATAGCCACCCACCTTAGCGATGATTCGCCTTGGTAGAGCGATACGTCAAGCGAGCCTCTGAAAGCCTAAGCTGAATTCCTGTAGGGACAAGTCTGGATATCCTTTGCCTCAAACGAGTATTCTCGCCTGAGCAAAGCTGGTTGGGACATTGCAGTTTTGTAATTTGAATCGACAGTCTGCTTGAACGGAACGGGGTGTTACAGCAAGATCACTAGTAATGTAATATTTTGCCACATGCTTACTTAGTGTGGATTTCAGGGGGTGTTGCTTCTGTTCAGTTGATTTTATCTCACCAGTACTTTCTCCAAAGTATTGATCCACCAACAGTTTATTTGGTTGCAGGTGTTGGATTGTCCGAGGAAGCGATAGCCGTGCCTAATCCCAAGGAACCGAAAATCTGGAGTCGATGCCTTGAGCTGTATCGAGATTGCTTTTAGCTACTTTTTTATAGAGGGACATAATGTATGGAACAATGTCATTATAATCGAGAGAAGAGAGCTTGAGCGAACTATAAGCTCGGCCAAGCGCCGCTTGTAACACTTTTGATTTATCAATAAAGAGATTATTTTTATATGCCATTGTATTTTTTACTTTTCTGCAATATATGTGTCGCTGCTCCTATCTTGAATAGCTTACTTCCCCTTGTTCAAAGCTTTGGCCTTGTGCAAGCGCACTTTAGGCTTGCACGACATCACGTCCGTGCGAGGACGATCGGTTCCGTAGGGACCAAACGAGAACGATCGGACCCCTGCGGGACCGGGACATGACATAGTCTATTGGGCGTAGATGGGTATAGCAATAAGTACTTGAGGCGCATACACCATCTCGCCTGCTCGAGAGAGACTACCAAGGATCCGAATACCTGAATGAGTCTTGCTCCACGAGCTATGATTCTTGCATTACTTGACATGATGCAATCCCCTGGTTCAGAAATTGCCTTGGCGACCTAACGGTCCCGAATACTTTCAGATTCATACTTGCACGAAACGACTAATCGATAGTTTTCTGGGGAACTTATATAAATGCAATACAAGATAGTGTTACCGGGGGTCATGGCATGAATTTATGTGACAAGCATAAAAATGAGGCAAACGAGTATAAGTTACAATGTAAACAGGCAAGCATGAATTTATATGAAACATTAAGCATTTATGTTAGTATGGATCTAAGGGGTAGTGCGAGGAGTAAAACCGTATAGGGACATATCGGACGACATAATATATGGGACGAGCAGTGTAAAAAAGTGAAACGGTGCACTACAAAGAGTATACAATGATCTACTCAAGGCATAGTGTGTTCTACTTGCACGAAACTAAGGTAGCATGCGAGTGTCCAACTATAAGCCAAATTCTATTTTCATATTCTAACACATGCAATACAAGATGAGATTATTCCCTTAGCTAGGTGCGTTGTATTCTTTATTAGCATGCAAGGGGTGATTCACGTAGCGACTAGCATATATCGTCCATATTTTATGTGTGCAGGCTAAGCAAAGACAAGTTCATCGTAGTCACTCACCTTAGCGAAGATTCGCCTCGGTCGAGCGATACTCGGAGCGAGCCTTCGAAAGTCTGAACTCCTGAAGGGCTAAGTCTGGAAATCTTTTGCCTCGAACGAGTCTTCTCGCTGAGCAAAGCGGGTCGGGTCGTCGTACTTGTTCCGTTTGAATTGACTATCCGCTTGAACGGAACGGATCGTTACAAATTGTTCCATAAATATACATCAAGGCCCTGCTATCTTTCTTCCTATTTTTAATCAACTCTTCCCTTTGCGGCTGTGTGAGATTTGCTTGATCTCCAGGATCTGTAAATCCATCAATCACAACATTGCTCCATGACCTTGAAGAAGAGTTCCATCTGCGACCTCCAATGTTGAAATTTTTTCTTTCCATCGAACTTTGAGACCGGGCACTGTGAGAACTCGTTCCTTGTTGCTGCCATCCTCGAACCACCGATCGAACACTCAACAACAAGAGCTCACAAACACTAGAGCAGCAGATGGAGATATACACTACAACAACAAGAGCTCACAAACACTTAAATGACCTCTCACAAAATAATCAAAGGAAGAAGATAAAATGGAGCAATGGAGAATACTTTCATTAGTTCAATCTTCCTTCCTTCAGACAACAGCTACACATAAGAGAGGTGCACAGAAGCCAAGAAGCTTCAGAATACAAAACGACACCCTCATTCCCTTGAAAATCCATAAGACAAATACTAAGAGCTGCTGATATTACATAGCAAAGACATTAAAATGATATTACACCCTCATTCCCTTGAAAATCCAACTGTTTCTATTTTAAAATGTTTGTGTTTGTACATTGCATTCTTATGATATCTTATATGTTCAACTAATCTGGACGTGATCGAGCACGACAACTGTAGATAGTTTATATTTTTGTTACTTCCCATATTCTCAGATTTAGATAGTTTATATTTGTCAATTGAGAAATACAATATGATCCGCAAAAACGGACCGTCAACCAGTCAACCAGTCCGCAAGGCCACGTGATGGGTATCCATTGACTACGACGGATCCCATGCTACAGAAAATGGGTTGACAGCCGAGCCAATAGGGGAGGAGGGCAGATAGGTTACGGACTGGTTGGCGGTCTCCTTTTGCGGACTAATAAATGTTTCTGTTGTCGATTTAGGTGGTAAACTATAATATTCCAAGTTTCACATCATTATCATAGGTAAACTTTCATACATAGAAATCATCTACATCTGTAGAGAGGGAAGTGAGCAGAGATTACCACGGGACAAGTTTTAGTAACCATTCTTGGTATCAGAAACGTTCATTCTTGATCAACTGATGTCTTGAATTCGTTCACATTTACAATTTTGCTGGATTATATATATACACTATATTACTTGCTTAAACTATTCAAGGTGAGTGAAACTAGGGGAAAAATATGGGGATGCAAATTAGCTAAGCGACCCAAGTTTGACTTATTCAAACTTGAAACTTTGATGGATTATCGAGCTTGATTTCATGACAAAATTCAATAGAAAAAAGGGCCACTAGGCTTCAAACTCGTATCCTTTACGTATGAGATGTAAATAAAAATCAACTTTGATGAATGAATTATTTTGTTATGTTGTGTGAGTCAGGATCGGTCTTGAGTTTATGGGAGTCATATGCGAACTTTCAAAAAGGAACCCCCTTTTATAATGTAATTTTTTTAAAAAAATCCTGAAATAAAAGTAAATTAAAAAAATATTGCACTACTAAGAATACCTAAGACCCTCTAGTCTAGTGGGCAAGTCTAAAATATAACCATTAGACCATAATTATTTTGTGTTAAGAGAAATTTATAGTTCATAATATATATATATAATGATAATGAGGCTTCAATGTCACGCCCCAGTCCCAAAATGACGAGGGACTGAGCACGTGAGCAATGGCCAGCAGCACGCACCGATGGATAACCCAATTTAATTGATCCATCAGGGCATGCTTCAGCTGTAGTCTATCAGTAATATGTTACAAGTCTCAGGTATTTCTAATCTCATCCACAGAACAAACACAGATTAATTGCCAGAATTAATGCAATGGAAGTAAATAAGCAATATTAAATAAGGTTATCTCGGAAAACAAATCCGAGAATTATTCTGTTACAATTAAGGAAACATAGACTGGAAATAAAATACTGAAAAGGAAATACTGTGTAGCTGAAGCCGGTGCTCAGGTGAAGTCTTCGGCCACTATCTCGTCCTCAGTTCCGGGTTCTGCTCCAAGGAGTGCTCCTGTACCGTACACCTCGGGGTAGTTCTCCTCGGCTATACCTGGGGACATAGTCCATTCCAGGTCCTCAGGGGACATAACAAGGTACAGAAAATATAAGCCAAAACATATGCAGTGCAGCATAACTAAGTCCAAGAAATAGGTAACAAAGCTGCAAGTTTTGGCAAGGTACACTTGCCTGAGGTTTCGGCTATGTTTGCAGTTCTGACTTCGGCGGAAATTGCAGGCGGTACTCTGGTTGCTGAAACAAATATCACCATCAGATCCAGAAAATATCAATCAGCTAGAAACGCCTGTCCTTGGGTCCAATTTGGAGACAAGGGCAAAAACGACAGTTTCGGGTCAAAACGGGGTCCACATGCGGGCCTGCTTTGCACCGAAAATGCGTCCGGGTCAACGGTCTCCAAATTCACCAAACTCAGTGTCAACAGGTCAGGAACGCTGATACGAACCCAACGGAAATTTCAGAATTGAATTCCGATGGGCCGATCACAAAATCGCCCGTCGAGCGGGGCCTGTGGGGCCCACGACACGCGATTTCGTCAACGTTCTCAGAATCGAACCAAACTTGACCCACAGGACCAGCGTATTGCTACGAGTGCGATAGCGCAAGTTTCGTCTCGATCCGACGTGTGTGCACGAAGTTAGGGTAAATTGTAGAAAAGGCGGATACGGAGCGATGTCCGCGGATACGCGTTGATTCCGGTGTGCACGCACACCCGAATCAGCTTTCGCGAAATCCCACACGTCCGTATCGATGAGGCGCACGTATCTGTGAAGACCGTGCGCGACCAAGTCGTCCCGTTTGGCGGGGCGTACTCAGTTCCGGGGTGAAACAGGGTCTGGTTTTTCCTGTTTTTGGATCGCGGTGTGCGATCACCACAGGTCGCGATGCCCCGAACAGTTTGTTCGGACACCGAGAGGGTCATACAGGCTTCGCGTAGAAATTTACGGAATCGAAATTGGGGTTACGAGCAGGAAGTTATGAGCACCTGAAGGGACCCAAAAAATTGGGATTTTGAACTGTGTCCGACACGCGAGTTCGTGTCCGAATCCTGTGTCGGAGCTGTGTCCGCGTGTCCGGGGCTCTGGGGGACTGGCCGACGGTCGAGGAGACTCGGGGCGGTGGCTGCGGCCCTCGGCGAGGTCCCGGCGGCGTCGAGCGGCGTCGAGCGGCTGGGGGAGGCGGAGATCGGCAGCCGCGGGGAGAGAGAGAGGAGGAGGAGGGGGTTCTGGGCGGCTCCGGTCGGCGAGGAAGAGGGGCTGGGGCGCTGGAGGTCACGGCAGGGAGGAGGATGGGGGTCTCGGGTCGCCGGAGGGGGCTCGCCGGAGTGGGGTAGGGTTAGGGCTCGGTGGTTGGGCGTTAGGGGAGTGAGGGCGGAGGAGGAGGCGAGGGGGTTTTTATAGGGTCGGGGCTGGGCTGTCGTGGCCGGGGAAGTCGGTAGGGGTGGGCGGCTCTCGCGGAGGGGAGGCGAACGTGGCCGCGCGTTTTCCGGCGCCGGCGGAGGTCTCGGGGAAGATGGGGTCGGGTGACAGGGGTGATGGAGCGGGTCGGGTCGGGCGGCGGGCTCCGGGTGAGCGGACCCGCCCGACCCGCTAGGGGTTGGAGGCTGGGCCGGGCTAGCACTAATGGGCTCGGCCCATTGGGCTGGGCCCAAACTAAAAAAAAAAATAAAAATAAAAGAAAATAATTATAATTATAATAATCAGTAATTAATTAATTAATTTAGGAAAATAGTTTTTAGGCTTTTAAAAAAATAGGTCCGAGGCCCAATAAAATTCTAGAAAATTACCCTAAGTCCAGTTTTTTCATTTTACATCCACAAATATTATTTTTATAATATTTTAATACTGTTTAATATCAATTAAAAAATCATTGAATAATTAAAACCCAGTTTTTAAATTACAGAAAATTCCCAGAAAATTCCAGAAAATTGTAAAAAATCCAGTTTTTAAAATTTTGAAAAAAATCAGGGGGTTTACAATCTACCCCCCTTAAGAGGATTGCGTCCTCGCAATCAAAGATTAACCGGTCAACAGAGATGACGTGGTCGCAAGCATCGTTTGAAAACACATCACAAGATACTTAGGGAAGTACTGTTTCCCTAAAAATTGAAAGTTTACACTTTTCAGGAAAATCTAGTTAAAACTATAACTTTTATGAAAACCAGGTTGTTATTAACAAGTTGCAAATTACTAGGTTGGGGCTGAGGTCACGAACCAATAGACACGAGCTACACAAGACTAAAAACGGATAACTACGAATCACTTACTCGCATCGGCTTCCTGCACAGTCATCGCGTAAGCCTGCTCTCGTCCTTAAGGTAGATTCCTCTGCTGCTGCTGAGCTTGCTGGTAGGGTGCTGCTCGAGGTGCTGGTGGAGTTTGCTGGTTTGCCCTTGGTGTTCCTTCTCCACGTTGAGTGCAATCCCTTACCGAATGCTGACGGGATCCGCATGCCAAACACAATCCTAGTCTGCGTCGGCATTCCTTGGTGATATGGTCTGCTTTGCCACAGTAATGACAAGTAAGGAGGACTACCACTGGGGGTGTAGATGCTTTCTGCTGTTGGTGCGGTCTCTTTGCAGATTCTTCTTGTGCTGCTTTGGTTGGTGCGGATGGGGACGACCGCTTCAGTCTGGTCTCTCTCTTGGTGACGCGCTCTATGCGTCGAGCCGCAGCAAGGACGTCCGAGTATGATGTTGGTGCGACGGACCCAATTAGTTTCTGCAGCTCAATGTTCAGTCCGTCGAAGAATTTCTCGGCCTTCTCTTCCTCAGTCAGGATCAGGGTGGGGGCGAAGCGGCTCAGACGAATGAATTCTGCGTTGTACTCTTCCACCGTCATGGAGTCCTGAGTGAGACGATTGAATTTGTCCTGCAGTTCTGATCGAGCGATGGCAGAAATGTACATCTCCTGGAAGAGTCTGGAGAACTCCTTCCAAGTGACTCGGTCTGGTCCGAGTCGCATCTCCTCGGATAGCCACCAGTGATGGGCATTATCCGTCAATTGCATTCGGACGGCAGTCATCCAGCGTTCCCGTGGAAGTTCAGCTGCTTCAAGTTGATGCCGAATGTTGGTGAGCCACTCGTGAACTTCTGTGGGCTCCTCTTTTCCAGAAAAAATGCGGGGCTTCAGTTGGCGGAAGTCAGTGATTGAGCCTGTAGTTGGCCGTCGAGCTAGTAGGTTGGCCTGCTCCAGTGCAGTTACAATGTTGTCCCTTAAGAAATTAGCTTCGCGACGCTGAGCCTCGTGTTGGACTTGTTGCTGTGCTTGCATCATCGCATAGATCATCTGAAATATTTGTTGCCCGTCGATTGGCTGTCCTGGTGGGAATACGGGCATTGGTGGGACGAACTGCGGCGGAGGTGGGATGTCATCGCGCCAAAATTGGGAGGTAGGTTGACCTGCCGGCTGGCTCTGTTGAGTTGTGGGGATTCCTCCGACTGGTGTCACTTCGTCGTCGTAGGTGACACCTGTAGCTTATGGCGTTCTGGCGGGAGTCTCGTTGCATTCTTGTGGGTCCATTTCCCTGTATCCAAAATACCCAATAAGAGGCGCACAGGAAACAAGGCAAGATGCAAGTTCAAGTTAGTTCGAATACGATACAGATATCAAAAACGATTCAAGCAAGTGGATGAGATCCTAAAAACTTGTCCTATCTTATTGCAGGCCTGTTCGGTCCCTAAGTTAAAACCGAACAATTTAGTCGTAGACCTGCATGGGCCACCACAAAAACCATGTCACGTCCCAGTCCCAAAATGACGAGGGACTGAGCACGTGAGCAATGGCCAGCAGCACGCACCGATGGATAACCCAATTTAATTGATCCATCAGGGCATGCTTCAGCTGTAGTCTATCAGTAATATGTTACAAGTCTCAGGTATTTCTAATCTCATCCACAGAACAAACACAGATTAATTGCCAGAATTAATACAATGGAAGTAAATAAGCAATATTAAATAAGGTTATCTCGGGAAACAAATCCGAGAATTATTCTGTTACAATTAAGGAAACATAGACTGGAAATAAAATACTGAAAAGGAAATACTGTGTAGCTGAAGCCGGTGCTCAGGTGAAGTCTTCGGCCACTATCTCGTCCTCAGTTCCGGGTTCTGCTCCAAGGAGTGCTCTTGTACCGTACATCTCGGGGTAGTTCTCCTCGGCTATACCTGGGGACATAGTCCATTCCAGGTCCTCAGGGGACATAACAAGGTACAGAAAATACAAGCCAAAACATATGAAGTGCAGCAATAATGAAATAGCAGGGTAAATATGTAAACCAGCTAGTGATATGCAAGTGAGAGTTTTAGTCATACTCAGGCTGAGACTACTACAGGATCAGTGTCGAAGAAACCATAGCAGTATTTTCTCGAAGGGCCAGAACTTGTGCCAAAGCTCTGTATCAGAAACTAAGACACCTCCAGATAACATTATTTACATTATAATCAGCCTTGATATGGTAATACTCTCCCCACCCCATGTAATCTCACGTCACAGTTCCAGAATATATTAGGTACAAGTCACGCAAGTTTGAACTAATGCAATGAGTCAGGCTAGAATCTAAGCATGTAAACTGTAATGACATGAAAAAGTAACCTATACGGAATCACCAGGTATATCTCAGGCAATTCCATCACATGAAGAGTGTCAGGTGTCCTGGGTTGAGCAGTTAAGCAAGTTACTTATGAAACTACAAGCAATCAAGTAAATACTTTAACCAGAATTATCTGAGAATTTGACAAGCTTTACTTGCCCACTGATATATAACTAAGTCCAAGAAATAGGTAACAAAGCTGCAAGTTTTGGCAAGGTACACTTGCCTGAGGTTTCGGCTATGTTTACAGTTTTGACTTCGGCGGGAATTACAGGCGGTACTCTGGTTGCTGAAACAAACATCACCATCAGATCCAGAAAATATCAATCAGCTAGAAACGTCTGTCCTTGGGTCCAATTTGGAGACAAGGGCAAAAACGGCAGTTTCGGGTCAAAACGGGGTCCACATGCGGGCCCGCTTTGCACCGAAAATGCGTACGGGTCAACGGTCTCCAAATTCACCAAACTCAGTGTCAACAGGTCAGGAACGCTGATACGAACCCAACGGAACTTTCAGAATTGAATTCCGATGAGCCGATCACAAAATCGCCCGTCGAGCGGGGCCTGTGGGGCCCACGACACGCGATTTCGTCAACGTTCTCAGAATCGAACCAAACTTGACCCACAGGACCAGCGTATCGCTATGAGTCCGATGGCGCAAGTTTCGTCTCGATCCGACGTATGTGCACAAAGTTAGGGTGAATTACAGAAAAGGCGGATACGGAGCGATGTCCGCGGATACGCGTTGATTCCGGTGTGCACGCACACCCGAATCAGCTTTTGCGAAATCCCAAACGTCCGTATCGACGAGGCGCACATATCTGTGAAGACCGTGCGCGACCAAGTCGTCCCGTTTGGCGGGGCGTACTCAGTTCCGGGATAAAACAGGGTCTGGTTTTTTCTGTTTTTGGATCGCGGTGTGCGATCACCACAGGACGCGATACCCCGAACAGTTTGTCCGAGCACCGAGAGGGTCATACAGGCTTCGCGTAGAAATTTACGGAATCGAAATCGGGGTTACGAGCAGGAAGTTATGAGCACCTGAAGGGACCCAAAAAACCGGGGTTTTGAACTGTGTCCGACACGCGAGTTCGTGTCCGAATCCTGTGTCGAAGCTGTGTCCGCGTGTCCGGGGCTCTGGGGGACTGGCCGACGGTCGAGGCGACTCGGGGCGGTGGCTGCGGCCCTCGACGAGGTCCCGGCGGCGTCGAGCGGCGTCGAGCGGCTGGGGGAGGCGGAGATCGGCAGCCGCGGGGAGAGAGAGGAAAAGGAGGGGGTTCTGGGCGGCTCCGGTCGGCGAGGAAGAGGGGCTGGGGCGCTGGAGGTCACGGCGGGGAGGAGGATGGGGGTCTCGGGTCGCCGGAGGGGGCTCGCCGGAGTGGGGTAGGGTTAGGGCTCGGTGGTTGGGCGTTAGGGGAGTGAGGGCGGAGGAGGAGGCGAGGGGGTTTTTATAGGGTCGGGGCTGGGCTGTCATGGCCGGGGAAGTCGGTAGGGGTGGGCGGCTCTCGCGGAGGGGAGGCGAACGTGGCCGCGCATTTTCCGGCGCCGGCGGAGGTCTCGGGGAAGATGGGGTCGGGTGACAGGGGTGATGGAGCGGGTCGGGTCGGGCGGCGGGCTCTGGGTGAGCGGACCCGCCCGACCCGCTAGGGGTTGGAGGCTGGGCCGGGCTAGCTGTCACTACCACATTTTCTAGGAAAGGATATTTTGGTAATTTCCTATTTAAATAAATATTGTGCATGGTAAATAATTATTTGTTGTATTATTTAATTATTGTTAGTTATTATTTAATTATTTTAGACTTATTTTAGTGGACCCAACTAGTTTAGTTTGGACCCATGGACCAACATGAATTAATTAGTTAGACTTGGCCCATTTAGAAAGTCCATAGTTAAGGAGATGGATTAAATTAATTAAATGATTAGACTAGAAGCTTCATTCCTTAATTATTTCTTCATGAGAGGCCCCAAGGGGTACATTGGACATTTTACAATTGCTTGGGGGAGGGGCTATGGCCGGCCTATTAAAGAGGGGGGGGAATTTCTCTCTCCTCTCATCTCATTCCAAATCTAGATCTAAAATTCTCCCACTACCAAATTCCCTCTATTCCCAATCCAATTCCCTACCAAATTTATTCCAAATTCTTTCCAATTCACCATTAGAGAAGGAGAAAGCAAGGATCTAAAAGAAGGAAGCAAGGATCTACAAAGAGGAGCAAGGATCTACAATTTGGAAGCAAGTTCATCTCAATTGGAGGTTTCATTGGGAATCCATCTCCCAATAGGTATAATTCAGATTTTTCCATTTAAATAGCTTCTAAATCTGAGATTTAATCATGTAAAATCAACCTATATGTATGTACTACCCATAGGACTTTGTTTTGTGTTCATAGGAGACCCATGGAGAAAGTTATGGTACTTTTTGTGTCAATTTTGTTGGAATTCCGAATTTACATTTTTTTGTGTGTGTCAATTGATCCTATAGATCAATTGGACATGAGATTTGTGTTTGAGGCTAGTGTCATGTCCATATTGGGATACTTGTGGTTCGTATCCCAACTATTTGGTGATACGTGTCATTTGGGGGTTTTCCTCCGACACGGGGCTTTGAACATGTCGTATTTTGACACGGACACATAGATCTACTTTTGACACTTTGAATTATTTATAAATATTATTTGTGATCTGTTTGTGTCCTTCGGGGTGCATTTAGTTGTGTGTTGGACTCGTGTCGCATGCGTATCCTAGATCTAGTGGGATACGGTGAGATACTCTCCAATTGTGTGTATTTTTGTATAGATCTAATTAATTGTGGTTCAATTTTTCATTTATAATTAGTATATATATATGGATATTAAATATTTATTTTGTGTATTTATTATAGTAATTATTGTAGCATAGATCTATATTTTGGGTGTGCTAATATAATGTACAATATAATATGTAGCTTTCTTGCATGCAAATATATATGTTACTACTTGTTAAATAATATAATTTATACATAAAATATTTTATAAAATATATTTGTATGTTTAATTGTGTAATTATATTATTTATAATTATTATGTAATTATTTGGATATTAATGTAAATATTTTAGGTGTGCTTCTAGCCATGTAAATTATATGTTCTTTGTTAAATATTTGAAGGTATAAGTTTATGTGTATATTAATATATATATATGTATATTTTTGTATTAATGGTTTATATATATATATATATATATATATACTGTTTTATATATTCTGTTTATATATATATATATATATATATATATATATATATATATTGTTTTATATATTCTGTTTTTATATATATAATTATATATATATAACTTGTTTTAGTGACAGTGAATTAATGACAGTAAAAACTGTCATTAATTAGCCGACTAATAGCAGCCGCTGTAGCCTTCGGGCAATTAATGACAAACCTGTCATTAATTGCAGCAGCGGGAAATAGCAGCTTTTCTGCGACGCTTTTCCGCGACAGTTTAACTGTCAGCGAAAACCAAAGCAGTGGCAGTTTATTATTTGGATTTCGGTGACAGTCCTTCGGTGACAGTCCCGACTGTCACTATTTAAACTGTTTTAATTTAATCCTATTTTATTCACTGTTTTTCAATGACGCTTTGACAGATTTAATGTATATATTATATATTATAATTGTATATATATATATGTATATATATATGTGTTTTGTGAGGAATAATAATTGTAATAATATATTATGTTATTTATATAAATGTTGGGTTGTATATATTATTTTAGGGTATATATTAATTGTATTATTAGTATACTTTGTGTGAGATTCTTTTGGAATCTATTTGATTCCTAAATTGTTGTAGTTTATCCTATATTATTTTTATAGATGATTTGTAAGGTTGACCTAGGTTTGACCATGTTTGACTTTAGAGTTGACCATAGTTGACTTTTACCTTAGAATTGACTTATTGACCTAGAAGTTGCCTAGTTTGACTTGTTCTCTTTCCGGGACCTTGTATTAATGTGGTATTCCATGTCTAGGTCTTCGAGGCACCGAGTCAGACATTTGTGAGACTGTTCATTGGACTTCAGGCGAGTACATTCTCTGATAGTTTCTCATTTATGATATCCTCTATGTTCGTTGTATCTAGTGTAGATATACATGTTCTCTTGACACTATGGTTACACGGATTGGTATATCCGGATCTCGTCATGAGATATTATTCCTTGGTATATGGTGTATATGGTGCAAGTATTGTTTCATTGGTTATCTTGTACATGTACAGACACCGATTCTCGGGGAGACTAGCTATCTTCTTGGGGAATCTAGTGCCATAACGTACCGTGGTTGGATCTATTATACCAGTCGGGGTGGAAAGTATTTTAGTGTAGATATGTGATCATACCCTCCTTGTGTATGTCTTGTTCCTTGTGAGTGTTGATCATACACCGCACGTATAATCAGCCAGGCCATCATACTCTTGTGCAAGTTCCCAAGCCGATCACATGTTAAAGCTAGTACTCACACACTTAGTCATTAGTATTCTTGTTCTATCAGCATATTGTTCATTATTGTATTTCTTTCCAGTATTTCCTTATTGTCTATACATTCTTGTATCTATTTATGCATCTTGTTTATCCACAACTATTTACTGTTACATAGTTTTTATCATTATTTGAGAACTGCTGTTAGGGTTGTACTCTGCTCCTTTCCTGACTGGATATATTTTTCCAGATGACACTGAGGAGTACCCTACCTATTATGGACCCCAGGATGTTGTGGGTTTAGATTCTGAGACCCTGGCTCAAGAGGGACTTATCCCAACTGAAACAGTTGACCCTGGAGTTGTAGCTTTGTAGTGTTGTAGTACTCTTTTGTACTGGATTTGTCTCCAGCTTATTTTTGTTACTTCTTCTGACTCATTGATGTATTATTTTAGACTCATGAGTTATATTGTGACTATTATGTTCTTTATCTGATTCGTGCTCATTTCCACCTTAGTTCTGTGATTGAGTATACTATCATTATTGGTGGTTCATTATATTGTTAGATAGTTTATCTAGACAGCGTTCTACCGTCGATTCTGCGGCGTAGGCTGGGCGTTGTTTCCGACTAGTACCCTTACACCGGGTGCGGATCGTGACACGTTTTTGGTGGTGGCCCATGCAGGTCTAGCTTCACAAGTATGTGATATCGTGGTAGTGCGACAACTTAGTTTTACTACTGCGAGCCTGCGATAGGATATAGGATATAGGCTGAGATACTCAATCACATCTAGGAAAATTCTTTTGATTCAACTATTCTCCTTTGATATTGATACTTGATCCCTTAAACTTGTCCTTTCCTTGAATATCTTACATCTTGTGCCATATTGATTCTTTCTTTCGCTTTGTCTCAGGATGCCGCCTAAAACTAGATCACAGCAGGGGAGAGCAGCTTCTGAGAGGTCTGCGACATCCCGAGGGCCTGCACCAGTCACTTCTCCGGTGATTGGAGTGTCAGCTGCTTTCGGAGGTCCACCACCCACTCAGAGGACTGTGCCAGCTGTATCTGAGGGGCTTCCACCTCCACCTCCTGTGCCAGCAGAGGCGTCACAGATGATTACTCTGTTTCGTGAGATGCTCGAGGCACAGAGGGCTTAGTCGGAGGCACATCAGAGGCAGACCGACGTTCTACGGCAGGGCATCGAGAGTGCTCATCAGCTTGCTCGTGCTGTAGTTGAGAGAGGAGTTCCGGTCCAGCAGCAGGTTGTTCCTCAGGTTGCTCAGCTTCGGCCAGGCAACATTCAGGACTTCAAGAAACTGGAGCCTAGGGTTTTCAAAGGGACGGAGGGCATCGTCTATGCTGATGATTGGCTCGAGGACATTGAGCGTCTTATGAGGGTGTCCCGTCTTTCTGAAGATCTGAAGGTTGAGGCGGTAGGACTTCAACTGTTCGACGTCGCTCGTACTTGGTTCAGGAATGAGCCGGTTCTAGTTGACGCAGGACAATCTTGGGAGGTATTCAGGGACCTTTTCAAGAAGAAGTTTTTCGCCCGGATAGACAGGCTTGACTTGGGGAGACAATTTGAGAGTCTCATTCAGGGAAGCATGTCTGTGGAGGAATACGCTGCGGAGTTCGGTAGGCTGAGCCGATTTGCAGAGTATCTGGTGAGGGAGCAGGAGGTTCGAGCTATTCGTTTCCGAGAGGGTCTAAACTGGGAGGTGAAGATTCTCATTCCGTCTTTTTATGAGACATACTGGGAGATACTTGCGGAGGCACGCAAGGTTGAGAGGGATCTGGGTTTGAAGACCAAGAGAGACCGTGATTCTTTTCTGGGGGCCAACGGCAGTGCAGTATCTGCCAAACGTCCTCATTTCCAGTCCAGACCTTTCCAGCAGCCACAGCAGAACCAGACTCCAGCTAGAGCGCCTTTTCACCAGGCACCTCAGCAGCAGAGGCAGTTACAGCAAGCTCTATGCAACTTCTGCAAGAAGCCCGGCCACATCTGGAAAGTTTGCAGAAAGAGGCTAGGAGTTTGTTTGTATTGTGGTACTGAAGGGCATCAATTGAGGGAGTGTCCTCGTCGTGCAGTTCAGGGAGCAGCTCCAGCTCCGAGGGCACAGATGAGACCACCTGCAGCACAACCGAGGGGACCGCTTCCGACACAGCAGCAGCGTTTTGTCCAGCATCAGCAGCAGGGAGGTGCTCGGCAGGGACGAGCGTTTGCTATGACAGTCGAAGAGGAGGAACCCACCGGAGATGTCATCGCAGGTTCTATTCTTCTTGATTCTATTCCAGCTTTAGCTTTGTTTGATAGTGGTGCTTCCCATAGTTTTGTATCTGTTTCTTTTGCTCTAAAGCATGGTTTGGTAGCTGAGTCTTTGCTTAGGACTTGCAAGATCATGACCGGGAGAGGCATTATCCTGGTTAATGATATTTGCAAGGATCGGAGAGTTACTCTGGGAGGCCGGAAGTTGAGTGCGTGTCTACTTGTAATGCCACTTCCGAGCTACGACATTGTACTCGGGATGGATTGGTTGAGTAGGCACCGTGCTAGCATAGATTGTAGAGGAGGTAGAGTTTTGTTTGGTCCGCCAGGAGAGCCAGAGTTCGAGTTTGCTAGAGGAACTGCG
This sequence comes from Iris macrosiphon, assembly GCA_036927795.1. Taxonomy (NCBI): domain Eukaryota; kingdom Viridiplantae; phylum Streptophyta; class Magnoliopsida; order Asparagales; family Iridaceae; genus Iris; species Iris macrosiphon. Next base: position 311,179,039 of record JAYESA010000005.1, on the reverse strand, counting down.
GAGCAGAAAGAAGGCATTATTTGTGGAGCTATGGTGGAAGACAAGGAGTTGCCACATCCGTTGATAGCAGAATTTTTGGATGTGTTTCCTGAAGAATTGCCAGGATTGCCGCCAGATCGAGATGTTGAATTTTCTATAGACTTGGTGCCAGGTGCAGAACCGATTTTGCAGCATGTCTATAGAGTAAACAACAGCGAGCTGGTCGAATTGAAGAAGCAGGTGGACGAATTGCAGGATAAGGGGTTTATCAGATCGAGTTTTCACCATGGGGAGCCCCGGTATTGTTTGTACCGAAGAAGGATGGATCGGTACGCATGTGCATTGATTACAGGGCTTTGAATAATCTCACTATCAAGAATAAGTATCCTTTGCCACGGATTAATGATCTGTTTGATCAGTTGAGTGGTGCCAAGGTATTTTCTAAGATAGATTTGAGATCAGGCTACCATCAGGTGAAGGTGAAGCCGGGGGACATACCGAAGACTGCTTTTAGAGCTCGGTATGGTCAGTACGAGTTTATGGTGATGCCGTTTGGTTTGACTAATGCACCGGCGGTATTTATGAACTTGATGAACAAGGTGTTCCACCAGTACCTTGACAAGTTCGTGGTGGTGTTCATCGACGACATACTCATATACTCGAGGACACCGGAGGAGCATGAGGAGCATTTGAGGATTGTGTTGGATGTGCTGAGGAAGGAGAAGTTGTATGGGAAGTTGTCCAAATGTGAGTTTTTCTTGGACAAGGTAGAATTCTTGGGGCATGTTGTGACTGGTGATGGTATTTCAGTAGATCCGAAGAAGATTTCAGCAGTGGAATCTTGGAAGACTCCGAGTTCGGTAGCAGAGATCAGGAGTTTCTTGGGATTGGCAGGCTACTACAGAAAGTTTGTGCAAGATTTTTCGAGGATTGTCGAGCCGATGACCAGACTCACAAGGAAGGATGTGGAGTTTGTTTGGACGGAAGATTGCCAGGCTGCTTTTGAGGAGTTGAAGAAGAGGTTGACGTCTGCTCCTATTTTGACATTGCCATCAGGGTCCGGAGGTTTCACTATTTATAGTGATGCATCGGGAAAGGGTTTAGGTTGTGTTCTTCAGCAGCATGGGAAAGTGATTGCCTATGCATCCAGGCAATTGCGTCCTCATAAAAAGAACTATCCTACCCATGATTTGGAGTTGGCAGCTGTCATATTCGTCCTGAAGTTGTGGAAACATTATTTGTACGGAGAGCGTGTGGAGATCTTCACAGACCACAAAAGCTTGAAGTACGTTTTCACGCAGAAGGAGTTGAACATGAGGCAGCGTCGGTGGTTGGAATTGATGAAGGATTTTGATATCTCTTTGCAATATCATCCTGGGAAAGCCAATGTAGTTGCCGATGCTTTGAGCAGGTATCCGGTAGCTATGTTCTTGACGCAGGATCGATATCTGTTGGAGGACTTGGAGAGCTTGGGCATTGAGGTGATTGTTCCTGGGTGTGCTATGCAGATGTGGGGATTGCAGATACACTCAGATTTGATGGACAGGATCAAGGCAGCACAGTATGATGATGTATCTTTGAGGAGTATCAGAGCTCAGGTGAGAGCAGGATTGGAGGATGATTTCACTATTGCAGAGGATGGATCTTTGAGGCATGGAGTTAGATTGTGTGTGCCTAGTGGGGAGTTGCGCGAGGAGATGTTACAGGAAGCGCATCGCTCTCAGAATTCCATACATCCAGGTGCTAACAAGATGTATCGAGATATGCGAGAGAGTGTGTGGTGGTATGGCATGAAGAGGGAAGTGGCACAGTTTGTATCCAGATGCTTAGTGTGCCAGCAGGTGAAAGCCGAGAGGCAGAGGCCAGGAGGTTTACTTCAGCCATTACCATTCCAGAGTGGAAGTGAGAACACATTACTATGGATTTTGTGTCCGGACTACCACGATCTCCAGGAGGGAAAGACGCGATTTGGGTCATTGTTGATAGATTAACCAAGTCGGCCCACTTTTTGCCTTTCAAGGTGGGTTTGTCTACGGAGAAGCTGGCAGAGATGTATGTGAGGCAGATCGTTAGGATACATGGAGTTCCCGTCAGCATAGTCTCAGATCGAGATAGTCGTTTCACTTCTCATTTCTGGAGGAGTTTGCAGGAGAGTTTGGGCACTCAGCTCAAATTCAATACTGCATATCATCCCCAGACAGATGGGCAGTCAGAGAGGACTATTCAGACTCTCGAGGATATGTTGCGCACTTGTGTACTAGATTTCGGGGGTTCTTGGGAGGACCATCTCCATTTGGTAGAGTTTGCTTACAACAACAGTTACCAGGCCAGTATAGAGATGTCACCTTTTGAAGCTCTATATGGTCGGAGGTGTCGTACTCCTTTGTCTTGGGACGATGTTGGAGAGAGAATTTTGCTTGGGCCAGAGATGGTTGTGGATGCAGCAGAGAAGGTTCAGTTGATCAGAGACAGACTTCGAGTGGCGCAGGACAGACAACGGCATTGGGCCGATAGCCATCGGAGACCCTTGGAGTTTGAGGTATAGTTTAGATTTTATTTTGTGTGCTTGTTCTTGGTTGTTTGTTATAGATAAGTTCTTAAGGTGGTGTTTTGTTCTAGGTGGGTGGTTTGGTGTTTCTGAGGATTTCTCCGACACGAGGTACGATTCGCTTCGGTGGAGGCGGAAAGCTTAGTCCGCGATTCATTGGACCTTTCACTATTCTAGAGAGGGTCGGTGCAGTTGCTTATAGACTAGACTTGCCACCTGCATTGGAGGAAGTGCACAACGTGTTTCATGTGTCGCAGTTGAGACGATACGTGACAGATCCTACTCATGTATTGGATCACTCAGAGATAGAGGTGGGCCCTACTCTTAGCTATCCAGAGCAGCCAGTTGGAATTCTGGATCGGAGAGAGAAGGTGCTGAGGAACCAGACTATTCTTTTGGTACGCGTCGCATGGAGGCATCACTCTCCGGGGGAGTCTACCTGGGAGAGAGAGGATGACATGCGAGAGCGTTATCCATATTTGTTTGTACCTTGAGGTATGTTATTTCTAGTTATGTCCTGTTCATTGTTATGTTCTGTTCATTAGTTAGTTGTGATTCTTTAGTTCTGTTCTGTGATTTTCTGGGGGTAGTTTTCATCTTTGAATTTCGAGGACGAAATTATTTTAAGGAGGGTAGACTTGTCACTACCACATTTTCTAGGAAAGGGTATTTTGGTAATTTCCTATTTAAATAAATATTGTGCATGGTAAATAATTATTTGTTGTATTATTTAATTATTGTTAGTTATTATTTAATTATTTTAGACTTATTTTAGTGGACCCAACTAGTTTAGTTTGGACCCATGGACCAACATAAATTAATTAGTTAGACTTGGCCCATTTAGAAAGCCCATAGTTAAGGAGATGGATTAAATTAATTAAATGATTAGACTAGAAGCTTCCTTCCTTAATTATTTATTCATGAGAGGCCCCAAGGGGTACATTGGACATTTTACAATTGCTTGGGGGAGGGGCTATGGCCGGCCTATTAAAGAGGGGGGAAAATTTCTCTCTCCTCTCATCTCATTCCAAATCTAGATCTAGAATTCTCCCACTACCAAATTCCCTCCATTCCCAATCCAATTCCCTACCAAATTCATTCCAAATTCTTTCCAATTCACCATTAGAGAAGGAGAAAGCAAGGATCTAGAAGAAGGAAGCAAGGATCTACAAAGAGGAGCAAGGATCTACAATTTGGAAGCAAGTTCATCTCAATTGGAGGTTTCATTGGGAATCCATCTCCCAATAGGTATAATTCAGATTTTTCCATTTAAATAGCTTCTAAATCTGAGATTTAATCATGTAAAATCAACCTATATGTATGTACTACCCATAGGACTTTGTTTTGTGTTCATAGGAGACCCATGGAGAAAGTTATGGTGCTTTTTGTGTCAATTTTGTTGGAATTCCGAATTTATATTTTTTTGTGTGTGTCAATTGATCCTATAGATCAATTGGACATGAGATTTGTGTTTGAGGCTAGTGTCGTGTCCATATTGGGATACTTGTGGTTCGTATCCCAACTATTTGGTGATACGTGTCATTTGGGGATTTTTCTCCGACACGGGGCTTTGAACATGTCGTATTTTGACACGAACACATAGATCTACTTTTGACACTTTAAATTATTCATAAATATTATTTGTGATCTGTTTGTGTCCTTCGGGGTGCATTTAGTTGTGTGTTGGACTCGTGTCGCATGCGTATTCTAGATCTAGTGGGATACGGTGAGATACTCTCCAATTATGTGTATTTTTGTATAGATCTAATTAATTGTGGTTCAATTTTTCATTTATAATTAGTATATATATATGGATATTAAATATTTATTTTGTGTATTTATTATAGTAATTATTGTAGCATAGATCTATATTTTGGGTGTGCTAATATAATGTACAATATAATATGTAGCTTTCTTGCATGCAAATATATATGTTACTACTTGTTAAATAATATAATTTATACATAAAATGTTTTATAAAATATATTTGTATGTTTAATTGTGTAATTATATTATTTATAATTATTATATAATTATTTGGATATTAATGTAAATATTTTAGGTGTGCTTCTAGCCATGTAAATTATATGTTCTTTGTTAAATATTTGAAGGTATAAGTTTATGTGTATATTAATATATATATGTACATTTTTGTATTAATGGTTTATATATATATATATATATATATACTATTTTATATATTCTGTTTATATATATATATATATTGTTTTATATATTCTGTTTTTATATATATAATTATATATATATAACTTGTTTTAGTGACAGTGAATTAATGACAGTAAAAACTGTCATTAATTAGCCGACTAATAGCAGCCGCTGTAGCCTTCGGGCAATTAATGACAAACCTGTCATTAATTGCAGCAGCGGGAAACAGCAGCTTTTCTGCGACGCTTTTCCGCGACAGTTTAACTGTCAGCGAAAACCAAAGCAGTGGCAGTTTATTATTTGGGTTTCGGTGACAGTCCTTCGGTGACAGTCCCGACTGTCACTATTTAAACTGTTTTGATTTAATCCTATTTTATTCACTGTTTTTCAATGACGCTTTGACAGATTTAATGTATATATTATATATTATAATTGTATATATATATATGTATATATATATGTGTTTTGTGAGGAATAATAATTGTAATAATATATTATGTTATTTATATAAATGTTGGGTTGTATATATTATTTTAGGGTATATATTAATTGTATTATTAGTATACTTTGTGTGAGATTCTTTTGGAATCTATTTGATTCCTAAATTGTTGTAGTTTATCCTATATTATTTTTATAGATGATTTGTAAGGTTGACCTAGGTTTGACCATGTTTGACTTTAGAGTTGACCATAGTTGACTTTTACCTTAGAATTGACTTATTGACCTAGAAGTTGCCTAGTTTGACTTGTTCTCTTTCCGGGACCTTGTATTAATGTGGTATTCCATGTCTAGGTCTTCGAGGCACCGAGTCAGACATTTGTGAGACTGTTCATTGGACTTCAGGCGAGTATATTCTCTGATAGTTTCTCATTTATGATATCCTCTATGTTCGTTGTATCTAGTGTAGATATACATGTTCTCTTGACACTATGGTTACACGGATTGGTATATCCGGATCTCGTCATGAGATGTTATTCCTTGGTATATGGTGTATATGGTGCAAGTATTGTTTCATTGGTTATCTTGTACATGTACAGACACCGATTCTCGGGGAGACTAGCTATCTTCTTGGGGAATCTAGTGCCATAACGTACCGTGGTTGGATCTATTATACCAGTCGGGGTGGAGAGTATTTTAGTGTAGATATGTGATCATACCCTCCTTGTGCATGTCTTGTTCCTTGTGAGTGTTGATCATACACCGCACGTATAATCAGCCAGGCCATCATACTCTTGTGCAAGTTCCCAAGCCGATCACATGTTAAAGCTAGTACTCACACACTTAGTCATTAGTATTCTTGTTCTATCAGCATATTGTTCATTATTGTATTTCTTTCCACTATTTCCTTATTGTCTATACATTCTTGTATCTATTTATGCATCTTGTTTATCCACAACTATTTACTGTTACATAGTTTTTATCATTATTTGAGAACTGCTGTTAGGGTTGTACTCTGCTCCTTTCCTGACTGGATATATTTTTCCAGATGACACTGAGGAGTACCCTACCTATTATGGACCCCAGGATGTTGTGGGTTTAGATTCTGAGACCCTGGCTCAAGAGGGACTTATCCCAACTGAGACAGTTGACCCTGGAGTTGTAGCTTTGTAATGTTGTAGTACTCTTTTGTACTGGATTTGTCTCCAGCTTATTTTTGTTACTTCTTCTGACTCATTGATGTATTATTTTAGACTCATGAGTTGTATTGTGACTATTCTGTTCTTTATCTGATTCGTGCTCATTTCCACCTTAGTTCTGTGATTGAGTATACTATCATTATTGGTGGTTCATTATATTGTTAGATAGTTTATCTAGACAGCGTTCTACCGCCGATTCTGCGGCGTAGGCTGGGCGTTGTTTCCGACTAGTACCCTTACACCGGGTGCGGGTCGTGACACTAGCACTAATGGGCTCGGCCCATTGGGCTGGGCCCAAACTAAAAAAAAAATAATAATAATAAAAGAAAATAATAATAATTATAATAATCAGTAATTAATTAATTAATTTAGGAAAATAGTTTTTAGGCTTTTAAAAAAATAGGTCCGAGGCCCAATAAAATCCCAGAAAATTACCCTAAGTCCAGTTTTTTCATTTTACATCCAAAAATATTATTTTTATAATATTTTAATACTGTTTAATATCAATTAAAAAATTATTGAATAATTAAAACCCAGTTTTTAAATTACAGAAAATTCCCAGAAAATTTCAGAAAATTGTGAAAAATCCAGTTTTTAAAATTTTGAAAAAAATCAGGGGGTTTACATTCAAAATGGCTTAGAAGTAAGCCATCTAAGCCGTTTGTAAATACTCAACCATTTATTAAAAAAATTGTAAAAAAAATTGTTGAATTTTTTTTATTATTATCAATAACGTCATGGAGAATCAAACTTGACCAACCAAGAAGAATGTCTCTCACATAACCACATGAGTTAGAAGAGGTATTTGATTATAGTTATATAATATTATGTAGTTAAACGATTAGTTAAAATTTATATAATTTTTTTACTTTTAATTACGTGAGGATATACGTATAGGTTAAACGACTAGCATTTTAAAAACTTTTTATAAAAAGTAAAAATATATACATAATAAATTATAATTATAATATATTAAAATATTGAAATATTTTTTAATAATATTAGAAATTTTTATTTTACGTGCAACGCACGTACATTTACTAGTATATATATGGATCCGGATCAAGATACCGGTCCGCGGAGGCCCGCCGAAGCCCCTCCCCCACTACACCATCGGATCGCGGGTCCGCGTGGAGCCCGTGCAAGCCCGCTCGATCCAACGGTCGAGGATCGCTGAACTTCGACAAGGCTCAGGAAATGGGACTCACGATTCGAACCCTATATATATAAAATTTATTATTATTATTTTTTAATCTATCCTAGGCTAAACGGAGCCAAGCAACCCCCCCCCCCCAGTGGACCACTATGTCACGCCCCGAGGCGTCCCCCGAGTCGTTACCGCCGTGCGGGCCTGGTTTTGCGCCCGCACAAGGCTTTTTAATGATTTGCATAGCAAGCACGTATTCAGAGTACGCAGATAAATTGAAACACAGATTTGAAACATAGAAAAGTTCTCTTTATTGATAATGAACATCTATTACAAACTCTTGAACGAGTCAGCTAATATGCCGAACGGCTTACAAAAGGGTTGACTCAAAATGAGATAGCAGTCCTTTGCATTACATCCTTTTATAAACTCAAAACGATAAGGACCTCCCGGCTGGAGGATCGCCTTGCCACGAAGCTGCATTTGTGTATGAAGAGTTGCAGCTTCGGCTTCAAAAGGCTACGAGGCGCGGTGAAGGTGCGCTAACAGCTGGACTGGATCGGGAAGACGACTTCGGCTCCTCGCTCGGTTCGCCTTAGTGCGGAGAACCTGTTTCAACGAGGGTCAGCATATCGAAACATGCTGGTGAAGGCGAGCTAGCCTGACTATACCAATCAACACGTTGTTTAGTGAAGCATGCGTATTTGGTTGGTTTCTATCTTGTCTTAGTTCATTTACAGTTAAGCAGCATATTGAATTTACTGAAATGAACGTGCCACCGTTCGGTGGATTTTACCTGACCGTCTGAATTACCTGTACAATACTTACCATGCCTTCCCTGAAACGAAGACACAAGTTAGTATGCAACAGGTTTAAATATACAGGGGATCACTGGCTGGATGCCATATTGGACCAATTTTAGTCACTGACGAGGATGGTATGCAGCGAGAGCACAGGAGTGCTGCACGCCATTCCGTCCTTGCACAGGATGACTAAACAGGAGAGTTCCCGCCCGGATCGGATCGGTGCCAGTGCCCCAGCGACCGTCCGCAGGAACTAAGGGCCTTGTGCACAAGTTGTCCGTGATCAACATATACACTAAGTTAGCAGTTGGGGCAAATCAGGGCAATAACAGGCACGGGACAGTAACAGGAGGAGAGCTACTTTGGCATAGTCTCCTTATCAGATTATTGCATTCAGGAGGAGTCATGTTCATAGCATAATTTAAAGAAGAGCATACATTCTAACTTGTATTATGCATATGATAAATATTTCCGAGCGAACAAGCATGCAAGTAAGTAACCGTTCACAGTTTTGATTGACAAGCAGTATTAACCAAGTCTATTCTCTTTTATCTTGGTTTCTTTTATTATTACTTGGTATCGTTTGATCGGGGCGAAGGAGTGAAGCTCGGAAGCAGAGCTAGCTAATCGGGTTGGTAGCCACTCACTTAGATTTTGGAAAGAAGAAGGAAAGAGGCACTTCACGACTCCGCTCGCAAGCCGCCTACTGCTCGTTCACCTGCACACGAACAGCTCGATTAATACTTCTTCCTCTCTTTCCAATCTCGGAATTGAAGTGCAGTTCAATGAACGAAAACAATGAAAATCATCGAAACCGTTCAAGGAAAACAAGCAAATCCCAAAACCAACTCAAAGCACGAAAGCAACAAGCGACATCGAAAACCGAGGCAATAAAAGATAGCAGCGGAGAGGTCCCTCCTGACTCTGCCGCTAAGACGATCCTTGGGGCGCAGTCCACTGAATATGGGAATCGATTCCGAAGAAACAAATCCATAACGAGGACGAGTTCTTAATTCAATCTATCCCGATCGAACGATACCGTCTTGTGTTTCTTAGCCGCGCTCTCCGCATCGGGAGAACGGGGCGCTACATCCTACCCAACCAATTGGAAGTTTCGTCCCGAAACTTAAGAATAGGGCCTACCGTTAGGGAGCATTATGTCGAGGGCGGCGATCCGGGACAGGACAAGCATCCACCCGATGGGTTGGATCACCACAACGGAGGCAATTCCCGAGTCGCTTTCGACAATCCTTGAACAGGTGCCCTGGCTTCCTACAGAAGTTACATGTTTGGTTGGGATTTGTCTTCTGCTTTCCGCCATCATTGTGACGCTTTGCGGCGTTGTTTCCTCCCTCGCTGCCTTGGCGTTTGTGATTGTAGGTATGCACAGCGCCGGTGGAAACGTGAGGATAGAGTGGTTCTAGCGACAAGGCGTGATTCATGACTTCACGCATTGTTCCGTACTGATTGTTGACTACGTGCGAATAGATGGCAGGACGTAGTCCACCTTCAAACCTTCAAGCTCGGCTCGCTACATCAGGTAAATAGGCCCTAGCGAACTTCGAGAGTCGGTTGAACTCGGCGGAGTATTGCTTAACTGTCATACTGCCCTGCCTCAGCTGCACGAAGTCATTTTCCATTTTGCGTCGTACTGGAGGCGGTATAAACTCCTCTTCAAACGCGGCACGAAAGGTCGTCCACGAGATCGCCTCCTCTCCGTGATCAAGTTGGAGAGATCGTCGATGCACGTCCCACCAATCGTGTGCGTCGAGGCGGAGCTGCAGTTGCGCGCAGGCGACGCGCCTATCTTCGGGGACCTCTAGCAGAGTGAAGTGGTCTTCAAGTTCTGCTAGCCAATCTAGAGCTACCACTGGGTCCTCAGTCCCGTTGAACGGGGTGTTGCAGACTTTCTTGAATTGGCCCAAGTTGAAGGCAATCACGTCCCTCGGCCTTGGGATTTGAGGCGTCTCCACTTCAAGCACGGGCTGTTCCACCGGAGTCGCTGCTGTTGCGGCGGAATGGTTGGCAGCCAAAGTCTGAACGATCTGATGCAGGGTATCGACCTGCTTCTGTTGGACTGAGAATCGGGTCTCTAGATTACTCTCGAGCTTAGCTTGGCGAGCATCGTCTCGTTGTCGTTGCGATTCTAACATTTGCATTACCCGCTCAAGCGGGTCGACTTGAGACATGCCTCTTTGGCTTCGAGAGCTTCCCGAATTGCCCGAACTACTCCCTAAGGGACTACTCCCTAAGGGACTACCCCCCCCAGTGGACTACTCCCTAAGGGACACACACACACACACACACACACACACACACATATATATATATATATATATATATATATATATATATATATATATATATATATATATATATATATATACTAGTAAATTGATGTACAACACACGTAAAATAAATTTTTTAATTCTGATATTAATATAAAATTATTTAAATATATTTAAATTAAGATTTATTATATATTTTGTTATATTTTAATTAGAATTTGTTTTGTATATTTGATTATATTTTAATTATAATTAGTTATGGATAGATTTCAACTTCTTGAAAACGGTTAGCTACGTAATATTATCTAATTATAAATAAATATCTCTTCTAACTCAAGTGGTTAAGGTGAGAGCTATTCTTCTTGGTTGGCTGAGTTTGAATCTCTAGAGTGTTATTTACAACAAATTTAAAAATTAAATTTTTTTTTATGTAATAATAATTTTTTAAAAATTATTAATTGATTATATAAATACGGCTTAGACGGCTCACTTTTGAGCCGTTTTGAAGCCTCATTATATTATGGAAGATATATATAAACTGATTTTTTTTTGTATTACTGGTTCATGGGTCCTGGACGGTCGTCTGGACTGTCCTAGGCCATTGCCGACCTGGTGTGAGCACAAGAAGGCCAACCTAGCCAGTTGTATATCTTCTTATATTTTTAATTATAATTATGTATATCATTTAGTTTGCATGTGTTTGGATTTGCTTCAACTTTTAAAGGGCGTTTGTAGCATGAGTTTTAATTAATTTCTTTCCATGCTTTTGATTTCCCTTAAACCGGATGAGATGCTAAACCCAAGCAATTTGCTTAAAACTTGGGTGGTCCGGGTTAGAACTGGATTTGGGCCAAATTGTTGGGTTCGTGCCGGTTCACTACTAATCCCTTCTATTGGTTGAATTAAACCACGCTTAAGTTCCACGCCACCTACTCCCCGCACGAGAATAAAAATTGGTTGGCAAAAGCCAAATGCAGTTGTCAACGTGTTTGCATCGCGACCGTTCGTATCGCCCAACTGTCAAAACACAGCCGCTGATCATTCCTGGGCGATGTATTAAATACCGATGCTTTCTTCCCTCTCCTCCGCATAAATTATACTCTTTTTTTAGTCCAGAATTTCCTGAAAGAATTTTGTCCCCAGTTCTAATTACGATATCTTGATGACGAATTCTTCCAATAGGAGTTTCTTGAGGTATTTTTTTTCTTCTATTTAATGATTTATTTTTTGTATTTTTTGTTAATTTCTCTTCGATGTAGAGGAATTAGTTGTCCTTTTAAATAATTTAAATTAGAACTACCATTTCTCAGTAGAATTTTGAGGAATTCATCGTAACTTCCGATCTATGTTTGGTTTAGTTCTACAGAAAGCACAGTAAGTTCTTTAGAATTTTGCTTTATTCATAACAAGATGATTATTCATGTCCAAATTCTAAGAAAGTTCTAGAATTTTCAATGGTTTTTTTTTTTGTTGATGTTGATTTTTCATAGATTTTTTTTAACAAAAATTCGTAGTATTTTTTTTCTTCCATAATTCATTTAGAATAACTATTTTGTTCTATACCCATAATTTAGTTGTACTTACTCGCAGCCGATTATACCAAGATCGAGAATCGCCGGCGACCGTTTCGTTTGGATCTTCTGGTCATGATGAAATTGGTTCTGGTCTTTGTTTGGATTTGTGGCAATTTGGTGATTTTTGTAAAAAGTTGTGGATGAGCGAGTAAGGATGGATGCTGGTAATGTTCTTTGTTACTCCGGCCTTTGCCATGATGGGTGCGCTCGCATGGCAGGCCACCAAGCCCTCAATAAAATTACATTTTTTTGTGGTGCTTTTGGGGGAGATCGCACGGAGACAGTTCTTATCTTTTTCCCGGGTTCTCCCCCATTGTGTGTCTGTTTTTTTTTTTTCCTTTCTTTTCCAATATCTCGACTGAAAACCGATTGGGATGGTCTGCGGACACGACGCACAATAATTTGCCATAATTCGACATTTCTCCGTAACCTAATAGCACTAGAGGAACAATAGAATTTCAGGCAGAAGTTAATAACTGAAATTTATCTTTTTTCTGGCAATACTCTGATTAAGTTTTTAATATATTATCAAATAAGTTTAGTGCTTGTCAAATAAGTCTAGACTGCAGTTTCCAACAAACTTGGCGGAAGTCTTTCTATCTGGATCAAACTACGTGAAACTCTAAGGTTGGAGGATGTGTCGCTATCTGAATCAATGCCAGTTGAAAGGCCAAATTATGTGAGTTCTTTTTGAACTTCTGTCTTGATTTTTCCTTGGGTTCTTTTTCTTATGATATTTTTGTTATGGGCTCGCATGGCAGGCCACCAGACCCTCAATAAAATTTACTTTTCTGTGTGTTTTGGGGGGGATCGCACTGGGGTAAATCTTATTTTTTGCCCGGGTTCTCCCCCATAGTGTATTATGTGTGCATTTTTTTTCCCAATCTCTCCACTGAAAACCTATTGGTAGGTTTTACTATTACATGTTTACGATTACACGCTAACCTGGCGTTTCTCTCCGTAACTAATTTTCACTGGAACTTTAAATTATCTTATGCATGAGATAATGATAGTAGATCTTATGTGATAAATAATGCACATCATCAATACCATTATCCAACAAAACTTGTGTAAGTTCTCAATATTTATCACATAACTTCATAACTTCAGTGTGATATACTGTTGGAGTAACTTTTGCTGAGGAGCGTTGTCTGTGTCATGCTATCTGATTTAAGCTTGGCGAGACTCCGAAGGTTTTAGGAAGATGAAGAGTTTCAAGGGCCAAAAATTGGCAAGTTCCTTAAAAAAAATTCACATAGTTCGACAGTTGATTACTTTATCTTCTTAGTATTTTCTTCTTAGATAGTTCTTTTTCATATATTGAAAACCTCTTAATTCACTAGCAGGTGGGATCGAGTTGGGGATCGAAATGCAATTGGATACAATATGTTGGTTGAGTTCTATAAGATCCAATGAGCGATTTTGTTCCTTAAGATGTACGATATGTTAATCCTTGTTCTGATCATGTGGCAAATGAATGACTATAGAAAGATGTGGATGGGAGATCTATCCTTCATAGTAAGGATAATGATGGTAATGTTCTTGTTACTTGGGGCCTTTGCCATTGTTTGATGGCGCTCTTACGGCAGGTCACCAACAAACTCCTATTAAATTTATTTTCTGTGTGCTTTTGGGGGAGTTCACGCAGGGTACAGTTCTTGGTTGTTACCAGGGGTACAGTTCAATCATTCTGTTGTTCTCTGTCTTATTTACATTCTCTGGATATTATGGATTTTGATCACATGGACGTCCAACTTTTTGATTCTCATTGGAGTAAGCTCTGTGAGCCCATTGTCTTTCCATTGAATATGAGGACAATACTTTTTTTTTGCGATGACTATTATGAGCAAAGCTCTCCGTTTGACACCGAATGCAACATAGTAGTAGAGGTACATCTTATTCTGGCAAAACTAATTTGGATGTCATCTTGATGTAGAGGCACGTCTTATTCTGGCAACACTAATACAACTTCAGATGTCATCTTGACTAAAATTAGAGTTAATTGTAGTTCATGGATAGCTTCTCTCAGTTAAGATTTGTCGAGTTTCAAAGCCCAGAGACAGTAAGTTCTTTAAACTTGTCTTTCAGATTGACATTTCTCCTTAGATCTGTATAAAATTTTCTCATATCTGTAAAGATGTTATTCCATTGCAATCCTCATGTTCGGACACTGGCAAGGAAAGGTTTTCAAGATGTTATTCCATTGCAATCCTGTAAGATACGGTTGATGTTATTCCAGTTCTGTAAGATCAGATGAGTTACCTGTTCCTTCTGAAGCACAATGTGTGATTCTGTTTCCATTGCAATCCTGTAAGATACAGTTGATGTTATTCCAGTTCTGTAAGATCAGATGAGTTACCTGTTCCTTCTGAAGCACAATGTGTGATTCTGTTCCTTCCGACGAGGATCATTGGGAATTGCTTTATACCTTTCTCCATGTTGGGAACACTTGCATGGCAGGCTATAACCAACTCCTATTACAATTTCACTTTTGGGGTTGTGCTTTGTGGGAGATTAGGGATGCTTCTCGACTTTAACTCAGGTTTTCCCCATTTATGTTTTGTTCAAATTCTTACTGTCTATTGGATCTCAGTCTAGACATGATATATAGATACTGTTGTAAGAAATTATTTTTATTGTGGAGAGCTGTCATGCCTTGTACTGTCCAATCCTGCTGAAGAACTCAAGGTCCAATCCGAGCTGGAGATAAGGTTGAGGCAAGAGCTCCTCTTGAACCAAGGAGCTCTTAGAGTTGCCTACTTGATCATAATCGGTATGTTGTTCTTTGTTTTTACGGTATGTTCTTTGTTTTTACACATCTTGACATATACAGCTTTTATTTTAAGTTGATCGGTGTACGTCTTTGGAATTATATTACTTCATCATTCTTACTGTTTGTTATTTATTGATGCCTTTATTGTTACCTGCAGGCAATTGATCGAACTGTGATTCATCAAGACACTTCGTGGATCTTAGTGTTGGCCCCATAATTTTGGTTGCTATTTTAGGATGGATAAAATTGATTCTGACATCTATAAAGATCTATGGAAATTTTGATGGTTTTGTACGGAACTTGTGGAGAGACCTCTCCTCAGCAGCGATGAGGGTAATGCTTAGCTTTTACTACAGCCTGAAAAACCAAGAGGTTTGGCTCCCAACTACATGATTCCCCGATGTTTTGATCCCAACCATCCTGCCAATTTAATTCATCTTCATGTAGCTCGACAACCATCCTGCCATTTATAATTTTGTAGGCAGACCAATTACTTGATGTCATGGTGTTCACTCTCATCTTCTTGAGATTTATCCATCTTCATATTGTTCAGGGACATCATATTTCTTATCAAGGCCAGTACCTGTTGTTGTCTTACTGCTTATAAACTTGGAAGCAGCTTTTGAAAGGAGTCTCCTTTCAAAAGCTGCATCCGTTTTTATAGGCAAAAGCAATGCAATACTAAGCTTTAGTGCTGAGCAGAGTTGTGTCCTGCAATCCGATTTAATCAGGCAAGGGCCTTATGTCAGATTATGTCCGAGAAGATTCATGCTCAAGATATGGTGTTTACTAAGTTGGGTGACTCAGATTTATGCTCAAGATATGGTTTTTACTCAGTTAGGTTATATCATCCTTTGTCATGTGTCTACCTTTATTTTTGTCTTGTGATTTGCAAGCTGAGAGAGACTAATGAAATCAGAGACCTTTGCCGAGTTTCTTTGTTCCCTTTACTATATGTTACAGTTGATGAATACTTCGTTATCACATTACTGTTGGATGACATATCATAGCATCAAATTGATGAGTTTCTTTGTTCCTTTTTCTATATGTTACTGTCGATGAATACTTCGTTATCACATTACTGTTGGATGGCATATCATAGCATCAAATTGATCAATGATATCTGGAAGAGGTAAGTGTATACTGACTTTGTTTCACCATATCAAATGATGAGAGGACAGAGGTATAGGGTTGATCTTGGGGAACTGTAGCTTTGGTAACGAGTCCAATGACCTCAAAGTATCTTTGCCCTATTTTTGGTACTTATAGGGGGTTGATCTTGGGGAACTGTAGCTTTGGTAACGAATCCAATGATCTCAAAGTATCTTTGCCCTATTTTTGGTACTTATTGTCTGTTATACCCTTAGACAAAGGACGGTTAGAATTAAAATACATAAGAAAGTCTCTCTCTCTCTCTCTTCCTTTTAAATATTCTTTCTGCTAATTAATTAATATTGGCCGTTAAGTTCATAGATAAATACATTTTAAAGTTGATTACTTTCTCTATTTTCAACTTTCTAATCTTTAAATGGTAAATCATATAGGAAATAGTGATTATCCTGTCCCTAGAGATATATGTTAAGATCACATGGTTATTCATTGTAAGCCTTTGACTATTATCGTATAAATATGAAGAGGAAAAATCTATTGAAGGTTCCTTTTCACGTACATAATGCAATCATAGACTCTCTCTCTCTTATCTCTATTAAAGTTCATGTTTAGACCAGAAAAATATATTTCATAGTATAGTATAGTATAGTATCTCTATTAAAGTTCATGTTTATTTTTATTTACAGATTTATATTTTTACCAAGGTTCTATTCTCGAGTGAGGTGAGGAAGAAAGGGTGGATACATACAAGAGTTTATTGGTTGCATGTGGTAGGGAGAAGTGCACACAAAAGGGTATAAGTTGGATCCTTATTTCTATCGTATAATGATGAAAATACATTATCTTATAATGAAAAATAATGGAATTGAGCCGACTATTGCTATTATGCGCATGTTTATGGTTTCTTATGGCGATGCTGGCGAGCATCAAAAGAGATATACAAGAGGTTATTGGTTGCATGTGGTAGGGAGAAGTGCACACAAAGGGGTATAAGTTGGATCCTTATTTCTATCGTATAATGATGAAAATACATTTGCTTATAATGAAAAATAATGGAATTGAGCCGACTATAGCTATTATGCGCATGTTTATGGTTTCTTATGGCGATGCTCGCGAGTATCGAAAGAGTTACACAAAGTAATTTTTGTCAAATATAGTTGGTAACATGTAGTTAGTTTAAATATGATTTGATATATTTTAATTAAGATTTGTTATAGATGTAATTTGAATATATTTTAATTAGAATTTATTATAGATACGATTTAGGACTGTATATATGCCTAGTTAGATAATAAAATATAGTTAGTTTTAAATATATGATTTGAATATATTTTAATTTGAATTTATTATAGATATCTTTTTTAGACATTGGATATATGTTTATGTTTAATTACACAATGATATACATTAGTCATCAAGCCTCTTATACAAGTAATGTGCACGTGCATTACACGTTCATTAAAAAATTGTTAAAAAATTTAAAGTCGTTCCTAGGATAGAACTTAAGCAACCCAAAAAAAAATACTTCCCACCTTAACTACTTGAGTTTGTATTGTTTAGTTGTAAATAAATGATACTAGGTAGTTAAATAATTAGTTATTGTTTAAAAATAGTTAAGTGGAGTACAAACGGCTTAGACGGCTCGATACTAGTGCACATGTGAATGCGGAATCCATTCCTATTGGTCCACATGTGTATGACAAATGTAAAAATATGAGCCTATGGTTCATATCCCGCTTACCCATATATAACCTAAGATGTTAAGTTAATAATCAGTTGAAAATTTCTATCTTAAGTTGCTTACAGATATGTCATAAGTTTAAGATCAAAGTTTTTATTAGTACTTCATTATTATGGTCTTCTGTCATCATCAAACAAACAGGATCATGGAAGAAAAACTGCCACATGACATCAGTACAGCCGTTGAAACATACAAGGAACTTCTTGCTAAGACACTTTTGAATAACTGGACATAATCACTTTCAATAATAGACGACCCAAGTAGTAGGATTATGTTCTCTATGTAAGTTTGATGTAATTCTATTCTTTTACGACTTGATTGATCGGTTGTCTGTGTTCTTACCGTCTTTCACAAACTTCATTGCAGATGTGCCATAGAATGCCTTAGATGTTGATGAAGTAATTTGCTACTTCAGGCTGATGCAAGCATCATGTTAGTTCTCACTTTTCTCTCTACTATAACTTCTCATCTTAATTTAAGAATTGGATGCCTCAATGCCTAATAGATTCATAAAATATTTTGTTATATTGAATTATTCATTTTAATTTTTGTTTTCTTAAACTTATATGCAATACTTTTCATATTAAAAGATGGCTTTGTCATTTCTTCAGGTTATCGATAAGGTGTATACAAGATTGTGAAAAGTGTAGCGCTAGGCCGGCGGGTACCTGCCATCTAGCGTCTAGTCTGTCTAGGTAGGGCCGTCTAGATCTAGGAGGTTCAAAAAATAAAATAAAATATAAATATACTAAAAGTTGCAAAATAAATTCAAAACGCATAGTCGGACGTCGAGAGGGTCTAGGCATGCGTCTAGACGCCCATCGGACGAACACTAGGCGCCTAGCGTCTATGCTCCGTCTAGACGGTCTCCTATGCAGGCTTTTAGAGTAGTGGGCGTTTAATACTGACAATGTTTGTATTGAGGCGCTTATCGTTAGCGTGAGGAAACCGGATAGCAAAGGAGATCGATAAGTATAAAGATTATAACTTTTTTAGTGCTCTGGTTGTAAATAATGTTTCTTTTGTTGTTTTGTTGTTTTAGATTGGTAGCTTAGTTTTTGTTTTCATTCTAAAAAGAAGATTTAAATCAAAATTTATCATATATAGATTTATTATTCTTTTAGATTTTAATTTCTTGTTCAACATGTTCAGTATTTGTTCTCATATATATTCTTTTCCATTTGTTGATTTTTCATTTGAAGTTATAGAGTTTAAACTGAAGTTCTATCGGTAGTCTTGTAGATGTCAGATGCTCGATGATCTTCTAATGAGAAAAATGATCTATACATTTTTTTCCCTTCTGATTTTCTTTTGATGTCTGATGCTCGATGATCTATCTTTCGATGGTTGGTTTGACGTCCTCGACATTTCTAACTCTAATAGTTGAGGAGGAGGAGAGGGGGCTGGAGAGGACGAGGCCGAAGGGAGGTTATAGTCTTGGAGGCGAGTTTATAGGACTGGAGCGTGTAGGCGGCTGTCATGTGCATGTTGGAGGGGGCGACGGGCTCGAGATCTCGACGACGAGGCAGAAGGGGAAGCCAAGGGCCTTGCGGAGGGCGACAATGCTGGGGGCGGTGAATCGGTGAAGACGGCGAGGAGGGGGGCGGCGCCGACGCTGGGGACGTCGTGGTTGGCAAGGGTATCTCCCGGGGAAGGAGCTGGAGGAAGAGAGGGTCCTAGTAAATTTCGGACTAGTCTGAGTAAAAGTTCCTCTAAAGTGGACTAGTACCAATACTGGGCTAGCCTTGAGTAAGAAGTAGTGCCTTCATCAAAAATCATTGGATATTGTGAACACTGTGTGTATGCCCCCTAGACCTAGTGTTCATAAATGAAACCAGAGGTTTATCACTAGCACATTATGTTTGCGTGGATCTCTCTGCTCAAAAATGGTTAGAGCGCCCAAGGTCGAGTGCGGTTCTTGCCTTTTGCAAGGCGGTTCTTGCCTTTTGCGAGGCGGGTGGTTCAATCACACCGAGATCCTTGGTTCTCCCTCTTTTCTAATGGCTGTCTAAAAAATGTTGTTTTGTTTTTTTCTTTTGTTCCAATAAGATGTTATAGCCAAGAAGGTCTAATTTTTTTTAATTATTTTTAATTGTGAGAAAAAAAATAGATACACTATACAAAGCCTCCACCCCCCTCCCCCCCAAAAAAGAAGCTGATATTACCTAGTAGTAGGGGTGAGCATTCGGTTTCAATCGAACCGAAATATTCAAAATCAAATAAACCGAAAATATAAAAATCCAAAACCAAAATCGGATCGAAATTAGCTAAAATCGAAACAGAACGAACCAAATAATTTATTCGGTTTGTTCAGTTGGGCTATTGCTATTGTTTAATGGATTGGATCTAAAGTTAAACTTTTGGTCAAATTATATTAAAAATTATAATTTTATACACATATTTGTTGTATTTTAAAATTGTCCAAAGTTAAGACTTTAAAATACATAGATAGAATGCAGGGTATATTTGGAATTTGAATGATAGAAAATTAAAAAGAAATACAAATTGATAGAAGTGCCAATAACGACATCCTTGTATAATTGTACAAGTTTTATTTAGTTTTCGGATTGGAATCCGAAACATAATCGAAATTGAAACCAAAACAAAAAAAAAGAGAAAATTAGAGTTGTATTCCACTTTATTTATTTTAATTCAAGATACGCCCCACTGCTTGACCATAATGTACGAAACTGTCCACGACTCACGCTCAACCCTTTCGACCAACATTTTTTGACGAAAATACTCCTACTTGTCTTCCCTCCACACCCCCCGCGCTGCCCTCCTCTCCGACACACCGCACACCCCTTGTCGCTGCGTTCCCTGCCCCCCTTCTCCCTCGTCGTCGTGCCTTTGACGCCACGCAGCCCTCGCCGCCGCGTTCTCTGCCCCCCCTCCCTTGCCTCCACCCACCCACCCCCCTCCCTTGACTCTGTGCACCCCTGACGCTACCCAGCAACAGTAAGCACCGGCAGTAGCAGCAGCAAGCACTGTGGTGTCGATTCCCATATTCAGTGTGGACCGTGCCCCGATGATCGACTTAGCGGCAAAGTCAAGAGGGACCTCTCCGCTGCAAGTTTTTTTGCCTAGTTTTCGATGTCGCCTTGTTGCTTTCGTGCTTTGAGTTGGTTTTCGGATTTGTTTGCGTTTTCTTGAACGGTTTCGATGGATTTCGTTGTTTTTGTTCGTTGAACTGTATTTCAATTCTGAGCTTGGAAAGAGTAGAAGAGGTATTGATCAGCTGTTCGTGGTAATGCAGGTGATCGTGCAGTAGACGACGTGCGAACGGAGTCTTGAAGCACCTCTTTCCTTTCCTTTCCCCAACTAATATTCGATTCAGTTGATCATTCTTCCAAGTCTTCACATCTAAAATCTTGCTTTCTTGTTTGTCCCGATCAAACGATACCAAAATAATAACTAAAAGATGTCAAGATAAGAAGGAATAGACTTGGACTACTTTATGCTTGTCAATCAACTTGTGAACGGTTATCTTATTGCATGCTACTTCGTTAGAATGTTCTTATGCTTAGCTTCAACTTTAGTTAGAATGTATACTTCTTCTATAAATTGCGCTAAGTATGGAACACACCTTGTTATGCAATGAATTGTTCAGGAAGACTGCAAAATGAATCATGCCATGCTACTTGTCTTGTACTCGTGTTGTCTCAACTTCACAAATAGATAAACCTAACATAGACGTCATTTGATCACGGAAAACTTGTGCATAAGGGTATAGTTCCTGCGGACAGTCGCTGAGGCACTGGCACCGTTCCGATCCGGACGGAACTTCAAGTGTAGTCTTCTTGTACTGGACGGGATGGTTTGCAGTGCCACTTGTACTTTCTCGATGCATTCCATCATCGTCATTGACTAGTCATCCTTTATGGCATCATGCCAGTGATCCCCACGTATATTTAAACCTGTGCAAGCTAACTTGTGTCTTCGTGGCAGGGAAGGACATGGTAAGTATTGTGTAGGTGGTTCAGACGGGCAGGTAAAGTCACCGAATGGTGGCAAGTTTATTTCAGTAAATCTTATATCTATTGCTTGCTATAAAATAAACTAAGGCAAGATAGAAAGACCACAAATAAGTTGCATGTTTCATATAAACAACGTGTTGATTGGTATAATTGGGTTAGCTCGCCTTCACCAATGCATTTCGATGTACTGACCCTCGTTGAAACATGTTTCCCGCACTAAGGAGATCCTGCGAGGCGCTGAAGCTATTTCCCGTTCCAGTCCACCAACCGGCACGCCCAGATCGTGCCTTAGCGAGAAGCATTTTGAAGACTCAGGAGCCAGCCTACTTAACTCATGCAGCTCCGAGAAAAATCCGTTGTCCCGCTTGGAGGTCTTAACATTTTGAAGTTTTAGTAAATGATGTAATGTACATGACGACTATCTCATTTTGTGTCCACTTTTGTAAGCCCGTGCGACAACTATCTGACTCGTTCAACAGTTTGTAAATAGATGTTCATTATCAATAAAGAGAATTTTTCATTTTTCAACTTTGTGTTTCAATTATCTGCGTACTTTGAATATGTGCTCGTTATGCAAAAATACCTTGGTCTTGTGCGATGCGCAACCTAGGCACCACAACGTCATGTCCGGGGGACGACTATCGATTCTTCAGAATCGGAACGTGACAAGCACCACAGCAACATCAGCGGCTTCGCTGACGCGCGGTGGGAAGGGGGACAGCGGGGGCGCGAGGCGGGAAGGGGGGCAGCGGGGTGCGCGCGGCGGGGAGGGGACTACGGGGTGCGCAAAGGGAAGGGGAAGAAGAATGGGGGGTATTTTTGTCAAAAAATGTTGGACAAAGGGTTGACCGTTAGTCGTTGACGGTTTTCGTCAAATGTGGAAGGTATCGTAAATTATCGAATTTTTTTCAAACCGAATTGAACTTATTCTGGTTCAAATTTTGGTCCAAAATTGAATAATGCTGACCGCATAGCCACAGCACATGGTTGTGAAATGTTGTGGTTCACGAATCTCAAGTTCCTAAATTTAACTAGGGGTGAGCATTCGGTTCATTAAGTCCAAAATCGAACCGAATAAGCAAAATCGAATTCGACTGAAAATCGAATAAGCAAAACTGAAACCGAATCGAAATGGCCTATAACCGAACCAAACCGAACCGAATTAAATCTGTTCGGTTTATTCAATTTTTTTGTATATTTGCATTTTTTGTTTGTTAATATATATAATAACTAAATTTATCTAGATATATTTAGTACATCTACCGAGAGAGAAATGTTTTTTTCCACATTGAGATAAAAGATATTGTCAGATAAATCATGGCCATAATACCACTAAGATTTGGTTAGAGAAATTATTAGGATCATGTATAGCTATCTCATATTGCAGATTTGGTAGGCATGTCTCTCCAAAATGTGAACGTTTACGATTTGGATGACCATGTCTACCAAGTTTGCATGATGAGATGAGATATTGAACCTTCGTCTTGTCTTCACAACTATGGCCTTGGACGAATGTGAGTGAAAACAATCAACTCTCTATTCTTTTGCTAAGAATTTATTTCTTCTACTATTGGTAGATTCTAAGAACTTCATCCATGTATTTGAAGAAATTTTGACATGTTTCAGTTAACACCAGCTATGTGTGTATTGCACCACATTTCTAGTGGAGTGGGGTGCAATGCAAATGGGTTTGAGTGATAAATATGACACATGTAACTATTTCAAAGGAGTCGGTCGATTCTAAACAGTCCACTAGTGGTTGTTGGGACAAATATCATTTCTTGTCTTAGGATCTTAAGATGTATTGGTTTATATTCCTTTTATATAATAAAAGGAAGTTTTCATTATCAAGATGCTATGCAAGTAGTCATTTTCACCATGCATTCATATTGAAAAAGAACATATGTTTACATAATGCCCTTATTGCAATATCGATTTATGTCGTCTTATCTCTAGTGATGCCTCAATCTAGAAGACAATCAATGTTGGGGCTGGAATAGCAAATCTATAACCCTAACAAACTAACCTGAGGGTGCAATTTGAGTAAGAGTTAGTTTGGTTCCCGTTTGAAATAAGACCATTTGTCGTTTTCGTCAATAATCTTGACCATAACGGCATGAAAATCATTTGGTTCCCACCATTAATTTTGTCTGGTTCCACCTTTCACCGTTTTGATCATACTAAAATGACCAAAGCGGCAAATACCAGTCGCTCGGGGAGGCACCAGTTGCTGTTTGCCATTTGAAAAAAAAAATTTCTATTTCAAATAGGAACCAAACTGGCCCATAGTCTTGACGTTTTTGGCTTTGGGATTTTTGAGGAGTTTTAACTATTAAGTAATTTATTGTTTTGGCTATGCCATACAAAAGTAAGACAGACTTGAGTTTATTGGGATGGGGGTCATAGTCTTTAATCTTAATGGATCTTGGGTGAGATCTTGGTGAATTATTTTATAGTTACTTCACAGTTGATGGTAACTTGTCAAGTTCATGAGCTATTGGGCCAATTGTTGCCATGGTGTAAAATGACCAAAGTAATAAGCATATTACGAGGTACACAGGTGAACTATTTTATGGTTGTGGATGTTGATTTCCAAATAGTAGAAAAGACATTGAATCAGGATTTCAGATGAGAAATTGACGGGTTCAATGAGATTTGGATGAGACCTTGGCGAGATCATGGTTATTTATTATAAGAACAAATGGATCTAGTTTAAGAGCCATTATGCACTGTTGTATCTATGTGGAGTGCTGCAAGTATTTATTGAAATCTCACCAAGGTTATTGAAGGCATGTTTCTCAAGATTATTGAGAATCGGTAGAGGTCCTTTAACTGAAAGAGTTGAAAATTATCCCTTCCCATGCTACTCTTGAGTAGGATTTGTTGGTCACGTTTAGTGAGGATCTTGTTGTAATCCTTTGATCGTGATTCTATTAGTCCTTTTTAGCTCAAACCATGGTTACAGTAATTGTTGCAAAAGGCTTGAAATGTTGCTTTTGGAATTTTATTATGTATATCTACAAGCATGATTAGCTAACCTTTGTTATGAGAGCGTTGATTTAAGCTATATAAGTTGGGTCAGTTTGGGCAAGTTTCAATCATGTTGGGTTAGGTAGAGTTATTTTGTATAGTCGTGTTCAGGTTCCTTGATCATATCAGATTTTGTAGGTATGTTGATTATGTTGGGTTTATAAGAGTCTTTACTAAACTATAGGGTAACATATATTTTGGTAGGCAAAGCATGGGATTTAAAGATCCGAGTAGTTCTTAATGGGGCCCATTTGGTGGGGGAGTAAATGAGTACTTGTCTTTTCCTTCCATGACTGTTTAGTCTTGTTGCTTTTGAGATATTTACTTCCATTTGGAATTTTAGTTCATACTACTCTACTAACATAGGGTTCATTGTCGACTTTTTTGATGGGGGAATTTAGAAGGTTGGACAATGGAGTAGAGTTAGTCTTGTGCCATGTGGTCTTTTATTTTCATGGACTATTATCTTATCCACAACTACTGTATTCCGAATGATCTATTAGGACTTTCGAAATGTCGACATGTGTCGCATTTATCATCCAATCCTGCGTACATTGCACCACATCCTTACGTAATATGTTACATATGAGTGTGGTATAATGCACGCGGGGTTGGATGATAAGTGGGACACATGTCGCTATAAAAAGTCCACTAGTTGTGAATGCAATAATAATTCATACTTCCAACAAGGATTGAATAGTAGATGCTGGAATTAGATGGAAAAATAGTTCTACTATAACTTGAAATGCTTAGTTTCAAATCACATCTCCAAAATTTTCGGTCCAAAACCGAATAATACTCACCCCTAGAGAGAGACTTGATTAAGTAGAGAGAGAAAGAGTTCTAAATCATTGGATATGCTATAGATATGATCAATCATCAGTTTCACAAAGGACCAAAGAGACCACAGTAATGTAAATGAAGATATCTGTTTAGAATATTATGCTTCAACTACCGCAGCTACTGCATATTAGTTTTGATGAAATTGATTATCATGCCTTGTATCTGTAGAGACTTGGCCCTGCCCTTGCATTGTTGCGTGTGTAATTTGTGAACCTTGCGAGTTCAAAGCATCAACTGGTTATATTACAAGCAAGTTGTTTGGAGTCAGAATTTCATGTATTTGTAAGAAACTAGATTAAGAGAATTCATGTTCCAGTTCGTGTTGTTCTCCTTCATACGTGATCCTTGGAGCGTTTCATTCAGAAATTCGTACTCTATTATCGTGTTGCCCATGGCTGCACTAGTTCCAATCTATATGTTATGTTGTCGATTAGCTAGATTCTGTATGGCATGTTCAATCTTATTGTTGTTTTGTTTCTCAGTCTCATGAATCTTGTGCCTCACGATTTCCTCGAGTCTCTCTTTTCAACTGAACAAAAGTTCTGTTCACTGATTCTTTGGATTATACAATCTAAACTATTTGATGGAAAAATAATGGATTAGGAATTGAGGTGATTGAAGACGAAATATGGAAAATGTTATTATGTTTTTTTTCTTTTCTTTTTTGCCCGTACCTCCCTACTAACCACCTCAGTCCCCAATTGTTGGGTGACCCCTAGGTGGCCAGCATCGTGAAATCCTCATTCTGAAGCCTATGGGACTTCTTTTGAGACCTTTACTCAAAACTAATATCTAAGCCTAATGGATGCATACTAATTTCTTAGTTATACGAGCTATTTCTATGATCTTAGGAGCACTGGTCGCCATAGTCCAAACGAAAGTCAAAAGACCTCTAGCTTATAGTTCGATTGGACATGTAGGTTATATTCGTATTGGTTTATCATGTGGAACCATAGAAGGAATTCAATCACTACTAATTGGTATATTTATTTATGCATCAATGATGATAGATGCATTCGCCATAGTTCCAGCATTATGACAAACCCGTGACAAATATATAGCGGATTTGGGTGCTCTAGCCAAAATAAATTTTATTTCGGCTATGACCTTCTCCATTACATTGTTCTCATACGCAGGAATACTTCCGTTAGTTGGCTTTTGTAGCAAATTCTATTTGTTCTTTGCCGTTTTGGGTTGTAGGGCTTACTTCCTAGACCCACTGGGAGTAGTGATTAGCATTATAGGTCGTTGGACGGCCGGAAGGTTGCCATGAGTAAGGTTGGGGAACCAAAGACCATCCGGACACGTAGCTTACCGAATCAGTTGCGGCACAGATGAGAATGCATGCTACAAAAAATAGGGTAGAGTCTGATACATCAACCGTCGACTCACTTCGCTCGTCTTGTACGAGTTCACTCTCTCTAGACTAGATGAACATGGATTTGGTGAATTCTATCGGTAAGCCTCCAAGGAATTGAATTAATGCCCGGTTCCAAAGTACTTGGAATACAATGGGAACATTGTATGGCATTAAATGATACGCCAACTTTCAAATCTATCACACCTAAAAATCTAGTAAGACTCTTTGAAGTAGGAATGGGAAAAACTATCCAACCTAGACTTATTAGATTAGAACACCTTAAGAATGATAACGAAATGAAAGTTTTTATTAGATCTTTGAAACCAAAGATAGAAATACCAACCGAATATTTTATTGCCTCTGGAAATACTATATCAACTAGAATCGAAGGAGGAAAACAACCCCTAAGCAGTCAAAAGGAGTCGGAGGCCACGACTTCAAGTATTTCCCATATCACCCGATCTAATTCTATGGACAACCTAGTTAGTATTGAATTAACACCCAATATTTTACAAGATATACAACATAGGATGAGCGTTAGCACACCAATAGAAGGTAGAACTAAGACCATGCTTGACAACCAGCGTGCTAATGAATCAGAAAAAATGTCAGTAAAAATTCCTTTATCACAAATAGAGGATAGAAGTAGAATTCTGTCACTCCAATAAAATGTCAAAAACCACTAACTGGTATAGGGAGCATACTAGTTATAACGAAAGTCAAATAGGTCAAGCCTATAAGATGAATCATCTTTTACGAAAATTTCGTGATATTATACGAGAAGTAAAAAGGTCAAACTATAGGACTATTGTCTTAAGACATATGGACAGAACCACACAGGTTATCGATAAACATATTAGAAAATTTGAAAAGAAGATGGAAATGATGATAAAGACTATGAAGAACTCCTTCATAGAATGATTTTATGCGATATTTGTTTACTTGAAGAATTTATTATTAAATATATTGGCTTTATATTTCGACTAAAGAGCACTAGACAAAAGGATTTCTGGATTAGAGGATTTTTTACTAAAATTCCTTATCCATGGAATAATATTATTCAAGAAAAATATAATAAAATAAGAAATAATGTCCACACTACGGGAATGCTCAAGAAAGCCTGTATGAAAACTATGGAAACAATGTGCGAACAAGTAAGAGCGCAAAAACAAATGGATAGGACTATTAAGAAATCTAGATTAGGATATTCATGCTGTTCTAAGTATAATACGGATATTAATGCCGAATTTGGTTGTTTACCCGAATACAAAGGATGGAAGAAACAGAAGAAGAGGTTCTTCAGGAGAAAAGGGAAAGGAAAGACCAAATATAAAATTACCAGGAAAAGGTGGAAACCAGCACTAAAACAGCAACCCCATAAAAATGAGAAAAGAAAGTTCATTAGACGAAAGAAATTTAGGAAATGTTGTAAATATTTTAAATGTAATAAAGAAGGTCATTTTGCGAACGAATGTCCTAACAATATTCATACAATAATTATAGATGACTTAGATCAATATGGTATTAACGTTGGTACTATTAATGATATAAATAGTGATACTTCAGCCTCTTCCATATACGAAATAGAGTCTATATATTCGGATGAGCAGTCCGATGAAACAGATGAACAATCTGAAGATGATATAAACGAGTCCTTAGAGCATTTAAAAATTAACATGGTTACCATCAATAAAACCCAAAATTCGATCAGGATAACCCTATTAAATGACAATACTAGATTACCTAAAAAGGAAGGAATATCAGCATGATATATTATATATGCTAGTAAAAGCTGCAGAATTAGACGATATCATGCCCAGGAGATATTATTAGATATTAGAATATTCTTGCCACTAGGTTATTATGGCATTATTCATAATATACCATTACATGCTGCAAAAAATATATTCATTACTTATGGTTTTATTGAACCCGTTTCTAGAAATAATGTTTCTATAATAATGAAAAACACTTCCTTTGAGGATAGAGATTACCTCATTGAGAAAGGTAATCCTTTAGGATTATTGGTT
Organism: Iris macrosiphon; assembly: GCA_036927795.1. Classification (NCBI taxonomy): domain Eukaryota; kingdom Viridiplantae; phylum Streptophyta; class Magnoliopsida; order Asparagales; family Iridaceae; genus Iris; species Iris macrosiphon. Next base: position 311,150,033 of record JAYESA010000005.1, on the reverse strand, counting down.
ATACACAAATATGAAGACTTACCTATAATAGAAGACACCCCTCCTAAACTACCTAGTATTAACTCACCTGGATCAAGCTCTAGTGAATTACACGATGGCTATTATGAATTTAGAATCTATATGAATACTTTAACCCCAGAAGAAACTAGTAATTCTAGTATTCCCCAGAGCGAGGGAGAACAATTTGAAATAACGGATGATGACCTTGAAAAACTTAAAGAGGCAATACCACATTCCGATAAAAAGGAAGTTTATAAACCAATCTCTTTTCAGTCTAGATTCTTGAATAAACACACCTATATTTTTGAAAGAATGCAGGAAAATATAGAATTAAAAGGGGATGAAGATTTCTCCTCTATCAGTTTATTAGACAAAAGAAAAATGGAGAAATTAAAAGCCAAATATCCCAAGATGAGATATTTACATATAGGTCTAATACAGCTCAAAATAACGGGATTATTCCGAACAGGAATAGATACTCCTATTTTAGTAGTTTGCATGGATGAGAGGATCATCAATAACCCATTAAATAGTATAATAGGAGGAGCAAAATCTAATCTTGTTAACAGGTTGTTTGGCATCAACATACACCCAGATTTTTCTATAAGTTTAGATGATCACAATATAGAAAAAACCTGTACACTATCGGTAAGCCTCCAAGGAATTGAATTAATGGCCGATTCCAAAGTACTTGGAATACAATGGAAACATTGTATGGCATTAAACGATACGCCAACTTTCAAATCTATCACACCTAAAAATCTAGTAAGACTCTTTGAAGTAGGAATGGAAAAAATTATCCAACCTAGACTTATTAGATTAGAACACCTTAAGAATGATAACGAAATGAAAGTTTTTATTAGATCTTTGAAACCAAAGATAGAAATACCAACCGAATATTTTATTGCCTCTGGAAATACTATATCAACTAGAATCGAAGGAGGAAAACAACCGCTAAGCAGTCAAAAGGAGTCGGAGGCCACGACTTCAAGTATTCCCCATATCACCCGATCTAATTCTATGGACAACCTAGTTAGTATTGAATTAACACCCAACATTTTACAAGATATACAACATAGGATGAGCGTTAGCACACCAATAGAAGGTAGAACTAAGACCATGCTTGACAACCAGCGTGCTAATGAATCAGAAAAAATGTCAGTAAAAATTCCTTTATCACAAATAAAGGATAGAAGTAGAATTCTGTCACTCCAATAAAATGTCAAAAACCACTAACTGGTATAGGGAGCATACTAGTTATAACGAAAGTCAAATAGGTCAAGCCTATAAGATGAATCATCTTTTACGAAAATTTCGTGATATTATACGAGAAGTAAAAAGGTCAAACTATAGGACTATTGTCTTAAGACATATGGACAGAACAACACAGGTTATCGATAAACATATTAGAAAATTTGAAAAGCTTAACCCAGAAAAAAAGACTAGTTTTCTAGCTAGTAATACTATTGATCTTTCCATTGAGGATACCTTAGAATTAGAAATAGCTAGTACATCTCTTGACGATATAGATCTTTCTATAGAAACATGGAAAGAAGTACTAGAACTCCCGGATACTCCTTCTGATGTAAACATGGTCAGAACCATGGACCTAAAAATAAAAGCACAATTACATATATACATACCACTTACCATATGTATATCAGGATATAATGAATTTACTATCCATGCTCTTGTTGATACAGGAGCTGAGGCTAATTTATTACAAGAAATTTTTATTCCTCAGGATTTATGGCAACAACTTGATAAACCAGGCAAATTAAACGATTTTATGGGAAGACAAGTGTCTGTCAACCACAAAGTAAAAAACCTTCAGGTCCATTTCCCTGATTTACAGGGGCATTCTAACACTTATATGTTTGATTTTGTATTACTACCAAGAGATTTTGATAGTGATTGTATTATCAGCATGGATAATTTGAGACATTATAAACCATACAATACACACACATTTGAACTTGATGGAATATCCATTCCTAGAGTACATTTTCCTGTCTCCTTAGCTTCCAACTTTACACATACAACACAGCGTGGTGAAAAACCAGTCACACTCATTGATTATACAAAAGTTTGCACTTACAATCTTCCCAATAACAATAAAATACAAAGAACCATTTACGGAATGTTAGAACCACTCTTCTCTGATAACCCATTAAAAGCCTTTGATAAAGCCCCTAGATATTGTAAAATAGAGCTATTGGAACAGTATAAAGAAACCAATGTCAGAGTAAATAGCATTATGGTTTCCCCTTCTGACAAAGAAGAATTTTCCAAACAAATTAGTGAACTTCTAAAACTAAAGCTTATCCAGAAGAGTTTTAGCAGACATTCTTCTCCAGCCTTTCTAGTAAGAAATCATGCTGAGATAAAAAGAGGAAAAGCAAGAATGGTTATTAATTATAGAAAGTTAAATAGTTATACTAAATTCGATGGTTATTTTATTTCTACAGCTGAGCATTTTATTAGGCAAATTCAAGGTGCTAAATACTATAGTAAATTTGATGCTAAATCGGATTTTTGGCAAATAAAATTAGAAGACAAAAATTTCGTAGAATTAACTGCTTTCAGTTGTCCACAGGGACATTTTGAATGGCTAGTCTTACCATTTGGATTAAAAAATGCCCCACAAATATTTCAGAAATGGATGAATTCTATTTTCGGGCATCTTCCTTTTGTAGTAGTTTACATTGATGATATCCTAGTCTTCTCAAACACAGTTGAAGAACACAAAGAACATCTTTTACATGTTTGTAAATTACTCCTTGATAATGGTATTATTTTAAGTCCAAAAAAGATTGAATTATTCAAAACCGAAATTGATTTCTTAGGAAAAACCATAAAAAATGGACAAATTCTTTTTCAGGAACATATATATACCAAAATAAGAGAATTTCTGGATAACTTTAAAACCCTTAAGGAACTTCAGAGTTTCTTGGGATTACTCAATTATGGTAGAAAATTCATTCCTAATTTATCAGCAAAAGTTAAACATCTACAAGAAAAACTTACGGCTGAACAAGCCAAGTACAAAGAAGTAACTGGTGAACAACCAAGAAAATGGAACACGGACAAGATTTCTATTTCTCTCGACCAAAGGGAAATCGAGGAAATCGCTAAAATTAAAGAGTCCATAAAAATAGAGAATATTCTTTACTTTCCTCTCGACAATGATATTTTAGTATTACAAACTGATGCCTCAGATAACTTCTGGGCGGGTGTTTTAATTGCCAAGCAAAAAGAGATTGTTGCCTACGCATCAGGGAGATTTACTAAAGTACAAATTAAATACGCTACATACGACAAAGAATTATTAGCAGTCAAACTAGCCATAAAAAGTCTAAAAATTTATATCTTGTATAGACATTTTTTAATTGAGACTGACAATAAATCAGTAGCACAATTCTTGAAGAAAAAGACTATTAATAATCCCGAAGAAAATCTTCGACGGATTAGAATTGTAATGTATCTAGAAATATTTAATTATGATGTCAACTATATTCCGGGATACACTAATTTTCTTGCGGATACCCTTACCAAGTTATGATAGATGGAGGACGAAGACTTCTATAAAAAATTTCGTGACCTCTTCCAAGAAATGAAGAGGCAGGGCGAGTTTAAAGAAGTAGGCCCCAAAAAGGCCAAAGATAACAATATTGCAGAATCTTCAGGGGTTGAACAAACCCAAGAGGCTACCAGCCAAATCTCCCCAAAGGCGAACAGCCAAACTCAGGCGAACAGCCAAACTCATCAGGTGAATAACCAGAATACTCTCCAGGCGAATAGCCAAATGGCGAACAGCCAAATCAGTAAAGGGAAAAACATACTAGGGGCCATTCCTAGGCCCATGTTTTTACCTACGAGGCCTGTAGTCCCACCAACACAGTTCTTGGGACCTCCTAGGCCACTAATGGCACCCACACAATTTTCAGATATAATAATAAAAAATTGGTATAATACAGACATGGAAAACAAAGACAGAGCAGTTTGGGAAAGGTTTAATGGCTGCTTTCGGGCTTTTCAGTCCCGCGATGTAAAGGGAGCCAATTATTGGCTGACCCAAATTGAGAGAACACTCCTAGCCGAAAGGCAGAAAAACTCTATGCTCGAAAAAAAGATGACGGAGATCCATCAGCTTGTCTCCAGGATGGTCAACTTCACCTCTACTTCCAGATCCATTGCTCTTGCCACCAAGGAGCGGGATCTCTTCACGGGCACCTCAGTCGAGCAGAAGGAGCTCAGGGAAATCTTCTCCCAGATCAGAACCAATGATTTGGTTAATTTTCGCATGACCGACGTCCTCGAATTACTCAAGACTCTCGGGGTGGCTACCTCAAAGGTTGAAGAATTCAACGCTGAAGTTACTGTCCAAGAAATGATGGCCATGCATCAGCAACAATTGCTGGATGATTCTCGGCTTATACTTTTCTTCAAAAAGCTAGAAGACACTGAGATCATCAGTTTCCTCCAGAACGAAGAATTAATTCTCAACTCTTATAGGCGACCCCGTATACTCGCCTGCTTCCGTGAGATTCAGAAATACAAGCCTCATATCCGAAAGGGGCTAGTCTATGAAATATATATGAACACTATATTTGAAGACGAATATCGAGATTGCCTCCCAGATATATGCACCAAGGCGGCACTTTCTCACGCCACTAAATTCCAAACTATATTCAAATTTAGAGTTTGGTGTATTTGGGAAGAACGACAATATATAAAACTCTTCCCCTCCTACCAACTCTGGGAGCTTGATAGGCTCGTCGAAGAACCCTTTTTTGAATACATCAAATTTTCAAAACAAGGTTTCGATGAAGAGCATGAAAGATTAATGGCAGCCACAGAATTTTTTGAAGCAGCAAGAAGTGCGGCTCTGATACCAGATTCGATGGCTTCCACACACAAACTCAGAATTTTATTCACAAGAACACACAGATGAGATTTACAATGGAGGGGGAGAGAGAGAGAGAGCACACAAGAACTGGAGATTACAAGAGGAAGTTCGCAGGGCATACAAGCCTCCAAACTTCGATACCCCTTCCTGCATTCAGGAGTCCTTATTTATAGCACAAAGGATCTGAGTATGACCCATAATATCCCGTTAGGGTAACCGGCATCTGTCTTCGTTACTAATGATGACAGAACTTAGTGGGAATCTTTCAGTATACTTTTAGGGTAGTGCGTCTTTTGACTTGTACCGTCATCCAGTAGTGGGGAGGCTCTTTTTGGTAGTGGAGTGCGTAATAATTTATGGTAGTGGAGTGCATAATGATGATAATTGGTTTTGTAATGGGGAATCTTTTTGGGTAGTGGAATGGTAGTCTTTTTGGTAGTGGAGTGATAGTGAAATGTCTTTCATGGGGACGATGATCTGTCCGTTTCATCATTAGGGTTGTTGGAAAAACTTTCTTCGTGGCGAGAACTGTCAGAATGGCTGGAACTGTCATCATTAGAACTTTCTTCGTGGCGAGAACCGTCAGAGTGGCTAGAACTATTGCTGTCTCGTAGCCAAATAGGTATTTCATCGACAAAAAGTGGATTATTTCTATCATGTCTAGTGCCCATGATCTGTTCTCTATCTTCAATTAGTGACCCAATCATTACTTCTCTTTCTTCTATGGTCCTTCTCAGCTGATTAATTTGTTCTTGTAATTCCTGTCTTCTTGTGATGATTGTTTCTCTAATCTGTGTTAATTGCTGTGTTAGTTGCTGCCGTTGTTGTTGTTGTCGTTGCTGTCGTCTTTGCCGTCTTTTCGTCTTCTTTCGTCGTCCAAGTCGTCCAAGTCTTCTTAAATATCTATATAAAATGGTTTTGTAGCAGATTTTATTCATATCAAGCAGATAGAGCCCACCAAGCTTCCCTTAGTCGGAGTTTCCGTCGGAGTCCACCATATTATTTATAGGATCATTGTTTAACAGTAGATCCTCATTTCGAGCTATTTGGCCTACTCGGCCCAAAGTCATATTATTAAGAAAATCAATAATTCTGGAAGGCCCGTTTCCTTCATCAGTTAAGGGCCTAAGACGATCCACCAGGATGGTGTGTTTAGAGGTAGAAATCAGAGCATTCGTCCTTGCCGCACTTCTTGCTGCTTCAAAAAATTCTGTGGCTGCCATTAATCTTTCATGCTCTTCATCGAAACCTTGTTTTGAAAATTTGATGTATTCAAAAAAGGGTTCTTCGACGAGCCTATCAAGCTCCCAGAGTTGGTAGGAGGGGAAGAGTTTTATATATTGCCGTTCTTCCCAAATACACCAAACTCTAAATTTGAATATAGTTTGGAATTTAGTGGCGTGAGAAAGTGCCGCCTTGGTGCATATATCTTGGAGGCAATCTCGATATTCGTCTTCAAATATAGTGTTCATATATATTTCATGGACTAGCCCCTTTCGGATATGAGGCTTGTATTTCTGAATCTCACGGAAGCAGGCGAGTATACGGGGTCGCCTATAAGAGTTGAGAATTAATTCTTCGTTCTGGAGGAAACTGATGATCTCAGTGTCTTCTAGCTTTTTGAAGAAAAGTATAAGCCGAGAATCATCCAGCAATTGTTGCTGATGCATGGCCAGCATTTCTTGGACAGTAACTTCAGCGTTGAATTCTTCAACCTTTGAGGTAGCCACCCCGAGAGTCTTGAGTAATTCGAGGACGTTGGTCATGCGGAAATTAACCAAATCATTGGTTCTGATCTGGGAGAAGATTTCCCTGAGCTCCTTCTGCTCGACTGAGGTGCCCGTGAAGAGATCCCGCTCCTTGGTGGCAAGAGCAATGGATCTGGAAGTAGAGGTGAAGTTGACCATCCTGGAGACAAGCTGATGGATCTCCGTCATATTTTTTTCGAGCATAGAGTTTTTTTGCCTTTCGGCTAGGAGTGTTCTCTCAATTTGGGTCAGCCAATAACTGGCTCCCTTTACATCGCGGGACTGAAAAGCCCGAAAGCAGCCATTAAACCTTTCCCAAACTGCTTTATCTTTGTTTTCCATGTCTGTATTATACCAATTTTTTATTATTATATCTGAAAATTGTGTGGGTGCCATTAGTGGCCTAGGAGGTCCCGAGAACTGTGTTGGTGGGACTACAGGCCTCGTAGGTAAAAACATGGGCCTAGGAATGGCCCCTAGTATGTTTTTCCCTTTACTGATTTGGCTGTTCGCCATTTGGCTATTCGCCTGGAGAGTATTCTGGTTATTCACCTGATGAGTTTGGCTGTTCGCCTGAGTTTGGCTGTTCGCCTTTGGGGAGATTTGGCTGGTAGCCTCTTGGGTTTGTTCAACCCCTGAAGATTCTGCAATATTGTTATCTTTGGCCTTTTTGGGGCCTACTTCTTTAAACTCGCCCTGCCTCTTCATTTCTTGGAAGAGGTCACGAAATTTTTTATAGAAGTCTTCGTCCTCCATCTATCATAACCTGGTAAGGGTATCCGCAAGAAAATTAGTGTATCCCGGAATATAGTTGACATCATAATTAAATATTTCTAGATACATTGCAATTCTAATCCGTCGAAGATTTTCTTCGGGATTATTAATAGTCTTTTTCTTCAAGAATTGTGCTACTGATTTATTGTCAGTCTCAATTAAAAAATGTCTATACAAGATATAAATTTTTAGACTTTTTATGGCTAGTTTGACTGCTAATAATTCTTTGTCGTATGTAGCGTATTTAATTTGTACTTTAGTAAATCTCCCTGATGCGTAGGCAACAATCTCTTTTTGCTTGGCAATTAAAACACCCGCCCAGAAGTTATCTGAGGCATCAGTTTATAATACTAAAATATCATTGTCGAGAGGAAAGTAAAGAATATTCTCTATTTTTATGGACTCTTTAATTTTAGCGATTTCCTCGATTTCCCTTTGGTAAAGAGAAATAGAAATCTTGTCCGTGTTCCATTTTCTTGGTTGTTCACCAGTTACTTCTTTGTACTTGGCTTGTTCAGCCGTAAGTTTTTCTTGTAGATGTTTAACTTTTGCAGATAAATTAGGAATACATTTTCTACCATAATTGAGTAATCCCAAGAAACTCTGAAGTTCCTTAAGGGTTTTAAAGTTATCCGGAAATTCTCTTATTTTGGTATATATATGTTCCTGCAAAAGAATTTGTCCATTTTTTATGGTTTTTCCTAAGAAATCAATTTCGGTTTTGAATAATTCAATCTTTTTTGGACTTAAAATAATACCATTATCAAGGAGTAATTTACAAACATGTAAAAGATGTTCTTTGTGTTCTTCAACTGTGTTTGAGAAGACTAGGATATCATCAATGTAAACTACTACAAAAGGAAGATGCCCGAAAATAGAATTCATCCATTTCTAAAATATTTGTGGGGTATTTTTTAATCCAAATGGTAAGGCTAGCCATTCAAAATGTCCCTGTGGACAACTGAAAGCAGTTAATTCTACGGAATTTTTGTCTTCTAATTTTATTTGCCAAAAACCCGATTTAGCATCAAATTTACTATAGTATTTAGCACCTTGAATTTGCCTAATAAGATGCTCAGCTGTAGGAATAAAATAACCATCGAATTTAGTATAACTATTTAACTTTCTATAATTAATAACCATTCTTGCTTTTTCTCTTTTTATCTCAGCATGATTTCTTACTAGAAAGGCTGGAGAAGAATGTCTGCTAAAACTCTTCTGGATAAGCTTTAGTTTTAGAAGTTCACTAATTTGTTTGGAAAATTCTTCTTTGTCAGAAGGGGAAACCATAATGCTATTTACTCTGACATTGGTTTCTTTATACTGTTCCAATAGCTCTATTTTACAATATCTAGGGGCTTTATCAAAAGCTTTTAATGGGTTATCAGAGAAGAGTGGTTCTAACATTCCGTAAATGGTTCTTTGTATTTTATTGTTATTGGGAAGATTGTAAGTGCAAACTTTTGTATAATCAATGAGTGTGACTGGTTTTTCACCACCACTACAAATGAGTAACGAACAACCTCTTTCAGAGCTTATTTATGCAGATACACACCAATGCTTTTTAAACCTTCATAGCAATTATGAACACATAGTACACGTCTACTAAAGATCACCCAGAACACGGGATATATAATTTTATAGTAGATCTCTTGCATGATATTAGGAAAGATATGAAACACATAATACAAAAATTACAAAGCATAAACCTTACAGACCATACAGGATTTGGAGATAAGCACAATCAGAACCCAAAAACTGCCCATTGGAATATTAATATGTTGAGGTATTCGTCAGAAGAAGAGAATAAGATTAATATTAATGATATTAATGAAGAACACTACCATAATTTCCTTAAACTACAAAGCCAAGAACTTCTTGGTGAAATTGACGAACAAGCTGTTTACGCTTTCTATGAAAAATATTCAGAGGCCATTGATTTCTTTAAATGGAAATATAGCATAGATAGTGATTCAGATGAAGAGACCTTCCATATTTTAAACAATGAAGAAGTAGGAAGTACTAGTGGTGGCGGTATGACTTTAGAAGGAATACCCACCGAAGACGTAGGATCAATTGGACCTCCCCCCGAAAGCCTCATGCCAACCAGAGCTATGGTTCCATACACCAAAAAATAACCTGAATATAGGAAAGATTGGGTTAGATATCATAAAGCCAGAGATTATAGACATACTGATGGACTCATTTTTAACATAGATAATATTCCACATAAGAAAATAAAAGAATACGCTGGTGAATGGTCACAACAAATGGGTGGAATGATATATCATTTACCAGGAAATATTAACACTGCTCAATGGATACATTATGCAACAAGTGTTTGGAAGGGAAGCGCTAGAGCCTGGTTAGTTAGTCTTGAAACTACTAATAAAGAAAAGGGAGACGAAATTAGAGCAACCGAAGATCCTCAAGATGCTTTAGCTAAATTATTAGGTCTCATGTTAGCCGACTTCATAGGTGAAGATGGAAATGATGATAAAGACTATGAAGAACTCCTTCATAGAATGATTTTATGCGATATTTGTTTACTTGAAGAATTTATTACTAAATATATTGGCTTTATATTTTGACTAAAGAGCACTAGACAAGGATTTCTGGATTAGAGGATTTTTTACTAAAATTCCTTATCCATGGAATAATATTATTCAAGAAAAATATAATAAAATAAGAAATAATGTCCACACTACGGGAATGCTCAAGAAAGCCTGTATGAAAACTATGGAAACAGTGTGCGAACAAGTAAGAGCGCAAAAACAAATGGATAGGACTATTAAGAAATCTAGATTAGGATATTCATGCTGTTCTAAGTATAATACGGATATTAATGCCGAATTTGGTTGTTTACCCGAATACAAAGGATGGAAGAAACAGAAGAAGAGGTTCTTCAGGAGAAAAGGGAAAGGAAAGGCCAAATATAAAATTACCAGGAAAAGGTGGAAACCAGCACTAAAACAGCAACCCCATAAAAATGAGAAAAGAAAGTTCATTAGACGAAAGAAATTTAGGAAAGGTTGTAAATGTTTTAAATGTAATAAAGAAGGTCATTTTGCGAACGAATGTCCTAACAATATTCATACAATAATTATAGATGACTTAGATCAATATGGTATTAACGTTGGTACTATTAATGATATAAATAGTGATACTTCAGCCTCTTCCATATACGAAATAGAGTCTATATATTCGGATGAGCAGTCCGATGAAACAGATGAACAATCTGAAGATGATATAAACGAGTCCTTAGAGCATTTAAAAATTAAATTGGTTACCATCAATAAAACCCAAAATTCGATCAGGATAACCCTATTAAATGACAATACTAGATTACCTAAAAAGGAAGGAATATCAGCAGGATATATTATATATGCTAGTAAAAGCTGCAGAATTAGAAGATATCATACCCAGGAGATATTATTAGATATTAGAATATTCTTGCCACTAGGTTATTATGGCATTATTCATAATATATCATTACATGCTGCAAAAAATATATTCATTACTTATGGTTTTATTGAACCCGTTTCTAGAAATAATGTTTCTATAATAATGAAAAACACTTCCTTTGAGGATAGAGATTACCTCATTGAGAAAGGTAATCCTTTAGGATTATTGGTTATACACAAATATGAAGACTTACCTATAATAGAAGACACCCCTCCTAAACCACCTAGTATTAACTCACCTGGATCAAGCTCTAGTGAATTACACGAAGGCTATTATGAATTTAGAATCTTTATGAATACTTTAACCCCAGAAGAAACTAGTAATTCTAGTATTCCCCAGAGCGAGGGAGAACAATTTGAAATAACGGATGATGACCTTGAAAAACTTAAAGAGGCAATACCACATTCCGATAAAAAGGAAGTTTATAAACCAATCTCTTTTCAGTCTAGATTCTTGAATAAACACACCTATATTTTTGAAAGAATGCAGGGAAATATAGAATTAAAAGGGGATGAAGATTTCTCCTCTATCAGTTTATTAGACAAAAGAAAAATGGAGAAATTAAAAGCCAAATATTCCAAGATGAGATATTTACATATAGGTCTAATACAGCTCAAAATAATGGGATTATTCCGAACAGGAATAGATACTCCTATTTTAGTAGTTTGCATGGATGAGAGGATCATCAATAACCCATTAAATAGTATAATAGGAGGAGCAAAATCTAATCTTGTTAACAGGTTGTTTGGCATCAACATACACCCAGATTTTTCGATAAGTTTAGATGATCACAATATAGAAAAAATCTGTACACTATCGGTAAGCCTCCAAGGAATTGAATTAATGCCCGGTTCCAAAGTACTTGGAATACAATGGGAACATTGTATGGCATTAAACGATACGCCAACTTTCAAATCTATCACACCTAAAAATCTAGTAAGACTCTTTGAAGTAGGAATGGGAAAAACTATCCAACCTAGACTTATTAGATTAGAACACCTTAAGAATGATAACAAAATGAAAGTTTTTATTAGATCTTTGAAACCAAAGATAGAAATACCAACCGAATATTTTATTGCCTCTGGAAATACTATATCAACTAGAATCGAAGGAGGAAAACAACCGCTAAGCAGTCAAAAGGAGTCGGAGGCCACGACTTCAAGTATTCCCCATATCACCCGATCTAATTCTATGGACAACCTAGTTAGTATTGAATTAACACCCAATATTTTACAAGATATACAACATAGGATGAGCGTTAGCACACCAATAGAAGGTAGAACTAAGACCATGCTTGACAACCAGCGTGCTAATGAATCAGAAAAAATGTCAGTAAAAATTCCTTTATCACAAATAAAGGATAGAAGTAGAATTCTGTCACTCCAATAAAATGTCAAAAACCACTAACTGGTATAGGGAGCATACTAGTTATAACGAAAGTCAAATAGGTCAAGCCTATAAGATGAATCATCTTTTACGAAAATTTCGTGATATTATACGAGAAGTAAAAAGGTCAAACTATAGGACTATTGTCTTAAGACATATGGACAGAACTACACAGGTTATCGATAAACATATTAGAAAATTTGAAAAGCTTAACCCAGAAAAAAAGACTAGTTTTCTAGCTAGTAATACTATTGATCTTTCCATTGAGGATACCTTAGAATTAGAAATAGCTAGTACATCTCTTGACAATATAGATCTTTCTATAGAAACATGGAAAGAAGTACTAGAACTCCCGGATACTCCTTCTGATGTAAACATGGTCAGAACCATGGACCTAAAAATAAAAGCACAATTACATATATGCATACCACTTACCATATGTATATCAGGATATAATGAATTTACTATCCATGCTCTTGTTGATACAGGAGCTGAGGCTAGTTTATTACAAGAAATTTTTATTCCTCAGGATTTATGGCAACAACTTGATAAACCAGGCAAATTAAACGATTTTAGGGGAAGACAAGTGTCTGTCAACCACAAAGTAAAAAAACCTTCAGGTCCATTTCCCTGATTTACAGGGACATTCTAACACTTATATGTTTGATTTTGTATTACTACCAAGAGATTTTGATAGTGATTGTATTATCGGAATGGATAATTTGAGACATTATAAACCATACAATACACACACATTTGAACTTGATGGAATATCCATTCCTAGAGTACATTTTCCTGTCTCCTTAGCTTCCAACTTTACACATACAGCACAGCGTGGTGAAAAACCAGTCACACTCATTGATTATACAAAAGTAAATACAAAGAACCATTTACGGAATGTTAGAACCACTCTTCTCTGATAACCCATTAAAAGCCTTTGATAAAGCCCCTAGATATTGTAAAATAGAGCTATTGGAACAGTATAAAGAAACCAATGTCAGAGTAAATAGCATTATGGTTTCCCCTTCTGACAAAGAAGAATTTTCCAAACAAATTAGTGAACTTCTTTTTTTGTGAATAAAATTCTGAGTTTGTGGAAGCCATCGAATCTGGTATCAGAGCCCGGTTGCAAACCCCTGTAAGTATTACTTCATTATGATAGCTTAAGCATTTAGTTCTTGAATATGATCTACCAACCTACATGATGATTTTATTCTAATATATTTGGTAATTCTACGTCCAAAATCCTTACGCATGGAGTAGGAAACGAACCAATGCTGTGCTCCAATTCTGTGAAGCGTCAGTATAGGCCTGTGGTTGAAATATTCGCAGCCTAACCCCGCCATAAAACCACGGTATACTGGGATAAACTTATCCAAGCAATGGGGGTACTGGGTCTAGCCACAGAATTGAGGGTCAAAACGGATAAAAGGCATATAATTACTGAAATATATATGAGAAAAATCTATTTACTACATGTGGATCATGTTCAAGAACTACCACTACAAATGAGTAACGAACAACCTCTTTCAGAGCTTATTTATGCAGATACACACCAATGCTTTTTAAACCTTCATAGCAATTATGAACACATAGTACACATGTCTACTAAAGATCACCCAGAACACGGGATATATAATTTTATAGTAGATCTCTTGCATGATATTAGGAAAGATATGAAACATATAATACAAAAATTACAAAGCATAAACCTTACAGACCATACAGGATTTGGAGATAAGCACAATCAGAACCCAAAAACTGCCCATTGGAATATTAATATATTGAGGTATTCGTCAGAAGAAGAGAATAAGATTAGTATTAATGATATTAATGAAGAACACTACCGTAATTTCCTTAAACTACAAAGCCAAGAACTTCTTGGTGAAATTGACGAACAAACTGTTTACGCTTTCTATGAAAAATATTCAGAGGCCATTGATTTCTTTAAATGGAAATATAGCATAGATAGTGATTCAGATGAAGAGACCTTCCATATTTTAAATAATGAAGAAGTAGGAAGTACTAGTGGTGGCGGTATGACTCTAGAAGAAATACCCACCGAAGACGTAGGATCAATTGGACCTCCCCCAGAAAGCCTCATGCTGTCGCGCCCCGATCCCGTAAGGGCCTATCCCGTAGGGCCGATCGTCCTCGCTTGGTCCCTACGGAACCATTCGTCCTCGTTTGGTCCCTACGGAACCGTTCGACCTCGCTTGGGCGCGATGCCGTGCAAGCCTAAGTTGCGCTTGCACTAGGCAACGTACCTGCACAAGACACAAGTTAGACGAAAATATACATATATAGGCACAGAGTAAAAATACAGAGAACCAAAGTTGAACACATTTGATAGCACACAAAATACTTTCTTTTTATTGAATACTGAAGATTTGGATTACAAAGTGTTTGCTTGGCTGAGTTACAAAATATGCCTTAGAAGGCTTACAACTCTTTTCACATTCCCAAAACTAGCCACAACGCCCATTATATTATGCCCTTGTAGTAGGACCAAAATAACCAAAACATCTAGCAGAAGAAAAGTAGCCCACTGGAGAGGTAACCAGGAGAGGAAGCAGCACGAACACAGTCCTAGGGAAAGGTGCGCACACGCTGATTCAGGTTGAGGATGCTTGCCAAACTCTCGCTCCCAGCACCTGGATATTTGCCCACAAACGTGGGTCAGTACTACCACATGTACTGGTGAGCGACCGTGGCCAAACTCACCTTAGAAATCCACACTAAGTAAAGCATATGAAGCTAGCATTATTAGGTGATCTTTCTGGTTGTCTAGTTTCTTTTGAATAATTCATGCAAGGAAACATAGACAATATATTGCATATGCATATGATATTTCTTACCCACGGCCGAGCGGTTATCCCTGCAGCAGACACACAAGTTAGCCATAATATGCATATGAATAACTTATGAATCAATAAAGGCATCAAGTGTTAGGTATGCAAGAAGGTAAACCTAGCATGCGCCCTAACTATATGATGGTCCCCTCCACGGGATTAGTAGTTGGGACGTACAAGCCCATCTCACTAATAGACGAGTCTCGGTCTACCCAAGGACGTACAAGCCTCAGGTATCTAGATCTCTTCCGGCCGAACGATCCCCAGTGCCCCAGGGACCGCTCGAGAGATAATCCTTGTGCACAAGTTGTCCTGACCAAATGCATGAATGCAAGCCCTATCAGAAAAATATGCTATCATGCAACTGATGAACAATGCACAACAAGTCTATCTCTTTTTCTCATTTTCTAGCTCAAGTCCAGAGTCTTCTCGCCACAATTCTTAATGCACAGCATACAAGGGACAGTTAAGTATTCCATAAGCAACTAGTAAATTAGCAGTTCTATACTTGAAGCATGAAATACTTTCTTTCTCTTTTAGCTTATCTTTTTAGTGAGGCAACATATTTATGTGAACTAAAGATTCTTTATTAGGCATGCAGACTTAAAGGATTCATCGAAGGGCCTAAGCCACTCACCGAATGAATCGAACGAGAGGATGGGGAAGCCTTAAGCGACGTTCACTCTTTGGTTATGCGTCCTGAAAATGCAACAATACTTGATTAGCATACTTCGATCTCTTTCCCTTACGATTCGAAAAGAAAGCGCAAGCTAGAAGGTGAAATCATGAAAACCAAGTCATCGAAAGCAACTCAAAACACAAAGCAACACAAAACCAAAAAGCAAAGCAACCAACGAAAACTCTTGGACTCATTTCAATAGAAGCCATTCAATTAATTCGAAGGGTTCATTGCACTTCGTCCGTGTTGATTTGGCGGTAAGGTTTCCCCGAGACTCGATTCTCAACCGAGTCGAAGCAGCGAAGTGTTCCATAAGTAACCGTTTGGAGCGGGGCATTACACATGCCAACCAGAGCTATGGTTCCATACACCAAAAAATAACCTGAAAATAGGAAAGATTGTGTTAGATATCATAAAGCCAGTGATTATAGACATACTGATGGACTCATTTTTAAAATAGATAATATTCCACATAAGAAAATAAAAAAATACGCTGGTGAATGGCCACAACAAATGGGTGGAATGATATATCATTTACCAGAAAATATTAACACTGCTCAATGGATACATTATGCAACAAGTTTTTGGAAGGGAAGCGCTAGAGCCTGGTTAGTTAGTCTTGAAACTACTAATAAAGAAAAGGGAGACGAAATTAGAGCAACCGAAGATCCTCAAGATGCTTTAGCTAAATTATTAGGTCTCATGTTAGCCGACTTCATAGGTGAAGATGGAAATGATGATAAAGACTATGAAGAACTCCTTCATAGAATGATTTTATGCGATATTTGTTTACTTGAAGAATTTATTACTAAATATATTGGCTTTATATTTCGACTAAAGAGCACTAGACAAAAGGATTTCTGGATTAGAGGATTTTTTACTAAAATTCCTTATCCATGGAATAATATTATTCAAGAAAAATATAATAAAATAAGAAATAATGTCCACACTACGGGAATGCTCAAGAAAGCCTGTATGAAAACTATGAAAACAGTGTGCGAACAAGTAAGAGCGCAAAAACAAATGGATAGGACTATTAAGAAATCTAGATTAGGATATTCATGCTGTTCTAAGTATAATACGGATATTAATGCCGAATTTGGTTGTTTACCCGAATACAAAGGATGGAAGAAACAGAAGAAGAGGTTCTTCAGGAGAAAAGGGAAAGGAAAGACCAAATATAAAATTACCAGGAAAAGGTGGAAACCAGCACTAAAACAGCAACCCCATAAAAATGAGAAAAGAAAGTTCATTAGACGAAAGAAATTTAGGAAAGGTTGTAAATGTAATAAAGAAGGTCATTTTGCGAACGAATGTCCTAACAATATTCATACAATAATTATAGATGACTTAGATCAATATGGTATTAACGTTGGTACTATTAATGATATAAATAGTGATACTTCAGCCTCTTCCATATACGAAATAGAGTCTATATATTCGGATGAGCAGTCCGATGAAACAGATGAATAATCTGATGATGATATAAACGAGTCCTTAGAGCATTTAAAAATTAACATGGTTACCATCAATAAAACCCAAAATTCGATCAGGATAACCCTATTAAATGACAATACTAGATTACCTAAGAAGGAAGGAATATCAGCAGGATATATTATATATG
This sequence comes from Iris macrosiphon, assembly GCA_036927795.1. NCBI lineage: Eukaryota > Viridiplantae > Streptophyta > Magnoliopsida > Asparagales > Iridaceae > Iris > Iris macrosiphon. The sequence goes on along the minus strand of JAYESA010000005.1, from coordinate 311,132,596 downwards.
CTAGTAAAAGCTGCAGAATTAGAAGATATCATACCCAGGAGATATTATTAGATATTAGAATATTCTTGCCACTAGGTTATTATGGCATTATTCATAATATACCATTACATGCTGCAAAAAATATATTCATTACTTATGGTTTTATTGAACCGGTTTCTAGAAATAATGTTTCTATAATAATAAAAAATACTTCCTTTGAGGATAGAGATTACCTCATTGAGAAAGGTAATCCTTTAGGATTATTGGTTATACACAAATATGAAGACTTACCTATAATAGAAGACACCCCTCCTAAACCACCTAGTATTAACTCACCTGGATCAAGCTCTAGTGAATTACACGATGGCTATTATGAATTTAGAATCTATATGAATACTTTAACCCCAGAAGAAACTAGTAATTCTAGTATTCCCCAGAGCGAGGGAGAAAAATTTGAAATAACGGATGATGACCTTGAAAAACTTAAAGAGGCAATACCACATTCCGATAAAAAGGAAGTTTATAAACCAATCTCTTTTCAGTCTAGATTCTTGAATAAACACACCTATATTTTTGAAAGAATGCAGGGAAATATAGAATTAAAAGGGGATAAAGATTTCTCCTCTATCAGTTTATTAGACAAAAGAAAAATGGAGAAATTAAAAGCCAAATATCCCAAGATGAGATATTTACATATAGGTCTAATACAGCTCAAAATAACGGGATTATTTCGAACAGGAATAGATACTCCTATTTTAGTAGTTTGCATGGATGAAAGGATCATCAATAACCCATTAAATAGTATAATAGGAGGAGCAAAATCTAATCTTGTTAACAGGTTGTTTGGCATCAACATACACCCAGATTTTTCTATAAGTTTAGATGATCACAATATAGAAAAAACCTGTACACTATCGGTAAGCCTCCAAGGAATTGAATTAATGCCCGGTTCCAAAGTACTTGGAATACAATGGGAACATTGTATGGCATTAAACGATATGCCAACTTTCAAATCTATCACACCTAAAAATCTAGTAAGACTCTTTGAAGTAGGAATGGGAAAAACTATCCAACCTAGACTTATTAGATTAGAACACCTTAAGAATGATAACGAAATGAAAGTTTTTATTAGATCTTTGAAACCAAAGATAGAAATACCAACCGAATATTTTATTGCCTCTGGAAATACTATATCAACTAGAATCGAAGGAGGAAAACAACCGCTAAGCAGTCAAAAGGAGTCGGAGGCCACGACTTCAAGTATTCCCCATATCACCCGATCTAATTCTATGGACAACCTAGTTAGTATTGAATTAACACCCAACATTTTATGAGATATACAACATAGGATGAGCGTTAGCACACCAATAGAAGGTAGAACTAAGACCATGCTTGACAACCAGCGTGCTAATGAATCAGAAAAAATGTCAGTAAAAATTCCTTTATCACAAATAAAGGATAGAAGTAGAATTCTGTCACTCCAATAAAATGTCAAAAACCACTAACTGGTATAGGGAGCATACTAGTTATAACGAAAGTCAAATAGGTCAAGCCTATAAGATGAATCATCTTTTACGAAAATTTCGTGATATTATACGAGAAGTAAAAAGGTCAAACTATAGGACTATTGTCTTAAGACATATGGACAGAACCACACAGGTTATCGATAAACATATTAGAAAATTTGAAAAGCTTAACCCAAAAAAAAAGACTAGTTTTCTAGCTAGTAATACTATTGATCTTTCCATTGAGGATACCTTAGAATTAGAAATAGCTAGTACATCTCTTGACAATATAGATCTTTCTATAGAAACATGGAAAGAAGTACTAGAACTCCCGGATACTCCTTCTGATGTAAACATGGTCAGAACCATGGACCTAAAAATAAAAGCACAATTACATATATACATACCACTTACCATATGTATATCAGGATATAATGAATTTACTATCCATGCTCTTGTTGATACAGGAGCTGAGGCTAGTTTATTACACAAAATTTTTATTCCTCAGGATTTATGGCAACAACTTGATAAACCAGGCAAATTAAACGATTTTATGGGAAGACAAGTGTCTGTCAACCACAAAGTAAAAAACCTTCAGGTCCATTTCCCTGTTTTACAGGGGCATTCTAACACTTATATGTTTGATTTTGTATTACTACCAAGAGATTTTGATAGTGATTGTATTATCGGCATGGATAATTTGAGACATTATAATCCATACAATACACACACATTTGAACTTGATGGAATATCCATTCCTAGAGTACATTTTCCTGTCTCCTTAGCTTCCAACTTTACACATACAGCACAGCGTGGTGAAAAACCAGTCACACTCATTGATTATACAAAAGATTCGATGGCTTCCACACACAAACTCAGAATTTTATTCACAAGAACACACAGATAAGATTTACAATGGAGGGGGAGAGAGAGAGCACACAAGAACTGGAGATTACAAAAGGAAGTTCGCAGAGCATACAAGCCTCTAAACTTCGATACCCCTTCCTGCATTCAGGAGTCCTTATTTATAGCACAAAGGATCTGAGTATGACCCATAATATCCCGTTAGGGTAATCGGCATCTGTCTTCGTTACTAATGATGACAGAACTTAGTGGGAATCTTTCACTATACTTTTAGGGTAGTGCGTCTTTTGACTTGTACCGTCATCCAGTAGTGGGGAGGCTCTTTTTGGTAGTGGAGTGCGTAATGATTTATGGTAGTGGAGTGCATAATGATGATAATTGGTTTTGTAATGGGGAATCTTTTTGGGTAGTGGAATGGTAGTCTTTTTGGTAGTGGAGTGATAGTGAAATGTCTTTCATGGGGACGATGATCTGTCCGTTTCATCATTAGGGTTGTTGGAAAAACTTTCTTCGTGGCGAGAACTGTCAGAATGGCTGGAACTGTCATCATTAGAACTTTCTTCGTGGCGAGAACCATCAGAGTGGCTAGAACTATTGTTGTCTCGTAGCCAAATAGGTATTTCATCGACAAAAAGTGGATTATTTCTATCATGTCTAGTGCCCATGATCTGCTCTCTATCTTCAATTAGTGACCCAATCATTACTTCTCTTTCTTCTATGGTCCTTCTCAGCTGATTAATTTGTTCTTATAATTCCTATCTTCTTGTGATGATTGCTTCTCTAATCTGTGTTAATTGTTGTGTTAGTTGCTGCCGTTGTTGTTGTTGTCGTTGCTGTCGTCTTTGCCGTCTTTTTTGTCTTTCCGTCTTCTTTCGTCGTCCAAGTCCTCCAAGTCTTCTTAAATATCTATATAAAATGGTTTTGTAGCAGATTTTATTCATATCAAGCAGATAGAGCCCACCAAGCTTCCCTTAGTCGGAGTTTCCGTCGGAGTCCACCATATTATTTATAGGATCATTGTTTAACAGTAGATCCTCATTTCGAGCTATTTGGCCTACTCGGCCCAAAGTCATATTATTAAGAAAATCAATAATTCTGGAAGGCCCGTTTCCTTCATCAGTTAAGGGCCTAAGACGATCCACCAGGATGGTGTGTTTAGAGGTAGAAATCAGAGCATTCGTCCTTGCCGCACTTCTTGCTGCTTCAAAAAATTCTGTGGCTGCCATTAATCTTTCATGCTCTTCATCGAAACTTTGTTTTGAAAATTTGATGTATTCAAAAAAGGGTTCTTCGACGAGCCTATCAAGCTCCCAGAGTTGGTAGGAGGGGAAGAGTTTTATATATTGCCGTTCTTCCCAAATACACCAAACTCTAAATTTGAATATAGTTTGGAATTTAGTGGCGTGAGAAAGTGCCGCATTGGTGCATATATCTGGGAGGCAATCTCGATATTCGTCTTCAAATATAGTGTTCATATATATTTCATGGACTAGCCCCTTTCGGATATGAGGCTTGTATTTCTGAATCTCACGGAAGCAGGCGAGTATACAGGGTCGCCTATAAGAGTTGAGAATTAATTCTTCGTTCTATAGGAAACTGATGATCTCAGTGTCTTCTAGCTTTTTGAAGAAAAGTATAAGCCGAGAATCATCCAGCAATTGTTGCTGATGCATGGCCAGCATTTCTTGGACAGTAACTTCAGCGTTGAATTCTTCAACCTTTGAGGTAGCCACCCCGAGAGTCTTGAGTAATTCGAGGACGTCGATCATGCGGAAATTAACCAAATCATTGGTTCTGATCTGGGAGAAGATTTCCCTGAGCTCCTTCTGCTCGACTGAGGTGCCCGTGAAGAGATCCCGCTCCTTGGTGGCAAGAGCAATGGATCTGGAAGTAGAGGTGAAGTTGACCATCCTGGGGGCAAGCTGATGGATCTCCGTCATCTTTTTTTCGAGCATAGAGTTTTTTTGCCTTTCGGCTAGGAGTGTTCTCTCAATTTGGGTCAGCCAATAACTGGCTCCCTTTACATCGCGGGACTGAAAAGCCCGAAAGCAGCCATTAAACCTTTCCCAAACTGCTTTATCTTTGTTTTCCATGTCTGTATTATACCAATTTTTTATTATTATATCTGAAAATTGTGTGGGTGCCATTAGTGGCCTAGGAGGTCCCGAGAACTGTGTTGGTGGGACTACAGGCCTCGTAGGTAAAAACATGGGCCTAGGAATGGCCCCTAGTATGTTTTTCCCTTTATTGATTTGGCTGTTCGCCATTTGGCTATTCGCCTGGAGAGTATTCTGGTTATTCACCTGATGAGTTTGGCTGTTCGCCTGAGTTTGGCTGTTCGCCTTTTGGGAGATTTGGCTGGTAGCCTCTTGGGTTTGTTCAACCCCTGAAGATTCTGCAATATTGTTATCTTTGGCCTTTTTGGGGCCTACTTCTTTAAACTCGCCCTGCCTCTTCATTTCTTGGAAGAGGTCACGAAATTTTTTATAGAAGTCTTCGTCCTCCATCTATCATAACCTGGTAAGGGTATCCGCAAGAAAATTAGTGTATCCCGAAATATAGTTGACATCATAATTAAATATTTCTAGATACATTGCAATTCTAATCCGTCGAAGATTTTCTTCGGGATTATTAATAGTCCTTTTCTTCAAGAATTGTGCTACTGATTTATTGTCAGTCTCAATTAAAAAATGTCTATACAAGATATAAATTTTTAGACTTTTTATGGCTAGTTTGACTGCTAATAATTCTTTGTCGTATGTAGCGTATTTAATTTGTACTTTAGTAAATCTCCCTGATGCGTAGGCAACAATCTCTTTTTGCTTGGCAATTAAAACACCCGCCCAGAAGTTATCTGAGGCATCAGTTTGTAATACTAAAATATCATTGTCGAGGGGAAAGTAAAGAATTTTCTCTATTTTTATGGACTCTTTAATTTTAGCGATTTCCTCGATTTCCCTTTGGTCAAGAGAAATAGAAATCTTGTCCGTGTTCCATTTTCTTGGTTGTTCACCAGTTACTTCTTTGTACTTGGCTTGTTCAGCCGTAAGTTTTTCTTGTAGATGTTTAACTTTTGCAGATAAATTACGAATGAATTTTCTACCATAATTGAGTAATCCCAAGAAACTCTGAAGTTCCTTAAGGGTTTTAAAGTTATCCGAAAATTCTCTTATTTTGGTATATATATGTTCCTGCAAAAGAATTTGTCCATTTTTTATGGTTTTTCCTAAGAAATCAATTTCGGTTTTGAATAATTCAATCTTTTTTGGACTTAAAATAATACCATTATTAAGGAGTAATTTACAAACATGTAAAAGATGTTCTTTGTGTTCTTCAACTGTGTTTTAGAAGACTAGGATATCATCAATGTAAACTACTACAAAAGGAAGATGCCCGAAAATAGAATTCATCCATTTCTGAAAGATTTGTGGGGCATTTTTTAATCCAAATGGTAAGACTAGCCATTCAAAATGTCCCTGTGGACAACTGAAAGCAGTTAATTCTACAGAATTTTTTGTCTTCTAATTTTATTTGCCAAAAACCCGATTTAGCATCAAATTTACTATAGTATTTAGCACCTTGAATTTGCCTAATAAGATGCTCAGCTGTAGGAATAAAATAACCATCGAATTTAGTATAACTATTTAACTTTCTATAATTAATAACCATTCTTGCTTTTCCTCTTTTTATCTCAGCATGATTTCTTACTAGAAAGGCTGGAGAAGAATGTCTGCTAAAACTCTTCTGGATAAGCTTTAGTTTTAGAAGTTCACTAATTTGTTTGGAAAATTCTTCTTTGTCAGAAGGGGAAACCATAATGCTATTTACTCTGACATTGGTTTCTTTATACTGTTCCAATAGCTCTATTTTACAATATCTAGGGGCTTTATCAAAGGCTTTTAATGGGTTATCAGAGAAGAGTGGTTCTAACATTCCGTAAATGGTTCTTTGTATTTTATTGTTATTGGGAAGATTGTAAGTGCAAACTTTTGTATAATCAATGAGTGTGACTGTTTTTTCACCACGCTGTGCTGTATGTGTAAAGTTGGAAGCTAAGGAGACAGGAAAATGTACTCTAGGAATGGATATTCCATCAAGTTCAAATGTGTGTGTATTGTATGGTTTATAATGTCTCAAATTATCCATGCCGATAATACAATCACTATCAAAATCTCTTGGTAGTAATACAAAATCAAACATATAAGTGTTAGAATGCCCCTGTAAATCAGGGAAATGGACCTGAAGGTTTTTTACTTTGTGGTTGACAGACACTTGTCTTCCCATAAAATCGTTTAATTTGCCTGGTTTATCAAGTTGTTGCCATAAATCCCGAGGAATAAAAATTTCTTGTAATAAACTAGCCTCATCTCCTGTATCAACAAGAGCATGGATAGTAAATTCATTATATCCTGATATACATATGGTAAGTGGTATGTATATATGTAATTGTGCTTTTATTTTTAGGTCCATGGTTCTGACCATGTTTACATCAGAAGGAGTATCCGGGAGTTCTAGTACTTCTTTCCATGTTTCTATAGAAAGATCTATATTGTCAAGAGATGTACTAGCTATTTCTAATTCTAAGGTATCCTCAATGGAAAGATCAATAGTATTACTAGCTAGAAAACTAGTCTTTTTTTCTGGGTTAAGCTTTTCAAATTTTCTAATATGTTTATCGATAACCTGTGTGGTTCTGTCCATATGTCTTAAGACAATAGTCCTATAGTTTGACCTTTTTACTTCTCGTATAATATCACGAAATTTTCGTAAAAGATGATTCATCTCATAGGCTTGACCTATTTGACTTTCGTTATAACTAGTATGCTCCCTATACCAGTTAGTGGTTTTTGACATTTTATTGGAGTGACAGAATTCTACTTCTATCCTTTATTTGTGATAAAGGAATTTTTACTGACATTTTTTCTGATTCATTAGCACGCTGGTTGTCAAGCATGGTCTTAGTTCTACCTTCTATTGGTGTGCTAACGCTCATCCTATGTTGTATATCTTGTAAAATGTTGGGTGTTAATTCAATAATAACTAGGTTGTCCATAGAATTAGATCGGGTGATATGGGGAATACTTGAAGTCGTGGCCTCCGACTCCTTTTGACTGCTTAGCGGTTGTTTTCCTCCTTCGATTCTAGTTGATATAGTATTTCCAGAGGCAATAAAATATTCGGTTGGTATTTCTATCTTTGGTTTCAAAGATCTAATAAAAACTTTCATTTCGTTATCATTCTTAAGGTGTTCTAATCTAATAAGTCTAGGTTGGATAGTTTTTCCCATTCCTACTTCAAAGAGTCTTACTAGATTTTTAGGCGTGATAGATTTAAAAGTTGGCGTATCGTTTAATGCCATACAATGTTCCCATTGTATTCCAAGTACTTTGGAACCGGGCATTAATTCAATTCCTTGGAGGCTTACCGATAGTGTACAGGTTTTTTCTATATTGTGATCATCTAAACTTATAGAAAAATCTGGGTGTATGTTGATGCCAAACAACCTGTTAACAAGATTAGATTTTGCTCCTCCTATTATACTATTTAATGGGTTATTGATGATCCTCTCATCCATGCAAACTACTAAAATAGGAGTATCTATTCCTGTTCGGAATAATCCCGTTATTTTGAGCTGTATTAGACCTATATGTAAATATCTCATCTTGGGATATTTGGCTTTTAATTTCTCCATTTTTCTTTTGTCTGATAAACTGATAGAGGAGAAATCTTCATCCCCTTTTAATTCTATATTTTCCTGTATTCTTTCAAAAATATAGGTGTGTTTATTCAAGAATCTAGACTGAAAAGAGATTGGTTTATAAACTTCCTTTTTATCGGAATGTGGTATTGCCTCTTTAAGTTTTTCAAGGTCATCATCCGTTATTTCAAATTGTTCTCCCTCGCTCTGGGGAATACTAGAATTACTAGTTTCTTCTGGGGTTAAAGTATTCATATAGATTCTAAATTTATAATAGCCATCGTGTAATTCACTAGAGCTTGATCCAGGTGAGTTAATACTAGGTGGTTTAGGAGGGGTGTCTTCTATTATAGGTAAGTCTTCATATTTGTGTATAACCAATAATCCTAAAGGATTACCTTTCTCAATGAGGTAATCTCTATCCTCAAAGGAAGTGTTTTTCATTATTATAGAAACATTATTTCTAGAAATGGGTTCAATAAAACCATAAGTAATGAATATATTTTTTGTAGCATGTAATGGTATATTATGAATAATGCCATAATAACCTAGTGGCAAGAATATTCTAATATCTAATAATATCTCCTGGGTATGATATCTTCTAATTCTGCAGCTTTTACTAGCATATATAATATATCCTGCTGATATTCCTTCCTTTTTAGGTAATCTAGTATTGTCATTTAATAGGGTTATCCTGATCGAATTTTGGATTTTATTGATGGTAACCATGTTAATTTTTAAATGCTCTAAGGACTCGTTTATATCATCTTCAGATTGTTCATCTGTTTCATCGGACTGCTCATCAGAATATATAGACTCTATTTCGTATATGGAAGAGGCTGAAGTATCACTATTTATATCATTAATAGTACCAACGTTAATACCATATTGATCTAAGTCATCTATAATTATTGTATGAATATTGTTAGGACATTCGTTCGCAAAATGACCTTCTTTATTACATTTAAAACATTTACAACCTTTCCTAAATTTCTTTCGTCTAATGAACTTTCTTTTCTCATTTTTATGGGGTTGCTGTTTTAGTGCTGGTTTCCACCTTTTCCTGATAATTTTATATTTGGTCTTTCCTTTCCCTTTTCTCCTGAAGAACCTCTTCTTCTGTTTCTTCCATCCTTTGTATTCGGGTAAACAACCAAATTCGGCATTAATATCCGTATTATACGGTAGTGTTCTTCATTAATATCATTTAGTTTGACTGCTAATAATTCTTTGTCGTATGTAGCGTATTTAATTTGTACTTTAGTAAATCTCCCTGATGCGTAGGCAACAATCTCTTTTTGCTTGGCAATTAAAACACCCGCCCAGAAGTTATCTGAGACATCAGTTTGTAATACTAAAATATCATTGTCGAGAGGAAAGTAAAGAATATTCTCTATTTTTATGGACTCTTTAATTTTAGCGATTTCCTCGATTTCCCTTTGGTCAAGAGAAATAGAAATCTTGTCCGTGTTCCATTTTCTTGGTTGTTCACCAGTTACTTCTTTGTACTTGGCTTGTTCAGCCGTAAGTTTTTCTTGTAGATGTTTAACTTTTGCTGATAAATTAGGAATGAATTTTCTACCATAATTGAGTAATCCCAAGAAACTCTGAAGTTCCTTAAGGGTTTTAAAGTTATCCGGAAATTCTCTTATTTTGGTATATATATGTTCCTGCAAAAGAATTTGTCCATTTTTTATGGTTTTTCCTAAGAAATCAATTTCGGTTTTTCAGAGCTTATTTATGCAGATACACACCAATGCTTTTTAAACCTTCATAGCAATTATGAACACATAGTACACATGTCTACTAAAGATCACCCAGAACACGGGATAAATAATTTTATAGTAGATCTCTTGCATGATATTAGGAAAGATATGAAACACATAATACAAAAATTACAAAGCATAAACCTTACAGACCATACAGGATTTGGAGATAAGCACAATCAGAACCCAAAAACTGCCCATTGGAATATTAATATGTTGAGGTATTCGTCAGAAGAAGAGAATAAGTTTAATATTAATGATATTAATGAAGAACACTACCGTAATTTCCTTAAACTACAAAGCCAAGAATTTCTTGGTGAAATTGACGAACAAACTGTTTACGCTTTCTATGAAAAATATTCAGAGGCCATTGATTTCTTTAAATGGAAATATAGCATAGATAGTTAAGAAATCTAGATTAGGATATTCATGCTGTTCTCATTTTTATGGGGTTGCTGTTTTAGTGCTGGTTGTCATGAGTAAGGTTGGGGAACCAAAGACCATCCGGACACGTAGCTTACCGAATCAGTTGCGGCACAGATGAGAATGCATGCTACAAAAATAGGGTAGAGTCTGATACATCAACCGTCGACTCACTTCGCTCGTCTTGTACGAGTTCACTCTCTCTAGACTAGATGAACATGGATTTGGTGAATGGAAGTTGGCCTTAGGTGTAATAGGACACCCAGTTACTGCGCGCGAGCGTATACTGAGGTGCACCCCGTCGGTTGTTGGAACAACGCGAGCCGGGCCTGGCCTCGATTCAGAAAGATGAAGGGACATATGTGACTAATTTTCCATCTCATTTGGGCGGAAAACGAATCGACATTTCGATGTGATAAGAGCCCTTTCCATTTTTCGTTGGGAAAGAAAGGCTAAGTCCATCCGAACCGTCCAATAAAGAAATAAAAGGAGAGCAAAGTGCCAATGATCCTCGAAGCGCCTGCAGAACGGGCACGGAGAACAAAAGAAAATAAAGTAGTATGGAGGAGAAGCAGTCTTCCTGGGCCAAAAGCAGTGCTTTGTTTCCTGGCCAAATTAAGGATTTGGGACTTCTTGCTATATATAGCAATATATGAATCGGCCATTCATTATCTGAATATCTAAAAAAATTATCGATTTCATTCAACGTTTGATTCAAAAAACTGTGCTTAGCCCCCCCCCCCCTCTCCCCCCATTCATGGAACGACTCTGTTGCAATAGATGGCAGAGGGTCCGTAGTATCCGAAGCACTGGGATGATCTAGTAGCCGGGAAGGGGCCTAAAAGTGCCTACTACTACACCACTACACTTAGCTCTAAACATTTACAGAGCTAACCCCTATCCACCAGTGTCTGGCAGAAAGTTGGTCAATCCTTACTTCTTATCCCCATCTCAGCCCAGGCTAACGGAGCCTTACTTATTCAGGGGAGAGAGTGGAGCCTAGAGAAGCACTCTTGAGAGGGCGTATCAAGCGTCTTGGCCCATCTTCATTCTCTACAGGGGTCTCTGTCCACATGGAAGCAGAGATTGAAAAGATCAAACATGGGAATAAGAAGGGATTCTATCGTCTTTTTGATCATTTTGATAGAGGGGGATGGATAAAGTGGACAAAACAGACTCCCTAATCGAAATGATGGGTTCTTGTCTCGACAAAGTCTTGAAAACACTTCTCACCCATTCGTAGAGCCGTGTATTGTAAGTTATTCGAACCTGTCCGGAGCGAGCCCCCCTTAGAGGCAAGTGAAGTTGGTGAGACATATGATGGGCAACTATCTCCTGCGGTTCAGAGAGGACTCAGCTGTTAGTTAGTACCCCCTTGGTTTTGGGGTGGACCATTTCACAAGTCGTTACTACTAGCAATGACTTCCTCTTTCATTACTTCATCCTTTCCATATCACTCTCCCATATTCGATCTTTACTCATTAAATGTCACTCAGTTCATATTTGTAAGTTCGATCATTGATAAGGTTCAAAGAAAGGATGGGCCATTGATAAAGAATATATTCCAAACCACAATGCTAGCAGATGCGGACCTCCATTTTTCTTTTCATTAATAAAACATGTCTGTTATTATGGACTCAAATCAAAAGATTCTGAAAGAAATAATGGGCTTACCGCGGAGTGGGCGACCTAACGGTCGCCTTGTTAAGAATCAAAAATAGGCGTGGGTTTAATATTTGGTGGTTCTTACAATGTTCGTTCAATCTAGCAGCATTATTCTTTTTCTTAACTTAAGAAGAGGAAGGAGACAGACTTGTGGGACCTATTGAACGGAACAAAACAACAAGGAAGATGAAATGAAGAAGAATGAACGGGAGACGAGCTTACGTGATTACGGAAGGATTGACGAACTACTTGTGTTTGGTTAACAACTTTACTAATTTGGGGTTCTTTCTCGTAAGTGGTACACCTACACCATGCACGCACACTCAGTCTATCTATATACGTTTAAGTGGAACACCTTTTCGGCTGTTTGTCGCCTTCTCTACTACATACAGTTGTTTCATGCCGAACACAAGGGCTTCGCGTCCGGATCCTCTTATTGTTCGGGTATGAAGCTACGCTATTCAAAGTATCGAGCGAGAGTTAGGTTGTCCAGTTCAAGAACCAACACAAGCAACCCCGAAACGCATAGAAGGAAAAATGGTTGACTGGGAACTTTTGGAGTTCTTTCTGTGTCCACCATTCCACATTCCGACGACGCCTCCCCTTCTTTCCTCTCTGAAGCCTATTCTTGCTCAGCACAAATAGTAGCAACCAAAGCTAGAAAGTTCTTCAAGTAGAGCTAGCTAAGTCAATAATAGTTACTCAAGAGAAGGTGCTTTACCTCTGAACTTCTAAGTGTTGAGCTCCACTACAAAGAAGAGAGTTTATTTATTTCCGTTAGTCACACTCTGCAGAAAATATTATATGAATCTAAGCTTCACAATCGGGAGTTCTTTTTTCGCTAACAGTGATTCTGAAATTGGATTAGCAAAGAAAGGGGGCTTGATCAAGGCTATTTCTGACTCCTTTTGGCAACGTGCTGTAGGGTGATCCATAGTTGGAGGAGGTTCACAGTGAAGTTCAGGGCTGACGGCTCCATTGATCGCTAGTTGGTCCGTCTGGTAGCTAAAGGTTTCACCCACTAACTAGACGGACCTATTGGATCTTTAGATCTCGATACCTTTGCACATGTTGCAAAACGGAACTCCGTTCGGGTCATTCTCTCGGTGGTTGCAAACAGAGATTGGTCGATACATCAACAGGATGTTAAGAATCTTTCCTTCATGGGGAGCTCTCAGAAGAAGTGTATATGACGAGGACCTCATGGTTTTGTAGCTTAGGGGGAGAAAATGTATGCTGCTTGTAGAAAGCAATTGTTGGGCTCAAGCAGTCCCATTGACTAAGAAGGGCCGCATGGTTTGACAAATTCAGCAAAGCTTTACTGGACATAGGATTCAAAAGAAGTGATGCCGACCAAGAAAATGTCAAATTCTTCTTCGTATTTATGTTGACGACATCATCCTTATGGGGGATGATAGGGAGTCCATCGTTGAGCTGAAGTCTAACCAAGGTCTTTGATGTTAAAGATCTAGGTACTATGAAGTCTTTCTTGGGAATATAGGTAGCTCGTTCCAAGTATGGTATATTCATTTCCAAGAGAAAGTACACCATAGATCACTTACGAGAGACCGGAAAGTTGGGAGCAAGGCTTATATCCAGTCCGATTGAGCCAAATCATTTACGTAATAGGGCTGTATTCGGATGATGGTGTAAGCCCCCTGATTTTTTAAGAATTTTTCTGGAATTTTTCGGGATTTTTCTGTCATTAAAACCTAGGCCTTTGTCAATTAAATGATTTTTTTAATTGCTATTAATTAATATTAAAATATTATGAAAATAATATTTTATGGTGTAAAATGGAAAACCGAGCACAGGGTAATTTTCTGCGGATTTATTGGACCTCGGATGGATTTTTAAAGCCCTAAAAACTATTAAATAATTAAACCGAATTAAACCCGTGCCAAACGCCAGACATCCCCATGAGAGCCGAAGCCAAGCCCAAGGAGCGTTGACCCAGCCCAAAACCTAGGTCAAACCCTAGTCCAATTTCTGCATGTATAAATACATGTTTTCCTAGTTTTCTCCAATAATAAAAAGAAGAAAACAAATTAATTTCCAAAATCCCTAAATTAAATAACAAAACCCTAATTTCCCAATCCCTAACCCTAGTCGTAGCCGCCCCAGTCGAAACCCTAACCCCTCCGGCGAGTCACCGGCGCCGCCCCTGCCTAGCCACGTCTACTCCGGCGCACCGCCCGCGTCAGCCCGCAGCACCCCTCTCCTCCATCTTCTCCGATCCCGTTCGAGAAGCCCTAGCGCAGCCGACCCGCACCGCCGAGCCCTTGCCTGACCCTCGCCGTCGACATCCCTCCCCAGCGACCCCGACACCTCTACAGCCCCCTAGCCCCGCCGTGCTCCTCCCATCCCGACGACCCTCTCCTCCTCTCCCCGCTGCTCTCCCCACAGAGCCCTAGCCACCCCGACCCGCTGCCAAGCCGTCGAACCCCCTTCCTCCTCCTCCTCTAACCGAACCAACCCGCCGCCCGTCGACCTCCACCTACTCCCCTCTTCATCTCTCCGCCCCAAAGCCCCTTCGCTCGACCACCAACCCACAGTCGGCTCCACCGTCCTCCACGCCTCCGTCAGCCCCAAGCGCCGCCAGTCGACCCCTTTCCATGCCCGTCCCCTCTCGACGACCCCCTCCTCCGGCCAGAGCGCCGCCCATCTCCGCAGCCCCCAGCAAGCCCTAGGCACAGTCGCCCCGACGCTGACACGACTCGTGTCAAGGAGACACGCGGACACAGCGGATACAGTGGACACAGCAACTCAAGACAGGACACGATCCAACGTTCAGGACACGAGAAATCATCGTTCACGGAGCCCTGTTCAGGTAACGTTTCCTCTCTCCTCGTGATTCCATTTTCGATTCCGTCTGTTGCATCGCGTAGACTGTATAACCCTCTCGGTGCCCGTGCAACCCGCTCGGTGCATCGCGTCCTGTGGTGATCGCACACCGCGATCCAAAAACAGGAAAACCAACGCCCAGATTCACCCCGGAACTGAGTACGCCCCGCCAAACGGGACGACTTGGTCACACGCGGTCTTCATCGATACGTGTGCGTCATTGATACGGACGTGTGGGATTTCGCAGAAGTCGATTCGGATGTGCGTGCACACCGAAATCAACGTGTATCCGCCGACACAGCCCCGTATCCGTCGATTCTGGAACACGCTGTAACTTCGTGTACACACGTCAGATCGAGACAAAACTTACGCCATCGGACTCGTAGCAATACGCTGGTCCTGTGACCCAAGTTTGGTCCGATTCTGAGAACGTTGACAAAATCGCGTATCGTGGGCCCCACAAGCTCCACTTGACGGGCGATTTTGTGATCGGCTCATCGGAATTCAATTTTGGAAGTTCCGTCGGGTTCGTATCAGCGTTTCTGACCTGTTGACACTAAGTTTGGTGAATTTGGAGACCTTTGACCCTGACACACTTTTCGGTGCAAAGTGGCCCACATGTGGACCCCGCTTTGGCCCGGAATTGTTATTTTTGCCCCTGTGTCCAAATTGGACGTAAGGACAGGCGTGTCTAGCTATTTGATATTTTCTGAATCTAATGGTGATGTTTATTTTAGCAACCGTAGTAGTACCTGCAGATCCCACTGAGACCAGAGCTGCAGTTGGAGCCAGGACCCCAGGCAAGTGTACCTTGCCAAACTTTGCAGTCTTGTTACATATTCTCCTTGCTTCTTTTACATTGTTGTGCATGCTTAACCTAGGACCGTGTGACGTACTTAGCGTCCGATTATAGTCGGGTGCCAACACCGCACGCGGTGTTGGGTACGGTCATCTAGAGATGGACATTCGTGACACTATATATATATATTCTTGTACTTGTCTTACCAAGTACGCTTGACTCAGGACACTTGACACTATTCATGAGACTGGATTTTCCCGAGATATTTGTGGTAATTCTGTATAGGATACAGGACTTGGACATTATATTCTTAGATATAGTATGACTTGTTGCATTAGTCTTGATCCTGCGTGTCATGGACATGAGACGTGAGATTTCATTGGGTGGGGAGAGTGTTACCATATGAAAGGCTGATTATATTATATATTGACATCTGGATGTGTCTTAGTCTCTGACACAGAGCTATGGCACCAGTTCTGGCCCTTCGAGAAAATACTGCTATGGGTTTCTCCGACACTGATCCTGTAGTAGTCTCAGCCCGAGTATGGAATAATGTTCTCATTTGCATATCACTTAGCTAGTTATTTACTTACCCTATTGTTTCATTTATTTGCTGCACTGCATTTATTTTGGCTTGTATTTTCTGTACCTTGCTGTCCCCTGAGGACCTGGATCCGGATTATGTCCCCAGATATTGCAGACGAGATCTACCCCGAGGTTTACGGGACCGGAGCATTGGCATTAGCAGGAGCAGGTGCCTACATTAGAGCAGAACCAGGATCTGAGGACGAGATCGTACCAGAGGACTTCTCTTGAGTATTGGCTTGAGATACTCATTATTTTCAGTTTCTAGTTATTTACTTTCCAGTCTATTTCATTGATGTAGCAGACTTGTACTCGGATTGTTCTCCGAGACATTTTATTGAGATTTGTCAGTTATTTATTTACTTTATTTCTGTCATTTGATCTGTGATTATCTGTTGTGGATGAGATTAGTATAGACTGTGACTGGTACCACTGGATCTACTTATTGTTATATCACAGCTTAAGTATGCCCCGATGGATCCATTAAATTGGGTTGTCCATCGGTGCGTGCTGCTGGCCATTGCCACGCGTCCGGTCCCACGGTATTTTGGGACTGGGGCGTGACAGATGGTGATCCGAGAATGTATTCTGGTTGGACAACTATCTCACTATTACTCGTCCAGATCTAACATATGTCGTCAGTGTGGTCAGCTAGTTCATGCAGGCCTCTCGAACCTCTCATCTTGATGCCATGTATAGGATCTTGAGTTGAGATACCTCAAGACTTGTCCAACGCGAGGGATTCTCTACTCTTGAAATGGGCACATTCGTGTATTCGTCTATTCTGATCCTATTATGAGAAAATGGCCTATGGAGTAAAGACTGGTTCACAATTAGCATTCTACATCTGATTATTGCACTCTAGTAGGAGGTCACTTAGTTTACCTGGAAAAGTCAGAAACAGTCGATAGATAGTACTTTCATTAAGGGGTGGTCCGGTCAAGCGTTGAAGCTGAGTATAGAACTATGGCTCACGCCGCTTGTGAACTAATGTGGCTCAATAATCTCCTAATTGAGATTGGAATAAAGGTGCAAATGCCTATGGAAATTCTGAGTGAGAATCAGGCGGCCATGCCATCCATATATCGTCTAATCCAGTCTTTTATGAGCACACATAGCATATTTTAGTGGCCATATCTTTAATGTACTTCATTCGGGAAAAGTCTCAGGCCGTACTCGACTGTTTTTTCCCTAAAAAGATTGTCAGAATATCATTATACAACTAATAGCCGTAAGGTCCCCCCTAAGGAAGACCTAAACAGCCAATGAAGCTCTTGAACGAGGGTTGCACCAGAACGAGAACAAGAAGCCAAGCCTCTCGTGATCAAATAGAGGCAGGCTACTCCTAGAACGCTCCTCATGGAGAATCCGTAACGCTCCTCATGGAGAATCCGTAGCTAGCCTGTTGAACCTTCAACCAAGAGAATTGGACATGTAGGTTTTAATTGGTGTCAATGAATCTTAGACACCAATTAAAAAAAAAAGATTAATGTTAACTGCTTGTAGTTCAATTTTCTATCCCACGTAGAGTAGTTACTTCATGGTCTCCTAGCTCAAAATGTGACAATCAATTCAATTGAAAGAAAGACGATGTGTTTTAGTTATTTACCGAGTAGTTGAGAGTAGATACACTGAGAAAAGTAAATATACAAGTCGTATTCGAAACAAAGTTCACAGGAAAGCCTTCTTCATCTTCTTCCTAAGGAGCTCGAAATCGACACGGCCTCGTCTCTCTTTGCTCTACTGGCTGGAACAGTCTGACGTGATTAAGTGGTAGGTGAAGGAGGCTTCTCAGGGGGAATATGGTTTCTTACAGGATTTCCTGCAGGTGCTGGAGGACCAGGTCCGGATCGTCCTCCTAACTTCCTCCTCGACTTTCCTTCTGCTCCCAACTTTCCCGCGACCGCATGGTGTATAGATTGGAAACGACGCAGGTTTGAACATTGGAATCTTTTCTCAGAAGAAAACATTGAGCAATGTTCTACAAACAAAGAGCATCGAGCAGAATTTCTCAACTTAGCTAATATGTATGTACTTGACTCCGTCAGAGACATGATCTAAGTGTGCAAGCAAGCTCTTAATCTTACTTACCTCGGCCTGTCACCAGCTGAATCTGGAAGGTCGATACGAAGCCAAGAATCAGTAATATTAAACAGAGAGATTGGATCAAGTGAGAGCGCAGCTGCTGCATCTTCTTCTTCTTCTTTCTCTCTCTCTCCTCTTAAGTGCTAGCTGTGCACTCTTCACAGCTAGTTTAGATGCATATATGCTTGCTATTATTTCTTCTTACTGGCTTTTGAAGAAGAAATAAAATCTGTGTTGAAACATTGGGGATTATCTAATCATGTATTAAATTCATACCACGCAAGGGTAGCTCGGTTGGTTGTGTATGAGAGTGGAAGTGAAAGCTACATCCTTCTTCTATGCTGATTCATTCACGGAAAATGACATACTATAGCAGAATAGTCGAAACTGTTTTGTAATTGGAGCTCTGCCCATCCGAACTCTTTTGAATTTGAATCTGCAAATTTTTTTCACGACAAATATAGGAATGATGTGTGATTTGTACGAGATTTTGGCTTGTGCATTCCCAAATGTATAGTCCCACATTTTTTAAAATTGACGTGATGGCGTAGCGAGCCAACCCATTTGTGAGCCAGTTCGAGTTCAGCTCGTTATAGAAAGAATAGGTTCATTAGACAAAAAGAGTCAAAATTTGAACATAGAGGCATTCAGACTAGCATCTATGCTGGTTTTTAGAAAAAGTAACTTCTAATAATAAATAAAATTAATTTGGACAGTTTCTTATATTTATTTAAATAAAAGAAAATCGTTTGGACAAAGTTGGTGAGCTAATAAATAAAATCAAAATTTTAATTTTAATTTGTCTATTATTCAATTTCATCAAAAAAAAAAAAGAAAAAAAAAATCCATTTTAAAGAAGTGCAAGTCAATTTTAATTTTAAGGGAGCCCTATTTTCAAGAGCAAGCGCGTGTGCTCA
Organism: Iris macrosiphon; assembly: GCA_036927795.1. Classification (NCBI taxonomy): domain Eukaryota; kingdom Viridiplantae; phylum Streptophyta; class Magnoliopsida; order Asparagales; family Iridaceae; genus Iris; species Iris macrosiphon. The sequence goes on along the minus strand of JAYESA010000005.1, from coordinate 311,113,466 downwards.
TATTGGGTCAAAGCTCGATTAGTTAACACCCTTCTATCCATTAAAGTCGTAATGTTTGAACCGTATGTTGACAAGGAAGTAGGACCACATGATGACAAAGAAGCCTATACAAAGCGTGTGCCATTCTTCTTTCCCCAAACCCTAGTGGCACCAATAATGTTCCATCCTCACTCCTTCCATTCGTTTCATTAATCTTCCCGCTCCCTCCCCTCCTTCGGAACCGGAAGGAGTACCCTATCACATATTGTCAATTTTTCGTATTGTCCAGTACAATTAAAAAAAAAAAACTATACATATGGAATTACACAAGTCAAAATCTCGTATCGAATAGCTTCTCTTCATAGTAATTCTAGAAAACATGAGTTTCCACAGGTACGAGACAAATAGGATAGAAAAAATGATTGGATTATTTAGTAATAGGATCTCATATATATATATATATATATATATATATATATATATATATATATATATATATATATGAAAATTAGAGTTTGGATTTCTAAAGTGTCCAGCATTAGATTTTGGGTCTCAAAACACTGTTCACTAGTCTACGTGAATAGTATTTTCGAAATCTAAAGTCTAATGTCAGACACTTTGGAGACCCAAATCCTAATTTTAACTATTATGTGAAATTCTATTACTAAATAACCCAAAATAATTCATTATGGCATAAAAGGGCCTAAAGCATGGGTTGCGGTTGGCATGCTCTCCTCCACAGACATTTGAACAAGTTTGAAATCTACTATATAACTTTCAAATTTTTTGAAATACTTAATGTATCGCATATAGTGTATACATACATGCAATATCTAGCCACATCATTTGTGTGCAATCTTTATCTAGGTTATGCTGATATGTTTAGTCTTTCTTGCAAATTATCAAAAATAAAAAATTGTCTAGATCTGCTGCATTCCATCCTCTGATCATTTCCAGACAGAAGAGAGAAGATGCATACCACCATGTAAGAAGCAAATCCAAACTTAAATATATTGCACTCTTATAGATCAAAATGACACTCCCAAGCTGCATTTCCTATTTGCTACATATACCGCAACATTGTACAAAGAAATGTAAACAAATGAAGATGTACCAAGATGCCTTCTAATTAATGTGTGTGTAAACAACTAGAGTATAGTTATAAGCTCTATCAATATTCTTCAATGATAGATGATTCACTGATGGATGAGTCTGACCAAGAATGGTCTATGAATCTCGGCTGTGGTGACGAAAAGAAGGGCTTCGGCGGCATCGGCAATGCACGCACATCAGCTTCCAGCATTCCCAAGACGCTGCTCATCGCCGGTCGATCGGATGGCTTCATCTGTATGCACCAAAGACCGACCTTACAAAGCTTCCTCTCGATGTCGTTGATCACGTTCAACAGTCTCCTTTCGGCTCCGCTCGTTGTCGATCTGTCGTCAGTTCCGATCAGCCCCTCGCTTTGATTCAGGCAGTCGTATATCCACGAAGGATAGAAAATCTCGCTCGCGTTCTGCGCCGCTGGGTTCACATTCCTCCTCCCCCCTGCTATCTCCAGTAGCATCATTCCGTAACTGTAGACATCAGACTTGTGAGAAATGACACCAAAGCTTCGTGATACAAGCTCAGGGGCTATATAGCCTATTGTTCCTCGGGCGACCCTGATAGACACAATGCTGAAGTCCTTTGGGTACAGCTTAGCGAGCCCGAAGTCCGAAACCTTTGGGTTAAAATCTTCATCAAGGAGGATGTTCTGAGGCTTGATATCGAAATGTAGGATCCTCATATCGCATCCTTGATGTAAGTAATCGATCCCTCGTGCCACGCCCAGAGCTATATCATTGAGTTTTTCCCAGGTAAAATGTCTGGGACTGGTAGCAGTGGATGAGGAGGAGAAGATGTGCTTGTCAAGAGACCCGTTAGGCAAGTACTCGTAGACTAAAGCCCTCTTCGACCCCTCTGAGCAGAAACCAAGAAGGCGCACAACATTAACATGGTGGATCCTACCGATAGTGGCGACCTCGCTGATGAACTCTTCGCCATCGGTACATATTGAACTCTTCAACATCTTGACAGCAACCGGCTGGCCATGCGGCAGTTTTCCTCGGAATACCAATCCAAAGCCTCCCTGTCCTATTCTTTCTTTGAAGTTATTTGTGAAGTTTGCAATGTCTTTGTATGCATACCTTCTTGGTGCGAGCGGCGGTTGGTTTCGAAGGAATTTCTCAATAGCATCGAGAGATAGATACATGTTGCAGAATTCGTGTCCGAGGAATGCCAACATGCACAATGGAGCCAGTATCAGTGTTCTTATTAGCACAATCACTGCATAAGGATGAGTAACATATATGTTGCGATATTATTAAACAACCAAAATATAGTTACAAACGAACGTTACTGATGTAATAATACACTGACAAAGAGGCTTACATATGAAGTTCAATGTCATCACGAAGGCTACAGCAATAGGAAGATGACTCACATCCTTGCTTTCATATGCACATCCTAGAAATTCCAACTCGAGCAAGATGATATTTACCATCATTTGGTAAATCCCACCATTTCCGACATACTTCGTTGAACTGCAGTAATACCTTGCTTTAGTACAGTGTATCAGAAAGTAGTATTCATCAATTACTTGCTGAAACAAGACTACTGTAATATAGAGTAATTATATAAAGAATTTTTCGACGATAACAAAACACCAATCGCTCACCTTAAGTACCCTTTGAAACAGTAGCTGAACGTCTTAGGAGTTCTAATCCATGAAATAGTGAACCCCATCTTCAGCAATTCAAACATACCAGTATTCGAACTCTTATTGATAGAACCAATGGTAGGAGTCATAGCTAAAAATCCGCATGATGGCACAAGTTCCTTCACTTCGTACCCCGAAGTAACGTATATGGACTGGTTCAGACAAGGAACTTGATAGTACGTATTTTGCCTTGTAGTATCAGTACAGTTCACAAAAGAAGCCCAAGTGGTCGACCGCAGTTCGTACCTCCCATCTTCTTTCATGATGCGAGGTGAAATAGAAGCGAGGGGAAGACGACACGTACCACTAGCCAAGCCAATATCGACAATTTGGAGCTCGTTGGGATTGTAAGATAGGTCAGTTACATAGTACTTGCCTGAGGACATACTTAAAACAGTGGTGTTGCGATCGCAGATGAGTTCATACTTTGGATTGCCACAATAGTCCGGATCGCCTTTCAGACGGAAGGGCCAACGGATCGGTTGTATCCGTCCGCAAGATGAAGAACAAATCTCCCTGAAAGGATATAGGGCAAAGCCAGGACTAAAGAAGAGGAGGAATGAGAGTATGAAGCAAAGAACAAACTTCCCCATATTGCCTTCAGTGGCTAGCAGCTCTAGCTTCCTTATCTTCCACATAGTAGACTATGAAAACTAGAAGACTATATATATGATATCCTTCCTTATCTCCACATATGATATCCTTCCTTATATACCCAAGGAATATGTGTCTTAATTTATCAGAGGCTATATAATTTCCGTGCTAAATATCTCAAAACCAACTCAAATCATCTCACTGATTCCTTTTTTGGATTAGTGGATCACATATGTACGTAGCATAAGCTAATGATCATGCAATTGCAATATTTGAATCTTCTTTGCATCAAAAATATTTGAATCTTCTTCAGAATTGAATGGTCCTAGTTCAAAACCAGAGGGCATGAGGATGAGAACTGTCCTTGTCCACTCTTAACTCCGTTGTCAGCACATAGAAGCTGCTCAGCAGTTTCTTTTACGCAACTTACAAGCATCTTTTAGTGTCACTGTCATCGAACTGTGACAAATTTATCTCCTTAATTTCTCTCAATATGTTTGTTGGGAACACGTGCGCTCTGATACCACATATTGGTCGTACAGCGGAAGAAGCGTTTTGCCAACCCACCTGAGATGATCAAACTAATCTACGAACACCAAGCACAGATGAAGACAAGTATATGGCGGTGACTACGTCCCCTGGGCAAATCCAATCTTTATAACTCAGATGAAATTACAAGATTGCAAAAACTAATGTTGAAACCCTTTCCCTAATCGGTTCAACCCCCCCCCCCCCCCCCCCCCATCACACTCAAAAAGAAAAGCAGAAGATTACAATTGAAATCACTCACCAACTCGTAGCAATCTCCCTAACCGAAGTTGACGACTCCTCGATATGATCTCCTTCTTCTTTCTGTCGTGGATGACGAAGTCCTGGACTTAGGGTAATTTTCTGGAAATTTATTGGGCCCCGGACCTATTTTTAATTACCTCAAAACTGTTTTTATTTTTTTATATTATTATTTATTTATTATTTTAGAGCCCAGTCCAAACCGAGCCCAGCCCAACCGAACCCAGCCCGTTTGGCTAACGGGTCGGGTCGGGTCCACCCGCACCCGGCCGCACCCGAACCCGCATCCCCCACGAACCCAGCCCAGCCCAGCCGCCCGCGTCCTCCGGCGCTCCGCCCGCCCCGCTCCGCTCCACCCGGCCACGCCTCCCCCTCGTCCCCGCCTTCCCCGCCACGTCGCCCTCGGCTCCGCCTCTCCCGCCGCGACTTCCTCTCCTCCGCCCTACAAAAACCCCCTTTCCTCTCCTTCTCCGGCCACTCCCCCTCGTCGTCCCTGCCCCTACCTCGCCGCCACCGCCCCTGAACTCGCCGCGACGCCGCCGCCGCCCCGCTGCCCAGCCGCCTTGCCCCGCGCCGGCTCGGCCTCCCTCTCCCCTTCCTTCCCTCCCGCAGCAACTCCGGCCAGCACCCAGCCGCAGTAGTCCCGGCGCCGGACGATCTCCGCCTTCGCCGAATCTGCCTCGCCGTCCTCCGCCTACCCCGGTGGCAGTCCGGCGAGCCCTCCGACGAAGCTCCGGCGACTCGAACAGCAGCCCTAACCCTAACCCTAGGTCTTGCGCGTGTCGGACACGTGTCAGACACGGTAAAATTCGGTTTTTTGAGCCCCGTTTAGGTACCTGTTTCTCTCTCCTCGCTGCCCCGTTTTCGATTCCGTCTGTTGCATCGCGAACCCTGCGTGACCCTCTCGGTGCCCGTGCAACCCGTTTGGTGCATCGCGTCCTGTGGCGATCGCGAACCGCGATCCAAAAACAGGAAAAATAATGCCCTGTTTCACCCCGGAACTGAGTACGCCCCGCCAAACGGGACGACTTGGTCGCGTGCGGTCTTCACCGATACGTACGCGCCGTCGATACGGACGTGCGAGATTTCGCAGAAGTTGATTTGGATGTGCGTGCACACCGGAATCAACGCGTATCCGCGAACACCGTCCCGTATCCGTCAGTTCTGGAACGCGTCCTAACTTTGTGTACACATGTCGGATCGAAACAAAACTTATGCCATCGGACTCGTAGCGATACGCTGGTTCTGTGACCCAAGTTTGGTTTGATTCTGAGAACGTTGACGAAATCGCGTGTCGTGGGCCCCATAGGCTCCACTTGACGGGCAATTTTGTGACCGGCTCATCGAAATCCAATTCTGGAAGTTCTGTTGGGTTCGTATCATCGTTCCTGACCTGTTGATACTAAGTTTGGCAGATTTGGAGACCTTTGACCCTGATACATTTTTCGGTGCGAAGCGGGCCACATGTGGGCCCCGCTTTGACCCAAAATTGCCATTTTTGTCCTTGTCTTCAAATTGGACTCAAGGCCAGGCATTTCTAGCTATTTGATATTTTCTGGATCTGATGGTAATGTTTGTTTCAGCAACCAGAGTACTGCCTGCAAATTCCGCTGAAGTCAGAGCCACAATTGGAGCCGGAACCACAGGCAAGTATACCTTACCAACATTGCAGTTCTTGTTACTTATTTCCTTGACTTATATATACATATATTGTTGTACATGCTTGACCTAGGACCGTGTGACTTACTTAGCGTCCGATTATTCGTCGGGTGCCAACATCGTACGCGGAGTTGTGTAACGTCACCTAGAGATGGACATTCGTGACCCGATATTTCTCGTACTTGTCTTATCAAGTACATCAGAACCCAGGACACTTGACACTATTCATGAGACAGAGTCTTCCTAAGACATTCAAGGTGATTCTGTATAGGATACATGTTTTATGACATAGACATTACATTCATAGACATTTGATTCATAGCTATCAGACTTGCTGCATTAGTTATAGTCGTGCGTGACATGGACATGAGACATCGTGGACATGAGACGTGTGATTTCATTGGGTGGGAAGAGACACACAGGCTACAGGCTGATCTCATATATATAAAACATAGTATATTTCATAGTATAATTCATAGTTATTGCTGCTACCGGCTCCCCGACACAGAGCTTGTAGTGGCTTCAGCCTGAGTTCTAGTGATGCTCTCAAATTACATTTCACATAGATGGTTATATAGTTTACCCTACTTATTTTATTTACTATTACACTGCATTTTGGCTTGTATCTTCTGTACCTTGTTACGTCCCTCTAAGGACCTGGTCCCTTGCCAGTTTTGCAGCATAGACCGCTGTGGATCAGGTTTGGAGTTGCTGATGTGTGTTGCTTTGTCATGCGGAGATTTGGTGCCAGGTACTTACATCTTTTCTTCCGGAATATTGGTTATGTAAACCCCCTGAATTTTCAAAATTTTAAAAACTGGATTTTTTACAATTTCCTGGAAGTTTTGGGATTTTTCTGTAATTTAAAAACAGGGTTTTAATTATTCAATAATTTTAATTGATATTAAACAGTATTAAAATATTATGAAAATAATTTTTTTGGATGTAAAATAGAAAACCGGACTTAGGGTAATTTTCTGGGAATTTATTGGACATCAGACCTATTTTTAAAAGCCAAAAAACTATTTTCTAATTAAATTAATTAATTATTATTATTATTTCTATTATTATTATTATTATTTAGCTTTGGGCCCGGCCCAGCCCAGTGGGCCGAGCCCGTTAAACCCAGCCTAGCCCAACCTAAACCCTTAGCGGGTCGGGCGGGTCCGCTCACCCGGAGCCCGCCGCCCGACCCGACCCGCTTCATCATCCCCTCCCCCACGACCCTCTCCCCCGAATTCTCCGCCGGCGCCGGAGATCCCGCCGCCACGACCGCGTCACCCCCACGTTCGACCCCATCCCCGCCTGGCCCGGCCACGACCCACCCGAGAATCCCCTATAAGAAGCCTCTCCTCCGCCCTCTTCTTCCCCCAAACCCTAACCCTAACTACCCTAGTCCCGGCGAGCCCCGTCCGGCTACCCACCCCGAGCTCTCCGGCCAAACTCCTCCCTGACCCGCCGCCCTCCGCAGGCCAGCGCCGCCCACCCGCCGAGAGCCGCCCCTCTCCAGCTCCCCTTCCTCTTCATCCCTCCGCTGTCCACAGACCCGACGCCGGCCTCCCCTAGCTCCGCCGACCCCCTCGGCACCCCTCGCCGACGATCCCCCGCCCGGCCGCAGCTCGCCCGTCGAGTCCAGCCTTCTCCGGTGATCCCCCAGCCAGCAGGACACGAGGACACGCGGACACAGCTCCGACACAGGATTCAGACCCGAACTCGCGTGTCGGACACAACTCGAAACCCCGGTTTTTCGAGTCCCTTCAGGTACTCATAACTTCCTGCTCGTAACCCCGATTTCGATTTCGTAAATTTCTACGCGAAGCCTGTATGACCCTCTCGGTGTCCGGACAAACCGTTCGGGGCATCGCGTCCTGTGGTGATCGCACACCGCGATCCAAAAACAGGAAAAACCAAACCCTGTTTTACCCCGGAACCGAGTACGCCCCGCCAAACGGGACGACTTGGTCGCGCGCGGTCTTCACAGACACGAGCGCCTCGTCGATACGGACGTGTGGGATTTTGCGGAAGCTGATTCGGTTGTGCGTGCACACCGGAATCAATGCGTATCCGCGGACATCGTCCCGTATCCGTACTTTCTGGAACGTGCCCTAACTTTGTGTACACACATCGGATCGAGACGAAATATGCGTCATCGGACTCATAGCGATACGCTGGTCCTGTGGGTCATGTTTGGTTCAATTCCGAGAATGTTGACGAAATCGCGTGTCGTGGGCCCCACAGGCCCCGCTCGACGGGCGATTTTGTGATCGGCTCATCGAAATTCAAATCTGAAAGTTCCGTTGGGTTCGTATTAGCGTTTCTGACCTGTTGACACTAAGTTTTGTGAATTTGGAGACCGTTGACCCGGACGCATTTTTCGGTGCAAAGCGGGCCTACCGGTGACCCCGTTTTGGCCCGAAACTGCCGTTTCTGCCCTTGTCTCCAAATTGGACCCAAGGACAGGCGTTTCTAGCTGATTGATATTTTCTGGATCTGATGGTGATGTTGGTTTCAGCAACCGGAGTACCGCCTGCAATTTCCGCCGAAGTCAGAACTGCGAACCGAGCCGGAACCACATGCAAGTGTACCTTGCCAAACCCTGCAGCTTGCTAGTTATTTTCTGGACTTGGTTATGCATCAGTGGGCAATTCTCAGATATTTCTGGTTATAGTATTTTGCTTGATTCTGGTAGATTCTTATGCAACTTGTTTAACTGCTTAACCCATGACACCTGACACTGTTCATGTGACGGAATTGCCTGAGATATACCTGGTGATTCCGTATAGGCTATATTTTTATGTCATTCCAGTTTACATGCTTAGATTCTAGCCTGACTCATTGCACTAGTTCAAACTTGCGTGACTTGTGCCTGATATATTCTGGAACTGTGACGTGAGATTGCATGGGGTGGGGAGAGTATTACCATATCAAGGCTGATTATAATGTAAATAATGTTATCTGGAGGTGTCCTAGTCTCTGATACAGAGCTTTGACACAAGTTCTGGCTCTTCTAGAAAATACTGCTATAGTTTCTTAGACACCGATCCTGTAGTAGTCTCAGCCTGAGTATGACTAAAACTCTCACTTGCATATCACTAGCTGGTTTACATAGTTACCCTGCTGTTTATTTTATTGCTGCACTGCATATGTCTTGGCTTGTATTTTCTGTACCTTGTTATGTCCCCTGAGGACCTGGAATGGACTATGTCTCCAGGTACAGCTGAAGAAAACTACCCCGAGGTGTACGGTACTGGAGCACTCCTTGGAGCAGAACAAGGAACAGGGGACGAGATAGTGGCCGAAGACTTCTCCTGAGCACCGGCCTCAGTTATACAGTATTTCCATTTCCAGCATTTTAAATTCCTGTCTTTTCTTAAATGTAACAGACTAATTCTCGGATTTGTTCCCGAGATAGCTTATTTGAGATTTCAGTATTTATTTCCATTGCATAATTTCTGGCTTTTAATCTGTGACTTTCTGTGGATGAGATTAGAAATACCTGAGACTTGTAACATATTACTGATAGACTACAGCTTAAGCATGCCCTGATGGATCCATTAAATTGGGTTGTCCATCGGTGCGTGCTGTTGGCCATTGCTCACGTGCTCAGTCCCTCGTTATTTTGGGACTGGGGCATGACATGGTTTTTGTGGTGGCCCATGCAGGTCAACGACTAAATTGTTCGGTTTCAACTTAGGGACCGAACAGGCCTGCAATAAGATAGGATAAAATTTTAGGATCTCATCCACTTGCTTGAATCATTTTTGATATCTGTATCGTATTCGAACTAACTTGAACTTGCATCTTGCCTTGTTTCCTGTGCGCCTCTTATTGGGTATTTTGGATACAGGGAAATGGACCCACAAGAATGCAACGAGACTCCCGCCAGAACGCCACAAGCTACAGGTGTCACCTACGACGACGACGTGACACCAGTCGGAGGAATCCCCACAACTCAACAGAGCCAGCAGGCAGGTCAACCTACCTCCCAATTCCGGCGCGATGACATCCCACCTCCGCCGCAGTTCGTTCCACCAACGCCCGTACTCCCACCAGGACAGCCGATTGACGGGCAGCAAATATTCCAAATGATCTACGCGATGATGCAAGCACAGCAACAAGTCCAACACGAGGCTCAGCGTTGCGAAGCTAATTTCTTGAGGGATAGCATTGTAACTGCACTGGAGCAGGCCAACCTACCAGCTCGACGGCCAACTACAGGCTCAATCACTGACTTCCGCCAACTGAAGCCCCGTACTTTTTCTGGAAAAGAGGAGCCCACAAAAGTTCACGAGTGGCTCACCAACATTCGGCATCAACTTGAAGCAGCTGAACTTCCACGGGAACGCTGGATGACTGCCGTCCGAATGCAATTGACGGATAATGCCCATCACTGGTGGCTATCCGAGGAGATGCGACTCGGACCAGACCGAGTCACCTGGGAAGAGTTCTCCTGTAAACCCCCTCGACCAGAAATTAGGGTTTCTAGTTTAATTAGCCTAATTAGGGTTTACTAGATTTAATTAAGATTTAATTATTGGTATTATAACGCATGTGCAATGATTGATTGTTTTAGGATACTACCTTAGCTGTTGCCCTAAAACCAATTCCACGTATCTGACCTAGACACGTAAACCCATCATATTAAATCAGGAACAAACCCCGGATACCGATTTTCGTGCCTGATTTTAGTCGCACAAAAGTCGTTGCAAACGTCCGTGCGCAAATTAATTAAATTGCGTAATTATGTTCGCTGCCCGTTCCAATTGACATTGAGACCCAACCTCAACCAGTTTTGACCAACCCAGATCACGATATTATTGTACACTGAGCCTACTACACCAAGGACCCTTGTCCAACCAAATTCAGACTTCCGGTTTTTAATTAAATTAGATTAGCAACGCCGTTACATTAATTATGAATTAATTAATGTGGCTACCCAACCTAATTTATATTGGACCCAAATCCAACCTAAACCCACATCCATACCCACTAGCCTCATACAAAACACCAAACACCGTCATCGACCAATGGGGAACACCAAACATGGTGTTTGTTTGCATTAAATCCCCAATCCTAGTTATTGTGCAAATACCAATTTATTCAGGGGCTAAATTGCAAAATTGCAATGTGGTGTCCCCCTCTCATTGGCCCAAACCATCATGGAGAAAAGCATGAAATGACAAACCGTAGGCATTGGTTTTTCCCCCCATTTTGCATGTACTTGCACCCCCTTTTTGGGAACCAATCTTGGCCCTACATTCAAATTAGCCTATTCCTAGCCCTCCACACATCTTGATGAGCCACCCCACTCCCCAAAAAAATTCACCCAGCCGGCCCTAATCCCTAGGCAGCCCCCCCCCACTCTCTCTCCTACATATACATTTATTTACTCATTATATGAATCAAAACCTAAACTAAAATATCTAAAACCTAACTCAACCAAACCACCAGCCGACCTACACCTCCCCTCCCCGAGCTCGACCACCACCACCAGCGGCCACCAACCACCGCCATACCCGACGACCACCGTCGCCAGTCACCACCCCACCTGCCACCAAGAGCTCCGCCCCCCACGTCGCCGGAGCAGCCCGCACGACCGCCCGCACCGTTCGTCACCCGCACAGCGAGTACCCCCGAGCCGAACACCCCGCAGCCGAGTACTCCCCCACCTCAGCTTCTCCGGCCACCAAATTTTGCTGACACCTCCCCCAGCCTGTCCTCCACCACCCTACCAACTTTCAGTCGACGCCGTCGACCCACCGGAGAGCTCTCGCCCCCGCAGCAGAGAGCTACACAGCACCGCGGCTGCTGTTGCCGAAGCCCCCAAGCCTCGCCGGAGCGCCGCCCGGCCACCCCCGCCGGCGAAGTCTGACCCGCTCGTCCCCCTCGATCCGACGAACGACTTGGTATAATATTTTATGTAAATTTATTGCATTTTGTACATGAAATATCAGCTGCAAGTTTAAAGATGCAAATGTCGTATTCGTTTCGTATTTAAATACGTATTCTAATTTTATACTGTATATTAATTATTTAACTGAATATATATTCAAAATACCCCTGTAAAATTTTTATAATATATATTTACATAATCCTTTAATGTATTTATAATATATATGAATGTGTATGTATGTATGTATGTATGTACGTATGTATGTATATACATATATATATATATATATATATATGTATATATGAGTATATGTACGTATGTATGTATATTGTACAGTATTTAAAACCATAAATTAAATATAAAAATACTGTGATTTAATATAGAAATAATACTATATATTTTTTTCATATTAAATATGTATGTGTGTAAGTATGTATTTATTTATGTATGTATGTATGTATGTATGTATGTATGTGTATTTTTTTTGTATATAAATTATTAATTTTATAAATACAAATTATGTCTAAATACATTCTGGAATTTAAAAATATATATAATATATTTTTATATATAAATGCTTATAAGTATTAAGTCTCTATGTGTATATGCATATATACATGTATATAAATATATATAGATGTATATGTGTGTATATATAATATATGTGTATATATAATATATGTGTATTTTGATATATAAATAAATATTGTAGTAGTGTGTATTTTCTGTATGTTATTATATTTAAAATAAGTACGAGTATCTTTGTACCTATACAAAATTATTTCTAAATATATATATGTATTTATATGTATATATATTTATAATATTGCCCAGTTATGTACATATATTTTAATATGTGGATATACAAATTTATACATAAGTACTATTTTGTGCAAATAAACAAATATTTTATTTAATATATTTTAATATGTATTAATGTGTATATAAATACTAGTGTTAGCTATATATACACATAGCCCCGACCCTGTGTCAGTTGTAGATACGAACAGTGTCCCAGTCGTGCTATCGTAGCGACTAACGTGGACATTACTATATACTATATAGGATTGCTGGACACTACTGCAGAGGCATCAGGAGCAGGGTTTTGGATTTCGCAGCTACCCGGGACAGGCAAGTATACCTTGCCTTGTTGTACTGTTTAAATTCAATTATTGTTGGTTACATATTTATTCATTATATAAATGTGCGCGTCCGAGCAGACTCGGGTGCAGTCAGCGAAGGCGTTGACGTTAGGAGTAGTATCTGACTTAGTGTCTAGTAGACCCACCTAAAGTTGTGAAGTTATTGATATAACTTCCCAGGCCTTGACACGTATCATTACACGTCACAGAGTGAGTTCATGTAGGGACGCGTGCCTCATGCGCGACTGGCCATCAGTATGAGCAACACGTGTAGCGGTATGTAGCTCAGTTGTTATTTCATAGAGACTTGCATCATAGTATGAGATGTCCACGTCGTTTTCACGATTTGTACATCTACATTGGGCGGGAAAGACATCTAGTAGGCGTATGGGACACCCCCCTCCTGATATATACTCGAGTTACCATGCTCTTCGGAGATGGGGATTACAGTATATATAGCGAGTTACCATGCTCTTCGGAGATGGGGATTATAGCGAGTTACCATGCTCTTCGGAGATGGAGATTATAGCGAGTTACCATGCTCTTCGGAGATGGGGATAGCATCAATGCCCTTAAACGGGGGCATATGTGGCATATACTAGCCAGTCCCGACGATTGGTGAATTACGTCAGCATATGTCTGAGCCTACACATTCCCATGCGTACTACCAGGTCTTTAAATTGCATTCACTTAGATGGTTAGCACACCCCCCTTTATTTACTCAGTATTTACTTTATGGCATGTATTTTTGTATCTTGTTACGTCCCTCTGAGGACCTGGTTCCCTTCCAGGTTGTTTGTGCAGTTGCAGGATACTTGATCTGATAGGGTGTGGACATCATTGCAGGTATATTTACATTTCCAGCTTTTTTTAGTCTTGTGTTACTTCCATTTTATTCTGCTTATATAGCCTAGTGTTTATAGACCTATATTGTTCTTCTGGTCTATTCGAACGAATGTGTTATTGGGCTGCAGACTGATGATGCCTATCGTTCTTCCTTGAGATTACTTATCCTGGATTGAGATTTAGATTTAGTTGTTGTATAATGGAAATAGATTATTACTTGGATCACTTGACCATGGGCAGCGTAAGTGCACTTCGTCGGGTCCATTAAATTGGAAAGCCCTACGGAGTCGTACCAGCTGGCCATTGCCACGGGTCTGGTCCTATAGATTTTGGGACTGGGGCGTGACATCTCCAGACTCTTCCAGGAAATGTACATTCCTGCCATCGCTCGATCAGAACTGCGGGACAAATTCAATCGCCTCACTCAGGACTCCATGACGGTGGAAGAGTACAACGCAGAATTCATTCGTCTGAGCCGCTTCGCCCCCACCCTGATCCCGACTGAGGAAGAGAAGGCCGAGAAATTCTTCGACGGACTGAACATTGAGATACAGAAACTAATTGGGTCCGTCGCACCAACATCATACTCGGACGTCCTTGCTGCGGCTCGACGCATAGAGCGCATCACCAAGAGAGAGACCAGACTGAAGCGGTCGTCCCCATCCGCACCAACCAAGGCAGCACAAGAAGAATCTGCAAAGAGACCGCACCAACAGCAGAAAGCATCTACACCACCAGTGGTAGTCCTCCTTACTTGTCATTACTGTGGCAAAGCAGGCCATATCGCCAAGGAATGCCGACGCAGACTAGGATTGTGTTTGGCATGCGGATCCCGTCAGCATTCGGTAAGGGATTGCACTCAACGTGGAGAAGGAACACCAAGGGCGAACCAGCAAACTCCACCAGCACCTCGAGCAGCACCCTACCAGCAAGCTCAGCAGCAGCAGAGGAATCTACCTCAAGGACGAGAGCAGGCTTACGCGATGACTGTGCAGGAAGCCGATACGAGTAAGTGATTTACAGTTGTCTGTTTCCAGTCTTGTGTAGCTCGTGCCTATTGGTTCGTGACCTCAGCCCCAACCTAGTAATTTGTAACTTGTTAATAACAACCTGGTTTTCATAAAAGTTATAGTTTTAACTAGATTTTCCTGGAAAGTGTAAACTTTCAATTTTTAGGGAAACGATACTTCCCTAAGTATCTTGTGATGTGTTTTCAAACGATGTTTGCGACCGCGTCATCTCTGTTGACCGGTTATTCTTTGATTGCGAGGACGCAATCCTCTTAAGGGGGGTAGATTGTAAACTCCCTGAATTTTCAAAATTTTAAAAACTGGATTTTTCATAATTTTCTGGAAGTTTTGGGATTTTTCTGTAATTTAAAAACAGGATTTTAATTATTCAATAATTTTAATTGATATTAAACAGTATTAAAATATTATGAAAATAATTTTTTTGGATGTAAAATAGAAAACCGGACTTAGGGTAATTTTTTGGGATTTTATTGGACATCAGACCTATTTTTAAAAGCCAAAAAACTATTTTCTAATTAAATTAATTAATTATTATTATTATTTCTATTATTATTATTATTATTTAGCTTTGGTCCCGGCCCGGCCCAGTGGGCCGAGCCCGTTAAACCCAGCGCAGCCCAACCTAAACCCTTAGCGGGTCGGGCGGGTCCGCTCACCCGGAGCCCGCCGCCTGACCCGACCCGCTTCATCATCCCCTCCCCCACGACCCTGTCTCCCCCGAATTCTCCGCCGGCGCCGGAGATCCCGCCGCCACGACCGCGTCACCCCCACGTTCGACCCCATCCCCGCCTGGCCCGGCCACGACCCACCCGAGAATCCCCTATAAGAAGCCTCTCCTCCGCCCTCTTCTTCCCCCAAACCCTAACCCTAACTACCCTAGTCCCGGCGAGCCCCGTCCGGCTACCCACCCCGAGCTCTCCGGCCAAACTCCTCCCTGACCCGCCGCCCTCCGCAGGCCAGCGCCGCCCACCCGCCGAGAGCCGCCCCTCTCCAGCTCCCCTTCCTCTTCCTCCCTCCGCTGTCCACAGACCCGACGCCGGCCTCCCCTAGCTCCGCCGACCCCCTCGGCACCGCTCGCCGACGATCCCCCGCCCGGCCGTAGCTCGCCCGCCTAGTCCAGCCTTCTCCGGTGATCCCCCAGCCAGCAGGACACAAGGACACGCGGACACAGCTCCGACACAGGATTCAGACCCGAACTCGCGTGTCGGACACAACTCGAAACCCCGGTTTTTCGAGTCCCTTCAGGTACTCATAACTTCCTGCTCGTAACCCCGATTTCGATTCCGTAAATTTCTACGCGAAGCCTGTATGACCCTCTCGGTGTCCGGACAAACCGTTCGGGGCATCGCGTCCTATGGTGATCGCACACCGCGATCCAAAAATAGGAAAAACCAGACCCTGTTTCACCCCGGAACCGAGTACGCCCCGCCAAACGGGACGACTTGGTCACGCGCGGTCTTCACAGACACGAGCGCCTCGTCGATACGGACGTGTGGGATTGCGCGGAAGCTGATTCGGGTGTGCGTGCACACCGGAATCAACGCGTATCCGCGGACATCGCCCCGTATCCGTACTTTCTGGAACGTGCCCTAACTTTGTGTACACACATCGGATCGAGACAAAACTTATGCCATCGGACTCGTAGCGATACGCTGGTCCTGTGGGTCAAGTTTGGTTCGATTCCGAGAACGTTGACGAAATCGCGTGTTGTGGGCCCCACAAGCCCCGCTCGACGGGCGATTTTGTGATCGGCTCATCGGAATTCAAATCTGAAAGTTCCATTGGGTTCATATCAGCGTTTCTGACCTGTTGACACTAAGTTTGGTGAATTTGGAGACCGTTGACCCGGACGCATTTTTCGGTGCAAAGCGGGCCCACCGGTGGACCCCGTTTTGGCCCGAAACTACCGTTTCTGCCCTTGTCTCCAAATTGGACCCAAGGACAGGCGTTTCTAGCTGATTGATATTTTCTGGATCTGATGGTGATATTGGTTTCAGCAACTGGAGTATCGCCTGCAATTTTTGCCGAAGTCAGAACTGCGAACCGAGCCGGAACCACAGGCAAGTGTACCTTGCCAAACCCTGCAGCTTGCTAGTTATTTTTTGGACTTGGTTATGCATCAGTGGGCAATTCTCAGATATTTCTGATTATAGTATTTTGCTTGATTTCTGGTAGATTCTTATGCAACTTGTTTAACTGCTTAACCCAGGACACCTGACACTGTTCATGTGACGGAATTGCCTGAGATATACCTGGTGATTCCGTATAGGCTACATTTTCATGTCATTCCAGTTTACATGCTTAGATTCTAGCCTGACTCATTGCACTAGTTCAAACTTGCGTGACTTATGCCTGATATATTCTGGAACTGTGACGTGAGATTGCATGGGGTGGGGAGAGTATTACCATATCAAGGCTGATTATAATGTAAATAATGTTATCTGGAGGTGTCCTAGTCTCTGATACAGAGCTTTGGCACAAGTTCTGGCTCTTCTAAAAAATACTGCTATGGTTTCTTAGACACCGATCCTGTAGTAGTCTCAGCCTGAGTATGACTAAAACTCTCACTTGCATATCACTAGCTGGTTTACATAGTTACCCTGCTGTTTATTTTATTGCTGCACTGCATATGTCTTGGCTTGTATTTTCTGTACCTTGTTATGTCCCCTGAGGACCTGGAATGGACTATGTCCCCAGGTACAGCTGAAGAAAACTACCCCGAGGTGTACGGTACTGGAGCACTCCTTGGAGCAGAACAAGGAACAGGGGACGAGATAGTGGCCGAAGACTTCTCCTGAGCACCGGCCTCAGTTATACAGTATTTCCATTTCCAGCATTTTAAATTCCTGTCTTTTCTTAAATGTAACAGACTAATTCTCGGATTTGTTCCCGAGATAGCTTATTTGAGATTTCAGTATTTATTTCCATTGCATAATTTTTGGCTTTTAATCTGTGACTTTCTGTGGATGAGATTAGAAATACCTGAGACTTGTAACATATTACTGATAGACTACAGCTTAAGCATGCCCTGATGGATCCATTAAATTGGGTTGTCCATCGGTGCGTGCTGCTGGCCATTGCTCACGTGCTCAGTCCCTCGTCATTTTGGGACTGGGGCATGACAGGTTATTATTCATATTATTTATTCATCTGCTGATATAGCCTAGTTTTATAGACTCATATTCCTTTCTCGAGTCTATTCGAGCTTATGGGCTACTGGCGGCCGACTTTAGCACATGTAGCTTATTCTTGTATATTCTGCTCATTGTGGATTGAGGCATAGGTATTTATATTCACTTGACTATATAGATAAGTGACCCTTTTAGTACAGCTTATACGTATTCGAATCGGACCAGAGTCTGGTCGAATGCGTACCTGGCATGTTACGTATTCCTGGTCCTACGTATTTTGGACTGGGGCGTGACAACACGGAGGGTGCACCTGTGGCACAACATCTGAACGAGGTTCAGGGCATCATCAATCAGCTGTCTGCGATGAAGATGGTGATTGCGAATGAGCTCCAGGCCCCTCTGCTTTTGAGTTCTCTGCCAGAAAGCTGGAAGAAGTTGGTGGTGTTGGTGAGCAACTCCGCTCCTGATGGAGTTGTCACGATGGAGGCAGCTAAAAGCAGCTTGTTGAATTAGGAGATTCGACGTAAGCAAGTGGAATCGTCACAGGAGTCCGCTCTGGTGGCTTCCTACGGGAAGGGAAGACCCAAGTCACAGGTGAGGACAATAGGGAGTTCTCGAAAATTTGCGACTGTGGACCGCAAGGAGGGCTGCTATCACTGTGGCGAAATGGGTCATATCAAGAGAAACTGCATGAAGCTCAAAGCTGAGAAGGCCAAATACAAGGATGATCAGGAGGATCTCACGGCTATGGGAGATCTCATTATCGCAACAACCGATGTAGAGGAACCTTGTGGCATGTGTCATGATGATGACTGGATCATAGACACGGGGGCGTCGCATCACGCCACTCCATATAGAATGATCTTCACATCATACTGCGGTGACAGGTTTGGACGTGTGAAGATGGGCAACAAGGGGAAGGCTGCAGTTGTAGGCATCGGTGATGTGCACTTGACAACGGAGCTTGGTGAGAAGCTCGTTCTCAAGGATGTGCGACATGTACCGAGTTTGCGCTACAACTTGGTTTCGGTAGGGAGGCTGGCAGATGATGGTTGTCGCAGTTTGTTTGGGGATAAAGTTTGGATGCTTACGAAAGGTTCCCAGCAGCTGACTCGAGGAGATTTATGTTGTGGCATGTACAGGCTCAAGCAGCTGAGGTGTACAGGCAGGCCACAGACACCCGATAGAGGCTCGAGGGATATTCGACATGAGGTGGATCGTCGGGAACTTGTCTTGGAGGGGCTTCGAGATACTTTGAGGGATACAGAGGATTCGGTTCGTCGAGATAAAGCTACGAATGGTGATGAGTCAAAGATTGAGGGTCAGTTTGTCGGTCCCATAACAGCTGGTCGGTCTCCAGGTAGGGGTTGCTTCACATATCCGGTTTTGGCGACAGGTGGTTTGTCAAAATTTCACGGAGCGAAATTGGTTTCAGTAGTTCGAGGCTAGGGAGGAGATCATGTAACCTCCGTATCCTAAAATTCTTTCTTAAAT
The DNA here is from genome assembly GCA_036927795.1 of Iris macrosiphon. NCBI lineage: Eukaryota > Viridiplantae > Streptophyta > Magnoliopsida > Asparagales > Iridaceae > Iris > Iris macrosiphon. Next base: position 311,094,147 of record JAYESA010000005.1, on the reverse strand, counting down.
ATTGTTATTAGGTTAATTTGGGGCTATTGGGATTTTTTTCACAATTTTTAGTTAATTAAAAACTAGTAACCCTAATTTCCTAGGACTTTAAAGAATTTATTTTAGGGTCAAATATAATTAAAAATATCTTAAAATTTTATTTTAGGTTCTAAATAGTCAAATATATTTTTCAGAATTTTTTAGGAATTTTCTGATTATTTTTAGTATTTATTTTGAGTTAATTATGAAAAAATGAATTAAAAACTAATTTCTGAAAAAGAAAACCAATAAAAGTAATTATTCTGCCCAGTCAGCCAACAGGGGGCCCACCCGTCAGCCTCCCGCAATGAACTGGGCAGGCCCGCCTGTCAGCGACTGCGGGGTTGGTGTGGGTGCAGCCGAGCCGACCTCGAGCCGAGCCAAGTCAGAGTTCGACTCGGACTCAGCTGAGCCGAGCTGGGTCAAACCCTGACCGTCCGATCCGGGCAGGGTTGCTTGGATGCATGCCATGTGGCAGACTCCGAGCCGCGGCTGCTTTCTCTCTCCTCTCTATATATAGGGTATTTAGTTTAGGAATTCTACGATTTTTCTTTGAGCCAAATTTTGGAGAAATATTATCTAGGATTTTTTCATCTTCCAGAAGCCATTACGTATAGCTCCGGACTCCAAACGAGACTCAGTTTCTTGTGTTAGAACCATATTGAGGTTAGCTTTCTGAATATATAAATATTTTCAAGAAATTATGAGTATTAAATTCTGGAAATTTCGTAGAGCACAGCATTTCCGAAAATAGACGCGTCTCGATGTTTTTGCGATTTCGGGAGAACCAGGAATCAGAATCATGAACTGTTTGAAGTTTCGTAAAGCTAATGTCGAGATCATTGACATATATTTTTTCCAGAATTTAATTTGAAATATTTATATACTATTAATTCTGTAGAACTTCTAGGTTAGAATTTAACCATCGGTGCACGATACGAAATTTGTATGTGCCATAATTTTCAAACAAATTTGAATTCGGATGAGCCATAAATTTTAGCATGTTTTTTATGCTGAAATATACAGGAAATCATGCATGAAAGTCGAGTTTGTGTCGGTTGACTTTTTGGTCAACAGATTGCCTCGATTTGCGTGCCATGAGTCTCGAGTCGATAAAATTTAGATTCTTTTGGACAAAATTAGGATTTGACCTAAAAATCAGAATAATAAGATTAAAATAAGATTTTAGAGTAATTATTCCAGAATTAAATAAATTATCTTTTGACTTGATAAATTTGTAATACATAGGCTATTTGGACTGTGACTGAGATTCTGATTCATACCAGCAAAGGACCACAGGCGAGTACATTCTCTGATAGTTTCCATTATTTAATATTTTTTATGATGCATGTTTATAGTATTGTTTTACCTGATTCCTGACACGGTGGATACACGGATTGGTATTGCATGGATTCATTTTCGTAAGATACATATTTTCAGGCCTATTGATTTTTGTGGACTAATGAGTTACTGGACTAATGTATTTTCTGGCCTGTTGACATCTTCTGGACTATTGAGATTATTCGTGTCTAGACTTGGATCCATGAGTACTAGTCGGGTGGAGAAATACCTAGGAGACGTGTGAACTACCCTTTCCATCCCATGGTCATTCTGGAATAATAGTAGCCACACACGACACGTGTGGTTTGGCGGATATTACCCCCTAGCCGTTCACATGTCAACTTGGTATTTCAAATCACTAGTTAGATGCAGTCATTCTAGATTAATCTATACTTTCTGATTGTACACTTGCATAACATGTTTTCTAGTTCACATATCTGTTTGTCTTTACATGCTTCTCTGTTCTTCTTTCTTGTCTTTTATTATTTTCTTTATTTAACTGTTCCTCTATGATGTATCATATTCCATTATTATATGCTCATCAAGTATTTCATAACTATTTACTATCCATAGTACTTGTCAATTAACTGGAACATCCCAACGAGTCAACGAGAGAGAGAGAGAGAGAGAGAGAGAGAGAGAGTGTGTATGCATATAACCCACGAACGAGCTTACGAAACTGAAAAAATTGATAAGAAGTTCAAAGACGTAAAGCCGATGATCTGATACCAATATGTCACATCTCGATCTCCCGCGGGAATCGGCCGTCCCCGCTGGGCTTGAATCACCGCGCCAGCACTCCCGCGGGACGATCTTTCCCATCTGGACGTGATACCGCACGAGCACAATCTGAGCCCATGCATGGCCATGATCCGAACATACGGTAAAATGACTGAGCCACAGAGTCGCACAGATAGTCTGAATGCAGCGGAATAAGAAATGAACAAACGATTGGTAACAAGTTCACAGTCGTTAAAACAAGTATAGAAGTAAAACAAGTACTTTATTGATATTGAATCAGTATTACAAGCGGCACTAGGTCGAGATTAGAAGTCACTCAAGTCCCTTTAACGAAATAAAAAAAGCGTACCAAATGGCTACATTTGTGGAATGATACATATACGATGTTCCAATATTATGTCTTGTATATGCGCTTCAGCTCCGAACGTAACGCTCCAAGGCTCCAGAGCGAACTCTATGCCTTAGCTCGCACAAATGAGTTTTTACACCGAACGAGGTTCTCCCGCATCCAACAAGCAATCTGGTGGGTTATCAGTACATGAATGCACTAGTGGGGAGGCTTTTCGCCCGCTCGATAAATCCAAACATGTTATATAAATTTGGTGCACCATCTATTAAGTTATATTTCTAGTCTTGCCTTAGGATCAGTTTTATGGCATAATGAAAATCCTAACTCGTGTGGCAGTGTGTCATGCGATATAAGAGTAACACAACGAGACTTATCAACTTACCATTCTTCCTTTCCTGTCTAAGGCAACCAAGTTAAACCATGCACGAGTATATACATAATGAAATCCAAGAAAAATGCATAAGCATAAACAAGTGTCACGGGCAGGGTTCTGATTTCAGGTGCACGAGTTACACGGATACTCAGGTGTATTGTAGAAGATGTTCAAGTGTTCAAATATGTACAAGTATGTTATACTCATGTCCGTTCAGGTGCTCCAGGATGCGATGCAATGTCTCGCACACGGATTACCGCTAAGCGATGATGACTTATCTATCGTTGGCGCTACAAGCCATTTGGACGAGTCTCTTGACGGAGATGGGTATAGCGCTAAAAAATCGAGGCGTGCACCATCCCGCCGGAACAAGAGAGACCCAAAATCTTTTGACGATGATGGTGTAGTGCTAAAAACTCGAGGCATAGATGCCATCCCGCCAAAGCTAGAGGAGTCCCCATATGAATCCTCCTAGGCCGGCACAATCCTGGTGCCCCGACGATCGTCCGAGGAATCCACGATACTCGTGCACGAGTTATCTGTGACCATGCAAGTCTTGGGTTTTTTAGATTCATGACATGACATGATTCAATCTTGATTCACTTTGCCATTGGATGATGTATAGTCTGTAGTGCCCCGCTCCGCGTCGGCACTATGTACAAGTAATATCGCTTTGCTTGCTCGAGCGAAAGTCTTCTCGGAGAGTTCTCGTTCGAACCACAAGACGATTGATCGAGGTGAGTGGGCATAACTGCATTCTCTGATTCTTGCACGCCTTAATAATAATATGAGTTTTTGAAGCCTTGTTCTAAGAAGATGGTTTCATAAGAAGAATAATAGAACCTGACTCTGCATGCTAATAAGTGAACTCGTATAGCATGTCATTGAAACGAACCTGCTTGCCTAACTAGAGAACTTGAATGCTTGTCTATGAATAGATAGAACCATTGCCATGCTAAGAAAAGATAAAAATATGCATGCTTAGCTACACGGACACCGCTATCGAACGAACCGTTGCCATGCTAAATGAAAGAGTAAAAGATTGCTTGCACTTATCTTGGTATCGTATGCTAAACTAGAATACTTGAATGCTTGTCTAAAAAGAGATAGAATTTGTATACTAGATTTATAGAACTGTTCTTGCTTGTTACTTGTTAAAAGAGTTAGATTGCTAGAACATGTTTCATTGATTGCTTATAAAGAGATAGAACTGCATGAATAGCTTGAACTTGTGCATCTAGACTAATAGTCCGCCCTGAGGCTTGAAGTCCTTACTTACGGGGGGGTGTGGCTATTAGGCAAGAGAATTGAGAGCACCGGCTCTATATCTTGATAGCTTGCTTGCTTGTTCTGGATCATGTGCATCATATAGTATTTATCCGATAGAAGTGCATTCATGCATTGGTTTGACAACTTATGCATAAGGTTTATCTCTCGAGCGGTTCCTGGGGCACTGAGGATCGTTCGGCCCGGGAAGAGATCTAGATACCCTGAGGCTTGAAGTCCTTACTTACGGGAGGGTAGACTGTTATTAGTGAGATGGGCTTATACGTCCCAACTGCTAATTCCGTGAGGGGACTATCATGTAGTTAGGGCTCATGCTAGGCTAGCCTTCTTGCATACCTAACTGTTTGATGCAGAGACGGACAGGAAAAGAGAACCTCATTTCATATATATATGCATATGTTGCTAACTTGTATGTCTGCTGCAGGGATAACCATTCGGCAAGGGGTAAGAAACATAAAGAGTTTATATATAGCTTGCTTGTTTATTTTGTTTGCATTATAGAGTTTATTTGATAGTGCTTCATGCATTCGTATCGGTTGGACAATGGCTATTAGTGTAGAGCTGAACCTTGGTCTCGGCTGCTATTAAGTTAGTGAAGAGCAACCATGATTCACAACTGCTAATAGCATCAGATAAAAGAGTCATTAGTTAGTTGGTTTACCGCTACTGATCCTGAGTTTCTCGGGGACCGAAATTGTAGTGCCCCGTTCCCCCGGTGCGGGGAGCGCGGCTAAGAAACACAAACGGTATCGTTCGATCGGGATAGATTGAATTAAGAACTCGTCCTCGTTATGGATTTGTTTCTTCGGAATCGATTCCCATATTCAGTGGACTGCGCCCCAAGGATCGGCTTAGCGGCAGAGTCAGGAGGGACCTCTCCGCTGCTATCTTTTATTGCCTCGGTTTTCGATGTCGCTTGTTGCTTTCGTGCTTTGAGTTGGTTTTGGGATTTGCTTGTTTTCCTTGAACGGTTTCGATGATTTTCATTGTTTTCGTTCATTGACTTGCACTTCTATTCCGAGATTGGAAAGAGAGAAAGAAGTATTAATCGAGCTGTTCGTGTGCAGGTGAACGAGCAGTAGGTGGCTTGCGAACGGAGTCGTGAAGCACCTCTTTCCTTCTTCTTTCCAAAAATCTAAGTGAGTGGCTACCAACCCGATTAGCTAGCCCTGCTTCCAAGCTTCACTCCTTGCCCCGATCAAACGATACCAAGTAAAATAAAAGAAACCAAGATAAAAGAGAATAGACTTGGTTAATACTGCTTGTCAATCAAACTGTGAACGGTTACTTACTTGCATGCGTGTTCGCTCGGAAATATTTATCATATGCATAATACAAGTTAGAATGTATGCTCTTTTTTAAATTATGCTATGAACATAACTCATCCTGAATGCAATAATCTGATAGGGAGACTATGCCAAAGTAGCTCTCCTCCTGTTACTGTCCCATACCTGTTATTGCCCTGATTTGCCTCAACAGCTAACTTAGTGTATATGTTGATCACGGACAACTTGTGCACAAGGTCTTAGTTCCTGCGGACGGTTGCTGGGGCACTGGCACCGATCCGATCCGGACGAAACTCCTGAATAGTCGCCTGTATCGGATGGAATAACTTGTGGTGCCCCTGTTCATTGCGTAACTTATTATTTCATTCATGTACTATGCCCCGTCCATTATGGCATCCCGCCAGTGATCCCCTGTATATTTAAACCTGTTGCATACTAACTTGTGTCTTCGTGGCAGGGAAGGCATGGTAAGTATTGTACAGGTAATTCAGACGGTCAGGTAAAATCTACCTAACGGTGGCACGTTCATTTCAGTAAATTCTATATGCTGCTTACTTGTAAATGAACTAAGGCAAGATAGAAACCCACAAATATGCATGCTTTACTAAACAACGTGTTGATTGGTATAGTCAGGCTAGCTCGCCTTCACCAGCATGTTTCGATATGCTGACCCTCGTTGAAACAGGTTCTCCGCACCAAGGCGAACCGAGCGAGGAGCCGAAGTCGTCTACCCGATCCAGTCCAACTGTTGGCGCATCTTCACCGCGCCCCTTGAAGCCTTTTGAAGTCCGAAGCTGCAACTCTTCATACACAAATGCAGCTCCGTGGCAAAGCCATCCTCCAGCCTGGAGGTCTTTATCGTTTTGAGTTTATAAAAGGATGTAATGTACAGGACTGCTATCTCATTTTGAGTCAACCCTTTTGTAAGCCGTTCGGCATATTAGCTGACTCGTTCAAGAGTTTGTAATAGATGTTCATTATCAATAAAGAGAACTTTTCTATGTTTCAAATTTGTGTTTTAATTTATCTACGTACTCTGAATATGTGCTTGCTATGCAAATCATTAAAGCCTTGTGCGGGCGCAACCCCAGGCCCGCACGGCGGTCACGATTCGGGGGACGTCTCAAGTGATTCTACAGAATTGGGTCGTGACATAGTGGTATCAGAGCACAGATTCAAAGTTCCTTAGACTTCGTGCTGGAAAAGTTCCTTTAACGATCAATTCCTGTGCGAACTCTTGAACTCGCTAGGCCAAAATGAGATACGTTCATGCAATAAGTCCATAATACATTATGATCCTAATGTAATTTACCTTCTTTTGAAGGAATGGATCCAACGTAATCTGCAGCGCAACCACTGAACGAAACACAAAAAAGCAGTTCGGGTACTTCGGGAAGCTCTCGGAGCCAACGAGGCATGTCTCAAGTCGACCCGCTTGAGCGGGTAATGCAAATGTTAGAATCGCAACGACAACGAGACGATGCTCGCCAAGCCAAGCTCGAGAGTAATCTAAAGACCCGATTCTCAGTCCAACAAAAGCAGGTAGATGCCCTGCAACAGATCGTTCAGACTTTGGCTGCCAACCATTCCGCCGCAACAGCAATGACTCCGGTGGGACAGCCCGTGCTTGAAGTAGAGACGCCACAAATTCCAAGGCCGAAGGACGTGACTGCCTTCAACTTGGGACACTTCAAGAAAGTCTGCAACACCCCGTTCAACGGGACTGAGGACCCAGTGGTAGCTCTAGATTGGCTAGCCGAGCTTGAAGATCACTTCGCTCTGCTAGAGGTCCCCGAAGAGAAGCGCGTCTCCTGCGCGCAACTACAGCTCCGCCTCAACGCACACGATTGGTGGAACGTGCATCGACGATCTCTCCAATTTGATCACGGAGAGGAGGCGATCTCGTGGACGACCTTTCGTGTCGCGTTCGAAGAGGAGTTTATACCCCCTCCAGTACAACGTTAAATGGAAAATGACTTCGTGCAACTGAGGCAAGGCAGGATGACAGTTAAAGAGTATTCCGCCGAATTCAACCGACTCTCCAAATTCGCTAGGGCCTATTTACCTGATGCAGCGAGTCGAGCCAAAAGGTTTGAAGGTGGACTACGCCCTGCCATCCATTCGCACGTAGTCAATAATTAGTACGGAACAATGCGTGAAGTCATGAATCACGCCCTATCTCTGGAACCGCAGTATCCTCACGTTTCCACCGGCGCTGTGCATACCTACAATCACAAACGCCAAGGCAACGAGGGAGGAAACAATGCTGCAAAGCGTCACAACGACGGCGGTTCACGAAAAGGAAATCGGAGGCAAATTTGTCATTTCTGTAACAAGCCGGGTCATACGGCCGATAAGTGCCGTCGTAAGCTAGGGTCTTGCCTCCGTTGTGGTGACCCCAACCATCGGGTAGATGTTTGCCCCCTCCCGGATCACCGTACCCCTGCTCCCTAACGGTAGGCCCTGTTCTTAAGTTTCGGGACGAAACTTCCAATTGGTTGGGTAGGATGTAGTGCCCCGTTCCCCCGGTGCGGGAAGCGCGGCTAAGAAACACAAACGGTATCGTTCGATCGGGATAGATTGAATTAAGAACTCGTCCTCGTTATGGATTTGTTTCTTCGAAATCGATTCCCATATTCAGTGGACTGCGCCCCAAGGATCGGCTTAGCGGCAGAGTCAGGAGGGACCTCTCCGCTGCTATCTTTTATTGCCTCGGTTTTCGATATCGCTTGTTGCTTTCGTGCTTTGAGTTGGTTTTGGGATTTGCTTGTTTTTCTTGAACGGTTTCGATGATTTTCATTGTTTTCGTTCATTGACTTGCACTTCTATTCCGAGATTGAAAAGAGAGGAAGAAGTATTAATCGAGCTGTTCGTGTGCAGGTGAACGAGCAGTAGGTGGCTTGCGAACGGAGTCGTGAAGCGCCTCTTTCCTTTTTCTTTCCAAAAATCTAAGTGAGTGGCTACCAACCCGATTAGCTAGCCCTGCTTCCAAGCTTCACTCCTTGCCCCGATCAAACGATACCAAGTAAAATAAAAGAAACCAAGATAAAAGAGAATAGACTTGGTTAATACTGCTTGTCAATCAAACTGTGAACGGTTACTTACTTGCATGCGTGTTCGCTCGGAAATATTTATCATATGCATAATACAAGTTAGAATGTATGCTCTTCTTTAAATTATGCTATGAACATAACTCATCCTGAATGCAATAATCTGATAGGGAGACTATGCCAAAGTAGCTCTCCTCCTGTTACTGTCCCATACCTGTTATTGCCCTGATTTGCCTCAACTGCTAACTTAGTGTATATGTTGATCACGGACAACTTGTGCACAAGGTCTTAGTTCCTGCGGACGGTTGCTGGGGCACTGGCACCGATCTGATCCGGACGGAACTCCTGAATAGTCGCCTGTATCGGATGGAATAACTTGTGGCGCCCCTGTTCATTGCGTAACTTGTTATTTCATTCATGTACTATGCCCCGTCCATTATGGCATCCCGCCAGTGATCCCCTGTATATTTAAACCTGTTGCATACTAACTTGTGTCTTTGTGGCAGGGAAGGCATGGTAAGTATTGTGCAGGTAATTCAGACGGTCAGGTAAAATCCACCTAACGGTGGCACGTTCATTTCAGTAAATTCTATATGCTGCTTACTTGTAAATGAACTAAGGCAAGATAGAAACCCACAAATATGCATGCTTCACTAAACAACGTGTTGATTGGTATAGTCAGGCTAGCTCGCCTTCACCAGCATGTTTCGATATGCTGACCCTCGTTGAAATAGGTTCTCCGCACCAAGGCGAACCGAGCGAGGAGCCGAAGTTGTCTACCCGATCCAGTCCAACTGTTGGCGCATCTTCACCGCGCCCCTTGAAGCCTTTTGAAGTCCGAAGCTGCAACTCTTCATACACAAATGCAGCTCCGTGGCAAAGCCATCCTCCAGCCTGGAGGTCTTTATCGTTTTGAGTTTATAAAAGGATGTAATGTACATGACTGCTATCTCATTTTGAGTCAACCCTTTTGTAAGCCATTCGGCATATTAGCTGACTCGTTCAAGAGTTTGTAATAGATGTTCATTATCAATAAAGAAAACTTTTCTATGTTTCAAATCTGTGTTTCAATTTATCTGCGTACTCTGAATATGTGCTTGCTATGCAAATCATTAAAGCCTTGTGCGGGCGCAACCCCAGGCCCGCACGGCGGTCACGATTCGGGGGATGCCTCAAGTGATTCTACAGAATTGGGTCGTGACATTGTGCACTCGTGTTCTCGTGTTCTCGTATCTCGTGATAATTGAAAGACCCAAAAAGTGTATGTCACGGACAACTCGAAAACGATGTATTATTCCACGGACGGTCACCGGGGCATTGGGGCCGATCCGATCTAGATGTAACTCATGTGTAGTCATCGTGTACAGGAGAGGATAGCTTGCAGCGCATCGTGTACTCTCGTAGCATGCTATCCTTGTCCGTGACTACGTCCAAAATGGCTATGCCAGCGACTCGTGTTCATATAGATAAGTCATCATCGCTTAGCGGCTATCCGCGTGTGAGTCATTGCATCGTGTCAAAAGAAACAGTTGAATGCCTGAACGATCATGATACAACAATACTCGTGTTGAATATGAAATTGCCTTAGTTTTTATTATGAATGTCCCTGAATGTTTATACTTGTCCGTGCTTGAATTAACAATGTTTGCCTTGGACAGGGAAGGTAAAATGGTAAGTGGGTAAGTCTCACCGTATTTTCTCTTATGTCGTACGGCGCACTGCCACACGAGTTAGGCTATTCAATCTTTACATGAAACTGATCCTAAGGCAACTAGAAAGACAACTTAATAGTTGGTACACGGAACCTATATTACGTGTTTGGATTTATCGAGCGGGCGAGTAGCCTCCCCACTAGTGCATTCAATATACTGATAACCCACCAGATCGTTTGCAGGGTGTGGGAGAACCTCGTTCGGTGCGGATGCCTCCTTCATGCGTGCTAAGGCGTGGAGATCACTCCGAAGCAACGGTGCGTTCGAAACTGAAGCACATATACAAGACATAATGTTAGAACTTGCTAAAATATCGCGTGTACAATCATTCCACAATTGTAGCCACTTGGCACGCTTTTATTGTTTCTGAGAGAGAGGCTTGAGCGACTTATAATCTCGGCTATGCGCCGCCTGTAACACTTATTTATATCAATAAAGAGCTTGCTATACTTCAACTTGTGTTTTAATGCTTCTGTTATATTGTCGACTCAGTGAACTTGTTACCAATCGCTATGAATTTATGACTCCACTGCACTCGGATAATCTGTGCGACTCTGTGGCTTAGAAATCTTACCGCCAGCCAATGAACCATAGCCTTGCACGGACGTGGCTCATGCTGGTGCGGCATCACGCCCGGATGGGTCAAGGCGATCGTTCCGCGGGAGCGCTGGCGCGGTGATTCTCGCCTAGCGGGAACGGCCGATTTGCCTGTGGGAGATCGGGGCGTGACACTTGCTACTTTTACCTATGTTCATTTCATGCAGCACATGATAGTCAGTTTACATCTTTTCGAAAACATAGCTTTGAAACCACTTTTGTATATTCGATACATACAAGCAAGCTATAGAGGCAGTGTTATATCGTGTAGTGCATCATGTATCGTGCACCATATTCTAACTCTTAAGGACAACGTTTTCTAGTGTACTGTTCATCTCAAATCAAGACAAGCATTAAGTGGACTATCATACTTTCAAGCACACAAGAAGAACTAGATATATGATTTCGGTCCCCGAGAAACTCAGGATCAGTAGCGGTAAACCAACTAACTAATGACTCTTTTATCTGATGCTATTAGCAGTTGTGAATCATGGTTGCTCTTCACTAACTTAATAGCAGCCGAGACCAAGGTTCAGCTCTGCACTAATAGCCATTGTCCAATCGATGCGAATGCATGAAGCACTATCAAATAAACTCTACAATGCAAACGAAATGAACAAGCAAGCTATATATAAACTCTTTATGTTTCTTACCCCTTGCCGAATGGTTATCCCTGCAGCAGACATACAAGTTAGCAACATATGCATATATATATGAAATAAGGTTCTCTTTTCCTGTCCGTCTCTGCATCAAACAGTTAGGTATGCAAGAAGGCTAGCCTAGCATGAGCCCTAACTACATGATAGTCCCCTCACGGAATTAGCAGTTGGGACGTATAAGCCCATCTCACTAATAATAGTCTACCCTCCCGTAAGTAAGGACTTCAAGCCTCAGGGTATCTAGATCTCTTCTCGGGCCGAACGATCCTCAGTGCCCCAGGAACCGCTCGAGAGATAAACCTTATGCATAAGTTGTCAAACCAATGCATGAATGCACTTCTATCGGATAAATACTATATGATGCACATGATCCAGAACAAGCAAGCAAGCTATCAAGCTATAGAGCCGGTGCTCTCAATTCTCTTGCCTAATAGCCACACCCTCCCGTAAGTAAGGACTTCAAGCCTCAGGGCGGACTATTAGTCTAGATGCACAAGTTTAAGCTATTCATGCAGTTCTATCTCTTTACAAGCAATCAATAAAACATGTTCTAGCAATCTAACTCTTTTAACAAGTAACAAGCAAGAACAGTTCTATAAATCTAGTATACAAATTCTATCTCTTTTTAGACAAGCATTCAAGTATTCTAGTATAGCATACGATACCAAGATAAGTGCAAGCAATCTTTTACTCTTTCATTTAGCATGGCAGCGGTTCGTTCGATAGCGGTGTCCGTGTAGCTAAGCATGCACATTTCTATCTTTTCTTAGCATGGCAATGGTTCTATCTATTCATAGACAAGCATTCAAGTTCTCTAGTTAGGCAAGCAGGTTCGTTTCAATGACATGCTATACGAGTTCACTTATTAGCATGCAGAGTCAGGTTCTATCATTCTTCTTATGAAACCATCTTCTTAGAACAAGGCTTCAAAAACTCATATTATTATTAAGGCGTGCAAGAATCAGAGAATGCAGTTATGCCCACTCACCTCGATCAATCGTCTTGTGGTTCGAACGAGAACTCTCCGAGAAGACTTCCGCTCGAGCAAGCAAAGCGATATTACTTGTACATAGTGCCGACGCGGAGCGGGGCACTACAGACTACACATCATCCAATGGCAAAGTGAATCAAGATTGAATCATGTCATGTCATGAATCTAAAAAACCCAAGACTTGCATGGTCACAGACAACTCGTGCACGAGTATCGTGGATTCCTCGGACGATCGTCGGGGCACCAGGATTGTGCCGGCCTAGGAGGATTCATATGGGGACTCCTCTAGCTTTGGCGGGATGGCATCTGTGCCTCGAGTTTTTAGCACTACACCATCATCGTCAAAAGATTTTGGGTCTCTCTTGTTCCGGCGGGATGGTGCACGCCTCGATTTTTTAGCGCTATACCCATCTCCGTCAAGAGACTCGTCCAAATGGCTTGTAGCGCCAACGATAGATAAGTCATCATCGCTTAGCGGTAATCCGTGTGCGAGACATTGCATCGCATCCTGGAACACCTGAACGGACATGAGTATAACACACTTGTACATATTTGAACACTTGAACATCTTCTACAATACACCTGAGTATCCGTGTAACTCGTGCACCTGAAATCAGAACCCTGCCCGTGACACTTGTTTATGCTTATGCATTTTTCTTGGATTTCATTATGTATATACTCGTGCATGGTTTAACTTGGTTGCCTTAGACAGGAAAGGAAGAATGGTAAGTTGATAAGTCTCGTTGTGTTACTCTTATATCGCATGACACACTGCCACACGAGTTAGGATTTTCATTATGCCATGAAACTGATCCTAAGGCAAGACTAGAAATATAACTTAATAGATGGTGCACCAAATTTATATAACATGTTTGGATTTATCGAGCGGGCGAAAAGCCTCCCCACTAGTGCATTCATGTACTGATAACCCACCAGATTGCTTGCTGGATGCGGGAGAACCTCGTTCGGTGTAAAAACCCATTTGTGCGAGCTAAGGCATAGAGTTCGCTCTGGAGCCTTGGAGCGTTGCGTTCGGAGCTGAAGCGCATATACAAGACATAATATTGGAACATCGCATATGTATCATTCCACAAATGTAGCCATTTGGTACGCTTTTTTTATTTCGTTAAAGGGACTTGAGCGACTTCTAATCTCGACCTAGTGCCGCTTGTAATACTGATTCAATATCAATAAAGTACTTGTTTTACTTCTATACTTGTTTTGACGACTGTGAACTTGTTACCAATCGTTTGTTCGTTTCTTATTCCGCTGCATTCAGACTATCTGTGCGACTCTGTGGCTCAGTCATTTTACCGCATGTTCGGATCATGGCCATGCATGGGCTCAGATTGTGCTCGTGCGGTATCACGTCCAGATGGGAAAGATCGTCCCGCGGAAGTGCTGGCGCGGTGATTCAAGCCCAGCGGGGACGGCCGATTCCCGCGGGAGATCGAGACGTGACATATTGGTATCAGATCATCGGCTTTACGTCTTTGAACTTCTTATCAATTTTTTCAGTTTCGTAAGCTCGTTCGTGGGTTATATGCATACACTCTCTCTCTCTCTCTCTCTCGTTGACTCGTTGGGATATTCCAGTTAATTGACAAGTACTATGGACAGTAAATAGTTATGAAATACTTGATGAGCATATAATAATGGAATATGATACATCATAGAGGAACAGTTAAATAAAGAAAATAATAAAAGACAAGAAAGAAGAACAAAGAAGCATGTAAAGACAAACAGATATGTGAACTAGAAAACATGTCATGCAAGTGTACAATCAGAAAGTATAGATTAATCTAGAATGACTGCATCTAACTAGTGATTTGAAATACCAAGTTGACATGTGAACGGCTAGGGGGTAATATCCGCCAAACCACACGTGTCGTGTGTGGCTGCTATTATTCCAGAATGACCATGGGATGGAAAGGGTAGTTCACACGTCTCCTAGGTATTTCTCCGCTCGACTAGTACTCATGGATCCAAGTCTAGACACGAATAATCTCAATAGTCCAGAAGATGTCAACAGGCCAGAAAATACATTAGTCCAGTAACTCATTAGTCCACAAAAATCAATAGGCCTGAAAATATGTATCTTACGAAAATGAATCCATGCAATACCAATCCGTGTATCCACCGTGTCAGGAATCAGGTAAAATAATACTATAAACATGCATCATAAAAAATATCAAATAATGGAAACTATCAGAGAATGTACTCGCCTGTGGTCCTTTGCTGGTATGAATCAGAATCTCAGTCACAGTCCAAATAGCCTATGTATTACAAATTTATCAAGTCAAAAGATAATTTATTTAATTCTAGAATAATTACTCTAAAATCTTATTTTAATCTTATTATTCTGATTTTTAGGTCAAATCCTAATTTTGTCCAAAAGAACCTAAATTTTATCGACTCGAGACTCATGGCACGCAAATCGAGGCAATCTGTTGACCGAAAAGTCAACCGACACAAAATTGACTTTCATGCATGATTTCCTGTAGATTTCAGCATAAAAAATATGCTAAAATTTATGGCTCATCCGAATTCAAATTCGTTTGAAAATTATGGCACATACAAATTTCGTATCGTGCACCGATGGTTAAATTCTAACCTAGAAGTTCTACAGAATTAACAGTATATAAATATTTCAAATTAAATTCTGGAAAAAATATATGTCAATGATCTCGACATTAGCTTTACGAAACTTCAAACAGTTCATGATTCTGATTCCTGGTTCTCCCGAAATCGCAAAAACATCGAGACGCGTCTATTTTCGGAAATGCTGTGCTCTACGAAATTTCCAGAATTTAATACTCATAATTTCTTGAAAAAATTTATATATTCAGAAAGCTAACCTCAATATGGTTCTAACACAAGAAACTGAGTCTCGTTTGGAGTCCGGAGCTATACGTAATGGCTTCTGGAAGATGAAAAAATCCTAGATAATATTTCTCCAAAATTCGGCTCAAAGAAAAATCGTAGAATTCCTAAACTAAATACCCTATATATAGAGAGGAGAGAGAAAGCAGCCGCGGCTCGGAGTCTGCCACATGGCATGCATCCAAGCAGCCCTGCCCGGATCGGACGGTCAAGGTTTGACCCAGCTCGGCTCAGCTGAGTCCGAGTCGAACTCTGACTTGGCTCGGCTCGAGGTCGGCTCGGCTGCACCCACACCCACCCCGCAGTCGCTGACAGGCGGGCCTGCCCAGTTCATTGCGGGAGGCTGACGGGTGGGCCCCCTGTTGGCTGACTGGGCAGAATAATTACTTTTATTGGTTTTCTTTTTCAGAAATTAGTTTTTAATTCATTTTTTCATAATTAACTCAAAATAAATACTAAAAATAATCAGAAAATTCCTAAAAAAATCTGAAAAATATATTTGACTATTTAGAACTTAAAATAAAATTTTAAGATATTTTTAATTATATTTGACCCTAAAATAAATTCTTTAAAGTCCTAGAAAATTAGGGTTACTAGTTTTTAATTAACTAAAAATTGTGAAAAAAATCCCAATAGCCCCAAATTAACCTAATAACAATATTTAAGAAAGAATTTTAGGATACGGAGGTTACATGATCTCCTCCCTAGCCTCGAACTACTAAAACCAATTTTGCTCCGTGAAATTTTGACAAACCACCTGTCGCCAAAATCGGATATGTGAAGCAACCCCTACCTGGAGACCGACCAGCTGTTATGGGACCGACAAACTGACCCTCAATCTTTGACTCATCACCATTCGTAGCTTTGTCTCAACGAACCGAATCCTCTGTATCCCTCAAAGTATCTCGAAGCCCCTCCAAGACAAGTTCCCGACGATCCACCTCATGTCGAATATCCCTCGAGCCTCCATCGGGTGTCTGTGGCCTGCCTGTACACCTCAGCTGCTTGAGCCTGTACATGCCACAACACAAATCTCCTCGAGTCAGCTGCTGGGAACCTTTCGTAAGCATCCAAACTTTATCCCCAAACAAACTGCGACAACCATCATCTGCCAGCCTCCCTACCGAAACCAAGTTGTAGCGCAAACTCGGTACATGTCACACATCCTTGAGAACGAGCTTCTCACCAAGCTCCGTTGTCAAGTGCACATCACCGATGCCTACAACTGCAGTCTTCCCCTTGTTGCCCATCTTCACACGTCCAAACCTGTCACCGCGGTATGATGTGAAGATCATTCTATATGGAGTGGCGTGATGCGACGCCCCCGTGTCTATGATCCAGTCATCATCATGACACATGCCACAAGGTTCCTCTACATCGGTTGTTGCGATGATGAGATCTTTCATAGCCGTGAGATCCTCCTGATCATCCTTGTATTTGGCCTTCTCAGCTTTGAGCTTCATGCAGTTTCTCTTGATATGACCCATTTTGCCACAGTGATAGCAGCCCTCCTTGCGGTCCACAGTCACAAATTTTCGAAAACTCCCTATTGTCCTCACCTGTGACTTGGGTCTTCCCTTCCCGTAGGAAGCCACCAGAGCGGACTCCTGTGACGATTCCACTTGCTTACGTCGAATCTCCTAATTCAACAAGCTGCTTTTAGCTGCCTCCATCGTGATAACTCCATCAGGAGCGGAGTTGCTCACCAACACCACCAACTTCTTCCAGCTTTCTGGCAGAGAACTCAAAAGCAGAAGGGCCTGGAGCTCATCCGCAATCATCATCTTCATCGCAGACAGCTGATTGATGATGCCCTGAACCTCGTTCAGATGTTGTGCCACAGGTGCACCCTCCGTGTTGTCACGTCCCAGTCCAAAATACGTAGGACCAGGAATACGTAACATGCCAGGTACGCATTCGACCAGACTCTGGTCTGATTCGAATACGTATAAGCTGTACTAAAAGGGTCACTTATCTATATAGTCAAGTGAATATAAATACCTATGCCTCAATCCACAATGAGCAGAATATACAAGAATAAGCTACATGTGCTAAAGTCGGCCGCCAGTAGCCCATAAGCTCGAATAGACTCGAGAAAGGAATATGAGTCTATAAAACTAGGCTATATCAGCAGATGAATAAACAATATGAATAATAACCAATATTTCGGAAGAAAAGATGTAAGTACCTGGCACCAAATCTCCGCATGACAAAGCAACACACATCAGCAACTCCAAACCTGATCCACAGCGGTCTATGCTGCAAAACTGGCAAGGGATCAGGTCCTTAGAGGGACGTAACAAGGTACAGAAGATACAAGCCAAAATGCAGTGTAATAGTAAATGAAATAAGTAGGGTAAACTATATAACCATCTATGTGAAATGTAATTTGAGAGCATCACTAGAACTCAGGCTGAAGCCACTACAAGCTCTGTGTCGGGGAGCCGGTAGCAGCAATAACTATGAATTATACTATGAAATATACTATGTTTTATATATATGAGATCAGCCTGTAGCCTGTGTGTCTCTTCCAACCCAATGAAATCACACGTCTCATGTCCACGATGCCTCATGTCCATGTCACGCACGACTATAACTAATGCAGCAAGTCTGATAGCTATGAATCAAATGTCTATGAATGTAATGTCTATGTCATAAAACATGTATCCTATACAGAATCACCTTGAATGTCTTAGGAAGACTCTGTCTCATGAATAGTGTCAAGTGTCCTGGGTTCTAATGTACTTTATAAGACAAGTACGAGAAATATCGGGTCACGAATGTCCATCTCTAAGTGACGTTACACAACTCCGCGTACGATGTTGGCACCCGACGAATAATCGGACGCTAAGTAAGTCACACGGTCCTAGGTCAAGCATGTACAACAATATATGTATATATAAGTCAAGGAAATAAGTAACAAGAACTGCAATGTTGGCAAGGTACACTTGCCTGTGGTTCCGGCTCCAATTGTGGCACTGACTTCAGCAGGATTTGCAGGCAGTACTCCGGTTGCTGAAACAAATATTACCATCAGATCCAGAAAATATCAAATAGCTAGAAACGCCTGGCCTTGAGTCCAATTTGAAGACAAGGGCAAAAATGGCAATTTCGGGTCAAAGCGGGGCCCACATGTGGCCCGCTTCGCACCGAAAAACGTATCAGGGTCAAAGGTCTCCAAATTGCCAAACTTAGTGTCAACAGGTCAGGAACGATGATACGAACCCAACGGAACTTCCAGAATTGGATTTCGATGAGCCGGTCACAAAATTGCTCGTCAAGTGGAGCCTGTGGGGTCCACGACACGTGATTTCGTCAACGTTCTCAGAATCAAACCAAACTTGGGTCACAGAACCAGCGTATCGCTACGAGTCCGATGGAATAAGTTTTGTTTCGATCCGACGTGTGTACACAAAGTTAGGACGCATTCCAGAACTGACGGATACGGGACGGTGTTCGCGGATACGCGTTGATTCCGGTGTGCACGCACATCCAAATCAACTTCTGCGAAATCTCGCACGTCCGTATCGACGGCGCGTACGTATCGGTGAAGACCGCACGCGACCAAGTCGTCCCGTTTGGCGGGGCGTACTCAGTTCCGGAGTGAAACAGGGCGTTATTTTTCCTGTTTTTGGATCGCGGTTCGCGATCGTCACAGGACGCGATGCATCGAGCGGGTTGCACGGGCACCGAGAGGGTCACGCAGGGTTCGCGATGCAACAGACGGAATCAAAAACGGGGCAGCGAGGAGAGAGAAACAGGTACCTGAACGGGGCTTAAAAAACCGAATTTCACCGTGTCTGACACGTGTCCGACACGCGCAAAACCTAGGGTTAGGGTTAGGGCTGCTGTTCGAGTCGCCGGAGCTTCGTCGGAGGGCTCGCCGGGCTGCCACCGGGGTAGGCGGAGGACGGCGAGGCAGATTCGGCGGAGGCGGAGGTCGTCCGGCGCCGGGACTACTGCGGCTGGGTGCTGGCCGGAGTTGCTGCGGGAGGGAAGGAGGGGGGGAGGGAGGCCGAGCCGGCGCGGGGCAAGGCGGCTGGGCAGCGGGGCGGCGGCGGCGTCGCGGCGAGTTCAGGGGCGGTGGCGGCGAGGTCTGGGCAGGGACGACGAGGGGGAGTGGCCGGAGAAGGAGAGGAAAGGGGGTTTTTGTAGGGCGGAGGAGAGGAAGTCGCGGCGGGAGAGGCGGAGCCGAGGGCGACGTGGCGGGGAAGGCGGGGACGAGGGGGAGGCGTGGCCGGGTGGAGCGGAGCGGGGCGGGCGGAGCGCCGGAGGACGCGGGCGGCTGGGCTGGGCTGGGTTCGTGGGGGATGCGGGTTCGGGTGCGGCCGGGTGCGGGTGGACCCGACCCGACCCGTTAGCCAAACGGGCTGGGTTCGGTTGGGCTGGGCTCGGTTTGGACTGGGCTCTAAAATAATAAATAAATAATAATAATAAAAAAACAGTTTTGAGGTAATTAAAAATAGGTCCGGGGCCCAATAAATTTCCAGAAAATTACCCTAAGTCCAGTTTTTCATTTTACACCATAAAATATTATTTAATATATTTTAAAAATATTTAATTTTATTTAATACCAAAAACACCTTATTTTTAATTAGCAAAAATTCCCGAAAAATCCCAGAAAATTTCCGAAAATTCGGTTTTGAAAATCTTGAAAAAAATCAGGGGGTTTACATGTGTACTTCGAGTTGACGAGTTGGCGAATCAGAAATGCCTTGCTGCCAGTCGTCTTCCTTTTGTACAACGAATGCAGCTTCTCCCACAATGCTTTTGCCGAACTCTCCATGGACACGTGGTGAAATACCGAGTCGTCTAGCCATTGGCGGATGAATCCAACAGCCTTCCGATCCAGTCATTTTCAGTCATCAGCACCTTTGTCCGTCGGCTTTGAGCTGTCGTCCTCCAACGGACCATGCAAGTCCTTGCACAAGAGTAGATCCTCCATCCTTGGCTTCCAAATCGTCCAGTTTTCTCCTGGTATCAGAGCGCACGTGTTCCCAACACGTGGTATTAGAGCCAGGTTCTTCTCGAGAGGGAAGGTGCAACTATGTCTACAGAGTAGATGAACACTCGTATGATCACCCTCACAGAAAAAACTTGACGATTTAGAAGCACAGGTTGGAGATTCGAGGTGCTCGTCCACAAAAAATCTAATAGAAAGTTCGTGCTTTGCTCTTAGGACTTCGTCATCCACGACAGAAAGAAGAAGGAGATCATATCGAGGAGTCGTCAACTTCGGTTAGGGAGATTGCTACGAGTTGGTGAGTGATTTCAATTGTAATCTTCTGCTTTTCTTTTTGAGTGTGATGGGGGGGGGGGGGGGGGGGGGGGGTTGAACCGATTAGGGAAAGGATTTCAACATTAGTTTTTGCAATCTTGTAATTTCTTCTGAGTTATAAAGATTGGATTTGCCCAGGGGACGTAGTCACCGCCATATACTTGTCTTCATCTGTGCTTGGTGTTCGTAGATTGGTTTGGTCATCTCAGGTGGGTTGGCAAAACGCTTCTTCCGCTGTACGACCAATATGTGGTATCAGAGCGCACGTGTTCCCAACAAACATATTGAGAGAAATTAAGGAGATAAATTTGTCACAGTTCGATGACAGTGACACTAAAAGATGCTTGTAAGTTGCGTAAAAGAAACTGCTGAGCAGCTTCTATGTGCTGACAACGGAGTTAAGAGTGGACAAGGACAGTTCTCATCCTCATGCCCTCTGGTTTTGAACTAGGACCATTCAATTCTGAAGAAGATTCAAATATTTTTGATGCAAAGAAGATTCAAATATTGCAATTGCATGATCATTAGCTTATGCTACGTACATATGTGATCCACTAATCCAAAAAAGGAATCAGTGAGATGATTTGAGTTGGTTTTGAGATATTTAGCACGGAAATTATATAGCCTCTGATAAATTAGGACACATATTCCTTGGGTATATAAGGAAGGATATCATATGTGGAGATAAGGAAGGATATCATATATATAGTCTTCTAGTTTTCATAGTCTACTATGTGGAAGATAAGGAAGCTAGAGCTGCTAGCCACTGAAGGCAATATGGGGAAGTTTGTTCTTTGCTTCATACTCTCATTCCTCCTCTTCTTTAGTCCTGGTTTTGCCCTATATCCTTTCAGGGAGATTTGTTCTTCATCTTGCGGACGGATACAACCGATCCGTTGGCCCTTCCGTCTGAAAGGCGATCCGGACTATTGTGGCAATCCAAAGTATGAACTCATCTGCGATCGCAACACCACTGTTTTAAGTATGTCCTCAGGCAAGTACTATGTAACTGACCTATCTTACAATCCCAACGAGCTCCAAATTGTCGATATTGGCTTGGCTAGTGGTACGTGTCGTCTTCCCCTCGCTTCTATTTCACCTCGCATCATGAAAGAAGATGGGAGGTACGAACTGCGGTCGACCACTTGGGCTTCTTTTGTGAACTGTACTGATACTACAAGGCAAAATACGTACTATCAAGTTCCTTGTCTGAACCAGTCCATATACGTTACTTCGGGTTACGAAGTGAAGGAACTTGGGCCATCATGCGGATTTTTAGCTATGACTCCTACCATTGGTTCTATCAATAAGAGTTCGAATACTGATATGTTTGAATTGCTGAAGATGGGGTTCACTATTTCATGGATTAGAACTCCTAAGACGTTCAGCTACTGTTTCAAAGGGTACTTAAGGTGAGCGATTGGTGTTTTGTTATCGTCGAAAAATTCTTTATATAATTACTCTATATTACAGTAGTCTTGTTTCAGCAAGTAATTGATGAATACTACTTTCTGATACACTGTACTAAAGCAAGGTATTACTGCAGTTCAACGAAGTATGTCGGAAATGGTGGGATTTACCAAATGATGGTAAATATCATCTTGCTCGAGTTGGAATTTCTAGGATGTGCATATGAAAGCAAGGATGTGAGTCATCTTCCTATTGCTGTAGCCTTCGTGATGACATTGAACTTCATATGTAAGCCTCTTTGTCAGTGTATTATTACATCAGTAACGTTCGTTTGTAACTATATTTTGGTTGTTTAATAATATTGCAACATATATGTTACTCATCCTTATGCAGTGATTGTGCTAATAAGAACACTGATACTGGCTCCATTGTGCATGTTGGCATTCCTCGGACACGAATTCTGCAACATGTATCTATCTCTCGATGCTATTGAGAAATTCCTTCGAAACCAACCGCCGCTCGCACCAAGAAGGTATGCATACAAAGACATTGCAAACTTCACAAATAACTTCAAAGAAAGAATAGGACAGGGAGGCTTTGGATTGGTATTCCGAGGAAAACTGCCGCATGGCCAGCCGGTTGCTGTCAAGATGTTGAAGAGTTCAATATGTACCGATGGCGAAGAGTTCATCAGCGAGGTCGCCACTATCGGTAGGATCCACCATGTTAATGTTGTGCGCCTTCTTGGTTTCTGCTCAGAGGGGTCGAAGAGGGCTTTAGTCTACGAGTACTTGCCTAACGGGTCTCTTGACAAGCACATCTTCTCCTCCTCATCCACTGCTACCAGTCCCAGACATTTTACCTGGGAAAAACTCAATGATATAGCTCTGGGCGTGGCACGAGGGATCGATTACTTACATCAAGGATGCGATATGAGGATCCTACATTTCGATATCAAGCCTCAGAACATCCTCCTTGATGAAGATTTTAACCCAAAGGTTTCGGACTTCGGGCTCGCTAAGCTGTACCCAAAGGACTACAGCATTGTGTCTATCAGGGTCGCCCGAGGAACAATAGGCTATATAGCCCCTGAGCTTGTATCACGAAGCTTTGGTGTCATTTCTCACAAGTCTGATGTCTACAGTTACGGAATGATGCTACTGGAGATAGCAGGGGGGAGGAGGAATGTGAACCCAGCGGCGCAAAACGCGAGCGAGATTTTCTATCCTTCGTGGATATACGACTGCCTGAATCAAAGCGAGGGGCTGATCGGAACTGACGACAGATCGACAACGAGCGGAGCCGAAAGGAGACTGTTGAACGTGATCAACGACATCGAGAGGAAGCTTTGTAAGGTCGGTCTTTGGTGCATACAGATGAAGCCATCCGATCGACCGGCGATGAGCAGCGTCTTGGGAATGCTGGAAGCTGATGTGCGTGCATTGCCGATGCCGCCGAAGCCCTTCTTTTCGTCACCACAGCCGAGATTCATAGACCATTCTTGGTCAGACTCATCCATCAGTGAATCATCTATCATTGAAGAATATTGATAGAGCTTATAACTATACTCTAGTTGTTTACACACACATTAATTAGAAGGCATCTTGGTACATCTTCATTTGTTTACATTTCTTTGTACAATGTTGCGGTATATGTAGCAAATAGGAAATGCAGCTTGGGAGTGTCATTTTGATCTATAAGAGTGCAATATATTTAAGTTTGGATTTGCTTCTTACATGGTGGTATGCATCTTCTCTCTTCTGTCTGGAAATGATCAGAGGATGGAATGCAGCAGATCTAGACAATTTTTTATTTTTGATAATTTGCAAGAAAGACTAAACATATCAGCATAACCTAGATAAAGATTGCACACAAATGATGTGGCTAGATATTGCATGTATGTATACACTATATGCGATACATTAAGTATTTCAAAAAATTTGAAAGTTATATAGTAGATTTCAAACTTGTTCAAATGTCTGTGGAGGAGAGCATGCCAACCGCAACCCATGCTTTAGGCCCTTTTATGCCATAATGAATTATTTTGGGTTATTTAGTAATAGAATTTCACATAATAGTTAAAATTAGGATTTGGGTCTCCAAAGTGTCCGACATTAGACTTTGGATTTCGAAAATACTATTCACGTAGACTAGTGAACAGTGTTTTGAGACCCAAAATCTAATGCCGGACACTTTAGAAACCCAAACTCTAATTTTCATATATATATATATATATATATATATATATATATATATATATATAAAAGATCCTATTACTAAATAATCCAATCATTTTTTGTATCATATTTGTCTTGTACCTGTGGAAACTCATGTTTTCTAGAATTACGATACGAGATTTTGACTTGTGTAGTTCCATATGTATAGTTTTTTTTTTTTTTTAATTGTACTGGACAACACGAAAAATTCACAATATGTGATAGCATACACAGGTACTCCTTCCGGCTCCGAAAGAGGGGAGGGTGCGAGAAGATCAATGAAACGAATGGAAGGGGTGTGGATGGAACATTATTGGTGCCACTAGGGTTTGGGGAAAGGAGAATGGCAGACGCTTTGTATAGACTTCTTTGTCATCCTGTGGTCCTACTTCCTTGTCAACATACGGTTCAAACATTACGACTTTAATGGATCGAAGGGTGTTAACTAATCGAGCTTTGACCCAATATAAGCACACGCGCTTGCTCTTGAAAATAGGGTCCCTTAAAATTAAAATTGACTTGCACTTCTTTAAAATGAATTTTTTTTTTTTTTTGATGAAATTGAATAATAGACAAAATAAAATTTAAAAATTGATTTTATTTATGAGCTCACCAACTTTGTCCAAACGATTTTCTTTTATTTAAATAAATATAAGAAACTGTCCAAATTAATTTTATTTATTATTAGAAGATACTTTTTCTAAAAACAAGCATAGATGCTAGTCTGAATGCCTCTATGCCCAAATTTTGACTCTTTTTGTCTAATGAACCTATTCTTTTAATAACGAGATGAACTCGAACCGGTTCACAAATGGGTTGGCTCGCTACGCCATCAAGTCAATTTTAAAAAACGTGGGACTATACATTTGGGAATGCACAAGCCAAAATCTCGTACAAATCACACGTCATTCCTATATTTGTCGTGAAAAATAATTTGCAGAAATTCAAAAGAGTTCTGATGGGCAGAGCTCCAATTACAAAACAGTGTCGACTATTCTGCTATAGTATGTCATTTTCCGTGAATGAATCAGCATAGAAGAAGGATGTAGCTTTCACTTCCACTCTCATACACAACTAACCGAGCTACCCTTGCGTGGTATGAATTTAATACATGATTAGATATGATTAAATAATCCCCAATGTTTCAACACAGATTCTGTTTCTTCTTCAAAAGTCAGTAAGAAGAAATAATAGCAGCATATATGCATCTAAACTAGCTGTGAAGAGTACACGCGCTCTCACTTGATCCAATCTCTCTGTTTAATATTACTGATTCTTGGCTTCTTATCGACCTTCCAGTTTCAGCTGGTGACAGGCCGAGGTAAGTAAGATTAACAGCTTGCTTGCACACTTAGATCATGTCTCTGACGGAGTCAAGTACATACATATTAGCTAAGTTGAGAAATTCTGCTCGATGCTCTTTGTTTGTAGAACATTGCTCAATGTTTTCTTCTTTGTAGAACATTGCCCAATGTCTTCTTCTGAGAAAAGATTCCAATGTTCAAACCTGCGTCGTTTCCAATCTATACACCAAGCGGTCGCGGGAAAGTTGGGAGCAGAAGGAAAGTCGAGGAGCATATTCCCCCGGCACCTGCAGGAAATCCTCCAGCACCTGCAGGAAATCCTGTAAGAAACCATATTCCCCCGGAGAAGCCTCCTTCACCTACCACTTAATCACGTCAGACTATTCCAGCCAGTAGAGCAAAGAGAGACAGGCCGTGTCGATTTCGAGCTCCTTAGGAAGAAGATGACGAAGGCTTTCCTGTGAACTTTGTTTCGAATACGACTTGTATATTTACTTTTCTCAGTGTATCTACTCTCAACTACTCCGTAAATAACTAAAACATATCGTCTTTCTTTCAATTGAATTGATTGTCACATTTTGAGCTAGGAGACCATGAAGTAACTACTCTACGTGGGATAGAAAATTGAACTACAAGCAGTTAATGGATCTTAGACACCAATTAAAAAAAAAAGATTAAAACCTACATGTCCAATTCTCTTGGTTGAAGGTTAAACAGGCTGGCTACGGATTCTCTATGAGGAGCATTCCAGGAGTAGCCTGCCTCTATTTTATCACGAGAGACTTGGCTTCTTGTTCTGGTGCAACCCTAGTTCAAGAGCTTCATTGGCTGTTTAGGACTTCCTTAGGCGGGACCTTACGGCTATTAGTTGTATAATAATATTCTGACAATCTTTTTAAGTAAAAAACAGTCGAGTCCGGCCTGAGACTTTTTTCGAATGAAGTGCATTAAAGATAGGGTCACTAAAATATGCTTTGTGCGCTCATGAAAGACTGGATTAGAGGATATATGGATGGCCTGGCCGCCTGATTCTCACTCAGAATTTCCATAGGCATTTGCACATTTATTCCAATCTCAATTAGGAGATTATTGAGCCACATTAGTTCACATGCGGCGTGAGCCATAGTTCTATACTCAGCTTCAACGCTTGACCAGACCACCCCTTAATGAAAGTACTATCTATCGACTGTTTTCGACTTTTTCAGGTAACTAAGTGACCTCCTACTAGAGTCCAATAATCAGATGTAGAATGCTAATTGTGAACCAGCCTTTACTCCATAGGCCATTTTCTCATAATAGGATCAGAATAGACGGATACGCGAAGGTGCCATTTTCAAAACTCAAGATCCTATACACGACATCAAGATGAGAGGTGCGATAGGCCTGCATGAACTAGCTACCCACACTGACGACATATGCTAGATCTGGACGAGTAATAGTGAGATAGTTGTCCAACCAGGATACATTCTCGGATCACTGTCATCCGATTTGGCTCAATCGGACTGGATATAGGCCTTGCTCCCAACTTTCCGGTCTCTCGTAAGAGATCTATGGTGTACTTTCTCTTGGAAATGAATATACCATACTTGGAACGAACTACCTATATTCCCAAGAAAGACTTCATAGTACCTAGGTCTTTAACATCAAAGACCTTGGTTAGACTTCAGCTCAACGATGGACTCCCTATCATCCCCCGTAAGGATGATGTCGTCAACATAAATACGAAGAAGAATTTGACATTTTTCTTGGTCGGCATCACTTCTTTTGAATCCTATGTCCAGTAAGGCTTTGCTGAATTTGTCAAACCATGTGCCCCTTCTTAGTCAATGGGACTGCTTGAGCCCAACAATTGCTTTCTACAAGCAGCATACATTTCCTCCCCCTAAGCTACAAAACCAGGAGGTCCTTGTCATATACACTTCTTCTGAGAGCTCCCCATGAAGAAAAGATTCTTAACATCCTGTTGATGTATCGACCAATCTCTGTTTGCAGCCACCGAGAGAACGACCCAAACGGAGTTCTGTTTTGCAACATGTGCAAAGGTATGAGATCTAAAGATCCAATAGGTCCGTCTAGTTAGTAGGTGAAACCTTTAGCTACCAGACGGGCCAACTAGCGATCAATGGAGCCGTCAGCCCTGAACTTCACTGTGAACCTCCTCCAACTATGGATCACCCTACAACACGTTGCCAAAAGGAGTCAGAAATAGCCTTGATCCAGCCCCCTTTCTTTGCTAATCCAATTACGGAATTACTGTTAGCGAAAAAAGAACTCCCGATTGTGAAGCTTAGATTCATATAATATTTCCTGCAGAGTGTGACCAACGAAAATGAATCAATTCTCTTCTTTGTAGTGGAGCTCAACGCTTAGAAGTTCAGAAGTAAAGCACATTCTCTTGAGTAACTATTCTTGACCTAGCTAGCACTACTTGAAGAACTTCCTAGCTTTGGTTGCTACTATTTGTGCTGAGCAAGAATAGGGTTCAGAGAGGAAAGAACAGGAGACGTCGTCGAAATGTGGAACGGTGGACGCAGAAAGAACTCCAGAAGTTCCCAGTCAACCATTTTTCCTTCTATGCGTTTCGGGGTTGCTTGCATTGGTTCTTGAACTGGACAACCTAACTCTCACTTGATGCTTTGAATAGCGTAGCTTCGTACCCGAACAATAAGAGGATCCGAACGCGGAGCCCTTGTGTTTGGCATGAAACAACTGTATGTAGTAGAGAAAGGCGACAAACAGCCGAAAAGGTGTTCCACTTAAACGTATATAGATAGACTGAGTGTGTAACGACCCGCTCCGCTCAACCCGGAGGGCCGATTCAAACGGCACAAGTGTAGCTATTCAACCCGCCTTGCTCAGCGAGATGGCTCGTTCGATGCAAAGGCATTTATGCTGGGATCTTAGTTGGAGTCAGACTTAGGCTATCAGAGGCGCGTCCGGAGTCTCGCTCGACCGATGCGATACATCGCTAAGGTGGGTGGCCCCGGTGAACCTGTCTCTACTTAGCTGCACACTAAGAAAATGGATGTTACATGCTAGTTTACAGGCGATAACCTTTGCATGCTAATAAAAGAGATGAACGCACATAGCTAAGGGAATAACCCCGCCTTATCATTGTATAGAACATGGAGACTTTACTTGCTATTTGCGTAGTCGGGATTGTTGAGTTGGAATGTAGTAATTTCCTTTATATATGCCATAAAGTAGTGTGAGTTCATACTGAGGCGTAGCACCGCACGGAACATGACACGGGATAGAGTGAAATCATGTTGCATTCATGGACGAGGAAGGCTATCAAGTAGTCGTTCTGAGTCAGGCGATGGAAGGGAAAGGAAGGTACTCGGGATGTGCAGATCACCGAGGCAGTCTCTAATCAGGGAGCTGCGTAAAGAAGAAAAGATCTGAGTGTAGTCCTCGGCAAAGATTGATCCGAGAGTTGTCCTCGGCTAGGATTGGAAATGGGGGAGTAGTTGCATGGTCACGGACAACTGGTTGCGCACCAGGTAGGGAGTCCTCGACACGATTGCTGAGGCATCCGAATCGTGTCGGCCTGGAAGGACAGTGCCAGTGTAGTCCTGGCAATACGCTAGCTGATGACTAGCGGGCGAGAGCGAGACATCCAGCAAGGCTTGCTACCGACCTAGATGGGCGTCGACTCATTAGACGGTTGGGAGGCCCAGCAAGGCTAGCAACCGAGCTGGGAAGACGGCCGTCCATCGCAGATTATGTCCAATATAGCTAGCAGAGCCAGTGACCTTCATATAGATAAGTCATGTTTGCATAGCGGCTATCCATATTGAATAAAGGAGAAACAGGAAGGAGTGCATTTGCACGACATTTTGCATAATTAGAATGGATACACGGTATCACATATAGTTCTAGTAAAAATGGGTCTTCTGAGGCAGAGGCACGGTATAACACTTGGGTTTCATAGTTGCTTCTTGTTATTCTGTAGTTCATTATTTATATTGATGTATATGACAGGGAAGGCCGAAGGGTAAGAAATGGTAAGGTGAACTCAATTGTTCATTATTATGACACTCTTGAGCTGACACGAAGATTTCTTTCTTTATATTGCCGTGTAACTGATCCTAAGACAAAAGAATAGAAAGACAACAAAATCAGTCGGTGCACATAACTAATGAACGTGCTTGTTTTGTGGCGTGGGCGAGAGGCCTCCCCACCAGTGCATTCAATGTACTGATACCCAACCAGTCTGCATGTAGGGTGCAGGGGGAACTCGTACGGATTCGGAGATCGCTAACGCAATGAGGCGTCGGACCGCACTTGGTGTCTTGGAACGTGGCGCACGGACCCGGAGCTCGCATATATGAGACATAATGTATGAGAACATCATCATCCAGATCGTTTGTATCGGTTCTGAGCCTAAGGGCATGTTCGTTGTAAGAGAGCATGAGCGGTTTGTAATCTCGGCCTAGCGCCGCTTGTAACCTTTACTTCATATCAATAAAGAGCTTGATTGGATTCAATACTTGTGTTCATTTTATGTTTCCGCTATGTCGACTCTGTGAACTAGTTATCAACGGCCGTTACGGTATTTGCCTTGCGCGGGCGCAACCCCAGGCTCGCGCGACATCGTGTCCCGATGGAAACGTACGTCCCGCGGGAGCGCTGGCGCGGTGATTCGCGCCTAGCGGGGACGGCCGATTCCGGCGGGAGATCGGGGCGTGACATATTGGTATCAGAGCACGACTTTACGTCCTTGGAATTCGTTTCGATTCTCTCAGTTTTGAACTTGTGTATTGAAGAAGTGGTAGATGCTCTCTCGATGCTTCGATGGATGTTCCATACAATAAGTCTAAATATTTTCGAAAAGTGCATGTGAAATATACGATTGCTTGAACGGAATTATGATGCGTGGGCTTTTGTCCCAACCTGTGAAAGACATTGTGATAGTAGGCTCGTGTTATAATCGGCAAGTTATGTCTATATGAAAACACCAAGCGAGTAGAGTGCGAGATAAGAATATCGTTCAGACGGTGATCTATGCACAAAGGCCTTTTGGCCAAGTTGCGTTGAGTATCGTGCACCAAGACCCTTGGTGCTAGTGGGTTGCAGCGAGATATGGGTATTGTTCGGATGAGAGTAAAGTTTGACTTAGGAGGGAAGTCGATAGAGACGTTATCGGAGTGCCGCTAAGGCGAGTAATAGGAATCGTGTATGGAATTTTCAGATATAGTTTGGACGGTTATTCATAGCGATAAGTTATGATTACAACATATTTGTATGGTGGACTATCGATAAGGGTACATACGAGTCTAAGATCGTTAAGGCAACAAATAGGGATCCGTGTTGGAGTTCTAAGGAACAAATTGGAAATACGAGTGAACGATGCGAACGCGATTCAGGAGTTATTAGGATGACTCGATTCCTGAGTGGTGTATGCGATAAGTCCCATGTTCGATTATGCGGATTGTGGATATAATGAGTTATATAGATTTATGGAGTGTGACTCGAACCCTGAGTGGTGTATTGGTCGGCTTAGAAATGCTCGAACGAAGTCGTGGATTCGTAGAGTTAAACGGATCTAACAGCAAGCGACGAGATTGGGTTAAGCCTTACTATAAATAAACAATGCCTAGCAAGTAAGCGAACTTGGAGGAGCATGCAAATTTGGTTCAAGCGAGTTACAATGAGTTGAATAAGGGATAAGGCTTATATCGAATAGGAATCCAGGGCAATTGAAATTGATTACATGGTCGGAAAAACTTAAAGGATCGTACGAACGATTTTGAGTTGAAATAAGCGAATTAAAAACTTGTGTTGAGATAGAATAAACGGGGATGTGATCAGAATTAGTGCAATTGGAAATAATGTAGCGAACAAATGATAGCGTGCATGAAAAATTTGGATTTGAGTAGGATATCGCTCGATAGAGTTCGGTTTGAGTACGAATGCGATGATTTCAAATTTTGGAAGATTTAGACCATAACAATGGTTGGAAGATAGCTCGGATTGATGCAAGTTAGTAAAAATTATGATTTTGATGGATCGAGTTAAGCGGTAACAGATTTGGCTTGGAGTTTGGAAGAACGATCTTGAAATCAAGTTCGGAAAGATAACATTCGAAATCTGTCCCAGCGAGAACGATTATCCTGCGGGAGCGCCGGCGTGGTGATTCACGTACAGCGGGGATAATCGAGCTCAAAGGGAACATGTTCGGTGATTATTCCAAACGAACTCGATGAATGGAACGTATCAAATGGGATAGATTTGGGTTTGGGATTTGAACTTAGTTGTTTGAGGAGTGCTAGAACATTAAGTTGGATGGTTTGGTTAGGCGAACTTGGATGGCGATAAGAACGGTTGTTAGAAGAACATGGCTTGGTGGATCAATGTACAACTTGGGATAAAACGAAAGGCGACGATAAGGTGTCTGTTCGTTCGATGATAACCATAACGATTGACCTTCTTGTCTTGTGCGAGTATGACTTCTTGCTCGCACATGCGTCACGTTCAGATTAGGACAATCATTCCGCGGGAGCGTTGGCATGATAATATCACGTCCGACGGGGATGATTGAACTTGCGGGAGACCGGAACGTGACAATCGAAGGATCATTTGACTTATGGTTCGATACGATAAGACAAATTTCAGGATAAAAATGAATCTAAGGATTTTTTGGTGAGGAGTTAGTCTAGAATATGAAATAAGATGTGCGGGATTGTTTCATGAACGGAATACGCAGATCGAGCTGGATGACTTAGAGTTCATGATATACATCGATGATTTATAATGGAATTGTGGCTTAGTGATACAAGCGTAGAAGAGGATGGATTGGTGAATTCTATCAAACGTGATGAAAGAGATAGTGTGTACGAATCGATGTGTTAGGATGATCTGTGCTCGATGTTTAGAAATCTGAGTGAAACGAGCTTGGGTAGAATACCAGTGTAAAGGAACAATGGTTTGACCTTAGGGTGTTTGGGACGAGCGTTGTGCGACGCGGTTGCACGATGAGTCGCAAATTTGAACTGTACCTATGACTTTGCGAGCTGGCCTAGTGGCTAGGCAGACGACCCTGTGCCTTGAGTTAGACTGGAGTGGCTGACTTCAGAGTATCGTTCGGGAAGAATGATAGAACTGGGGCAACGAGACTTAGAGTTATGATTTGGAATTGGGAATATACACTAGCAACGTTCGCGTTGAAACAAACGTAATACGAGATAGGACTCGGGTAATGATTGATTTGGTCGGATCGGTTATGCGACGGTAAAGGATAAGACGTATTGGAGAATTGTCGGACGGGACTCTCACGATTAGAATTGGTGATATTGAAGATAAGTTGGTGTGATGAGTTGGATCGTTGCTTGGAAGATGTGCGTTGCTACTAGTAATGCTAAACTTGAAATTGGATGAGATTAGTGTAGACGATAACTAAATCGAACCAGAGTTCGGTCATTCATATAGCAGATCGATCCGCATTTCGAAAGATTTTCATGAGTAGCTTGTCAGACTTAGCTGTCACTAAGCTTGGTTGAACTACACATATTTGGGGGACGCCTTGAATATGGGTACGATCCAGACTTAGCGATATGCATAACTCGGATGCAGCTGTAAATGAAAATGTTCGGACTCGCATGGATGAGTATGGCAACTGAAATAGGTTAGTCTCAACCTAAACTATCGTAAAGGAAAGATTGTATCGTTCCCCGTGCTGCCGAGATAGTTCTGCGCTAAGGCGCAGTACGAGACTGAGTTTGGTAATGCAATAGTTGTACAAAGGGATCATTCAGATAAAATGATTAAGCACTCGTGCGAACGGAACGAGTAAAACGAATAGGAAGTTAAGTTCGATTGAACCAAAAGACGCAAAGGATTAGAGCATACCCCAGGTGGGCAATTTAGCTCTGTGCTAAGGCACAATATAGACTGAGTCAGAAAACGTAGGTGATGGGTGCGATTTACTTAGCGTGATTGGAGGGTGACTCAAAGAGATTTGATGCAAACGAGATTGGAAAAATTAGCTGTGATTCAAACTTTTGGGATTAAGCGTAACGATGGGTTTCGATAGGCGAGGTCAAGTAAACTGTTAAATGTGTTCGGATGCATTTGGTTCCTATTATAGATAATATAACAAGTTGGACAAGTCCACCCAATTATGAGTTATAAGTGCCCATTGAGTTATAGAATACCATGTGCTTGGGTATTACAGCCCTGCGCCAGGTGCAGTAGATTTGAGTCGGGAGTGCAATGATTGAGTTGAGTATAGCTCGATAGCATTTAACGATAGAGTCGTTCGATGGGGATTGGCAAAGCATGCGCGTAACTTATGGTGAGAAATAAATTAAAAGTATTATTAATACCTTCCTTGAAGGTTAGACGAGATATATAGAGTTGGTTTAGAAGTAGTGCAATAGTACGAGTTGCGCTCAGGAAGTCTCGAGGACGAGACTTGTTCTGAGTGGTGTATGATGAAACGACCCGCTCCGCTCAACCCGTAGGGCCGATTCAAACGGCACAAGTATAGCTATTCAACCCGTCTTGCTCAGCGAGATGGCTCGTTCGATGCAAAGGCATTTATGCTGGAATCTTAGTTGAAGTCAGACTTAGGCTATCAGAGGCGCGTCCGGAGTCTCGTTCGACCGATGCGATACATCGCTAAGGTGGGTGGCCCCGATAAACCTGTCTCTACTTAGCTGCACACTAAGAAAATGGATGTTACATGCTAGTTTACAGGCGATAACCTTTGCATGCTAATAAAATAGATGAACGCACATAGCTAAGGGGATAACCATGTAATGCCCCGTTCCCCCTATTCGGGGAGCGCGGCCAAGAAACACTTAAGACCGTCCGAACAGGACAGATTGAATCAAGATCCTTTCTCGTTATGGATTGGTTTCTTCGGAATCATGTCCCATATTCAACGGATCGTGCCTCAAGGATGGACTCGGCGGCAGAGTCGAGAGGGGCCTTTCCGTTGCGTTGGTTTCTTGCCCGTTTTTGTGCCGCTTGGTTGCTTTTTGTTGGTTTTATGACTTGCGTTTTCTTGAACGGTTTCGATGGATTTCATTGTTTTCGTTCTTAGGATCTCTCAATTTCATATCGAACCTCGGAGACCGAAGCAGGGGATATTAATCATCTGTTGGTGCGTGCAGGTGATCGGGTAGACGACGCTCGTGCGGAGTCTTAAAGTTCTTCCTTTCTCTCCTACTTCCCTAACTTGTGAGTGGCTTTATTTCGATTAGCTCCCTTCTTCCAAGTCTGCATTCTAAATAGATTGACTCATTGTTCATCCCGATCAAATGATACTAAAACACATATGACTGAGTCAAAATAGAAAAGAAGTAGGCTTGAAACACCAATAATGCTTGTCATATGGAAATTGTTCTGAGCGATCACACTATAACGTACATGCCCGTCATATATCATAACCATTTCTATGTTAAGTTGTAGTTAGATTCATTTATCTATAACTATTCATGGTATGGTGCAAAATGGGAAGGAAAATGTGATCCTTACACAAGTAGCATAGACTATGAAAAACTACACTATGTTCACTTGCTTATATTTGCTTGGATATGTGTTTCATGTGATAACTTAGTTGGTTGCGGTGGTATGGTTTTGGACAACTTGTATACAAGGGATATCGTTCTACGAACGGTCGCCGGGGCACCGGGACCGCTTCGCCCCGGGTAGAACAATTTGCTAATGTAGTCCTAGCATTTGGATGGGTCCGTGCGTCCGCTAAGGGCTAGCTACCCGAGGTGGAATGGCAGCCGACCCATCCCGAGTCCAACCAAGTGATTGTTATGTATATTAAAACTGTGCAGACTAACTATGTCTTCGTGGCAGGGAAGGTCATGGTAAGTTTTGTACAGGTGGCTCAGACGATACAGGTAAAGTCACCGAGCGGTGGCACATTTGGTTATGTTATTTTACTCTATCTTATGCGAAGAATTTATCTAAGCCAAGGTAGATAGATCACATGAAAATAAATGTTCCATGCTCATATGAACTCGTTGTAGATTTTGGTTAAGTTGGGTTAGCTCGCCCTCACCGGTACTTTTCGAAGTACTGACCCTCGTTGCAGCAGGTTCCCCGAGCTAAGGCGACGCGGCGAGGAGCTGAAGCTTTCTCCAACCCCCTTCCTGAATCAAGACGCTTTCGTGACGTGACTTTTGGTAGCTCCAGTACATAAGAAGCAAGGAGCTCGCTCACTTTTGGGAAGCCACAAGACGATGGTGTTGACTCGCACCCAAGGTGTTTTGTGTTTTGAATTCTAGTAAAGGATGTAATATATGGAACGGCTATCTCATTTTGTATCCAAGTTGTAAGCATGTGTGGCATCCTTATCGTTTTGGGTCAAGAGTATGTAAACAGATGTTCATTATCAATAAAGAGAAAACTTTTCTATGCCTCAATGTGTGTTATCTTATTTGCGTACTCTGTTGCATATGTTCTAAAGATCATCATTATGCCTAGGCCTTGTGCACGCGCGCCTTACGCGTGCACGGCATCACGTCCGGGGGACGATTATCGATTGGGCAAAATCGGGACGTGACATAGTGGTATCAAAGCCAGGTTTCGATCCTGGGACCTGTGGGTTATGGGCCCACCACGCTTCCGCTGCGCCACTCACGTCCCGATCTCCCACAGGCAAATCGGCCGTTCCCGCTAGGCGAGAATCACCGCGCCAGCGCTCCCGCGGAACGATCGCTTTGACCCATCCGGGCGTGATGCCGCACGAGCGTTAGCCACGCCCGTGCAAGGCCGTGGTTCGTTGGCTGGTGGTAAGAGTTCTAAGCCACAGAGTCGCACAGATTGTCCGAGTGCAGCGGAATCATGAACGCATAGGCGATCGGTAACAGGTTCACTGAGTCGACAATATAGCGAAAGCATGGAAACACAAGTTGGAGTAAAGCAAGCTCTTTTATTCATATTGAAACAAGTGTTACAGGCGGCGTATAGCCGAGATTACAAGTCGCTCGAGCACTCTCTCTGAAACATAAAAGCGTGCCAAGTGGCTACATTTATGGATGATATACAGAAAATGTTCAGGCGATGTTCAGGCGATGTTCCAACATTATGTCTTGTATATGTGCTTCAGTTCCGAATGCAGCACCCTAAGGCTTCTGAGTTGAACTCCACACCTTAGCACGCACGAAGGAGGCATCCGCACCGAACGAGGTTCTCCCGCACCCTACAAGCAATCTGGTGGGTTATCAGTACATGAATGCACTGGTGGGGAGGCTACTCGCCCGCTCGACAAATCCAAACACGTAGTACAGGTTTCGTGCCCAACTATTTAGTTGTCTTTCTAGTTGCCTTAGGATCAGTTTCATGCAAGATTTGAATAACCTAACTCGTGTGGCAGTGCGCCTTGCGATATAAGAGGGAACACGGCGAAACTTACCAACTTACCAATCCTTCCTTGTCCAAGGCAAACCAATGTTAAATTCCAAGCAGAAACATGTATAAGCATTCAGGAGGCATAGCATATGCAAGCACTGCGTTATGAGTGAGATTACGCTACGAGTGCACGAGTTACAGGAAATATCAGGTGCGCTGCATACGATGATCAAGTGCTCTTTATGCACAAGTATTGTTATATCATGATCGTTCAGGTGTTCAGTTCTTCTCGATTCGATGCAATGACTTGCACGCGAATAGCCGCTAAGCGAGGATTACTTATCTATATGAACATGAGGTCACTGACACGGCGCCATAGTGGACGGCGTAGTCTCTTGTCGGAATGGTGTGCAAGCAAAACAGGAGGCATTGCACCACATCCCGCTCGAAGCAGGCGACTACTCAGGAGTTCCGTCCGGATCGGATCGGTGCCAGTGCCCCAGCAACCGTCCGCGGAACTAAACCTTGTTTTTCAAGTTGTCCTGTGACCAGGCAAGTCTCTAATCTTCAGGGTCTGTGATCAGACACAGGAACAAGTTCGAAGCAGGATATATATATATAGAACAAGTTTCATGGAACGAGTTCAAGTCAGGATATATATATATATATATGGAACTTGTTGAGGCAGGATCAGGATTACTCTCAATGTTGAGTATCGGCTCCACGAGCCATTTGATTCAGTACAGGACAGTATTGCTCCACGAGCTGAGATTTGGGATCAATGACTTGGTGCAAATTCCCTGGTTCGGGAAATGCCTTAGTGACCCGACGGTCCCGGATACTTTCAGGTTTATTTATGCACGGAACAACTATCAGGTAGTCTTCCGAGGAGAACCTAAATGAATGCATGACAAGCATAGTGTTTCACGGTCTGGGCATAGTTATGCAGCAAGCATTGATCTAGGTAATATATAAAAGCAGGCAGGCATGCACTTATATAACTTAAGCATTCAAGTTCGCTCGGGCCCGAAGGTAAGCGAGCAAAACCGTACGGGGCCTTTCCGAGCGAAGTTATCTAGGGTTGTGCAATGTTAGGGAGTGAATAGTGCACTACTGAATATACATATGTGTCGTTCTACTCGAGGCATAGCGGGTCTAGTTGCACGAGGCAAAGGTAACATGAGAGGGTCTGAATATATAACAATATTTTATTTCCATGTTCTAGCATAAGCAATACAAGTTGGGATTATTCCCTTAGCTAGGTGCGTTGTATTCTTATTAGCATGCAGGGGGTGATTCACCTAGCGACTAGCATGTATCATTCCGTATTTTATGTGTGCTGGCTAAGCAAAGACAAGTTCACCGTAGCCACCCACCTTAGCGATGATCCGCCTCGGTCGAGTGATACTGCGAGCGAGCCTCTGAAAGCCTAAGCCGAACTCCTGTAGGGACCAAGTCTGGATAATTTCTTACCTCAACGAGTTGCCTCGCTGAGCAAGGACAGGTCGGGACATTTACACTTTTGCCGTTTGAATCGGCAGTCCGCTAGAGCGGAACGGGGTATTACATTATCCACCACTCAGAAAAAGTCTCGTCCTCGAGACTTCCTGAGGGCAAGCCATACTATCAAATTTTCGAATCTAGCCCAAGCGTAGCTATCGGTACCACTAGATCCATTAGAACACAATCCCCTACTCGATGCTTACGTCGTGTTGCGTATATACTGAGTCAGTCTCATTTGCGCCTTGCCGCGGAACAAGTTTCTTAACACGAGGCACGTTTCAATCGATCTTGGATAGCGATCTAAGGCTGAGGCAAACTTATACAAGTCGTTATGCTTGTTCAGGAGGATTTTCACTTGCACTAGCTTTTGAGTTCAGCATATCGCATGTCTGGATCGTGCACATATTCGAAGCGTCCCTCAAACACATGCATGTCAACCAACTTAGCGATAGCGAAGTCTTAGCACTCGAGTTTCACATTTCTTAAGTCTTGGATCGTGCACATATTCGAAGCGTCCCTCAAACACATGCAGTCAACCAAACTTAGGGATAGAGTGAAATCGGACAAGCTACTTGCAAAAATTTCAAGGGTTCAATCCAATTCCATATAAATCACCAGGATACTTCCAACAGGGTCAATCAAATCTGATTTCCATATCATTTCTATTTCAACCAAGTATTTGCACTACCGTTAAACACGATCAATCTGATACCGACTAGCGTCCATCCATTCGGGTCAACTTAGCATACGTTACCGTTCCCAAGTCTAACCCTAAGTCTTGCTGCCCCAGTTATGATGTTTTATACAAGCAATATGGTAAAGTCGGTAGCACAGGTTCATTCGCTCGGCACAGGATCGTCTGCCTATTACTAGGTCAGCTCACAAGGTCATAGGTACAGGTTCGAGCATATCGCAATTCATCGTACAAATTTGTCACACGATGCTCGCCCCAAATCCTAGGGTCAAACCATTGTTCATTTACAGAGGGTATTCTACCCAAGCTCGTTCACTTAGATTTCTAAACATCGAGCACAGATTTACCTAATCTCAATAACACGCTTGTTTGCACGGGGGACGAGTCCGTTCGATAAAATCCAGTATATATCCAAGTTGCAGGACAAGCCTAGTGGTTTGCATATTCTATCTCCTCAAATATATTTTGATAGAATCATATTCATTCCAAGCCTAGACCACCAAGCCAAGATTCAATTCTAAACCTTAGATTATTTCTCCAAGTCGTTCAACCTGATTCACATATTCGTTCACAAAAACCATCAAACATGATTTATTTCAGGTTCAAGGCCAACTAATCTATTGAAACATTTTCAATCACTTGCATTCCAAATTCGTCTTATCGTGTCGAGCCAGAAGTCAAGACGATCCATAAGTTGTCACGCCTCGGTCTCCCGCAAGTTCGATCATCCACGTTTGGACGTGAGATCATCACGTCAACGCTCCCGCTGGATAATCGTCCTAATCCGGACGTGACGCATGTGCGGCATAGAGTTATGCTCGTACAAGACAATAACGTTTGAATGTTATGGCTATCTTCGACACGATCGAGACACCTTATCCTTTAACCTTTAATTTCCATCCAACTGTAAATCTACCAAGTCAAATCCGTTCATGCGGTGATTATAGTTCGTCTTGCAAAATCATCCAACTTCAATGTTATCGTTCGATATTTCTACAGTCTACTTTTGGCATTCCTTGATAACCAAGTTCAAATATTCAAAGCCTTCAGTCGTCGATGGGGACGAAGTTGAAATTCAGCTCAGCCTACCATCCTCAAACCGATGGCCAGACAGAACGGGTGAATCAGGTACTAGAAGATATGCTGCGCCTCTGCGTAATCGATTCCAAGTCAAGTTAGGACGTCATCCTGCCGCTAGCCGAATTTGCTTACAACAACAGTTATCAGTCTAGCATCCAGATGGCTCCGTATGAGGCGCTGTATGGGCGGAAGTGTAGGTCACCGATCTGCTGGGATAAAGTTAGGGAGAGGCAAATCCTTGGGCCGGAACTGGTTAAACAAACGGTACAAAAGGTTCGGCTGATTCGAGAACGGTTAAAAGTAGCACAAAGTCGGCAAAAGAGCTATGCCGATGTTCGTCGCCGCCCTCTTGAATTCCTAGAGGGGGACCATGTATTCCTAAAAGTCTCTCCCATGCGTGGTGTGACGAGATTCGGGATAAAAGGGAAGTTAAGTCCAAGATTTGTTGGCCCGTTCGAAATTCTCAAACGAGTCACTTCAGTTGCTTATCAAATTGCTTTGCCGCCAGCCCTATCAGATGTGCACGATATTTTTCATGTGTCTCAGCTAAGAAAGTATGTGCACGATCCGAACCATGTGGTAGACTTGGGTCAGTTA
Organism: Iris macrosiphon; assembly: GCA_036927795.1. Taxonomy (NCBI): domain Eukaryota; kingdom Viridiplantae; phylum Streptophyta; class Magnoliopsida; order Asparagales; family Iridaceae; genus Iris; species Iris macrosiphon. Next base: position 311,053,465 of record JAYESA010000005.1, on the reverse strand, counting down.
GATCTGCAGGCGGACTTGTCGTACGCCGAAGAACCCGTGCAGATATTGGAACGTAAGGAAAAGCAGTTACGGAATCGGGCAGTATCGTTAGTGCGCGTTCTGTGGCGGAACCACGCGATCGAAGAATCGACGTGGAAAATCGAATCTGAGATAAGGGAAAGGTTTCCCTCATTATTCCTTAGCGGTAGGTTCTATTCCTAAGTTTCGGGACGAAACTTTCTTTTGGATGGTTATGATATAATGCCCCGTTCACCCTATTCGGGGAGCGCGGCCAAGAAACACTTAAGACCGTCCGAACGGGACAGATCGAATCAAGATCCTTTCCTCGTTATGGATTGGTTTCTTCGGAATCAGGTCCCATATTCAACGGATCGTGCCTTAAGGATGGACTCGGCGGCAGAGTCGAGAGGGGCCTTTCCGTTGCGTTGGTTTCTTGTCCGTTTTCGTGCCGCTTGGTTGCTTTTTGTTGGTTTTATGACTTGCGTTTTCTTGAACGGTTTCGATGGATTTTATTGTTTTCGTTCTTAGGATCTCGCAATTTCATATCGAACCTCGGAGACCGAAGCAGGGGATATTGATCATCTGTTGGTGCGTGCAGGTGATCGGGTAGACGACGCTCGTGCGGAGTCTTAAAGTTCTTCCTTTCTCTCCTACTTCCCTAACTTGTGAGTGGCTTTATTTCAATTAGCTCCCTTCTTCCAAGTCTGCATTCTAAATAGATTGACTCATTGTTCATCCCGATCAAATGATACTAAAACACATATGACTGAGTCAAAATAGAAAAGAAGTAGGCTTGAAACACCAATAATGCTTGTCATATGGAAATTGTTCTGAACGATCACACTATAACGTGCATGCCCGTCATATATCATAACCATTTCTATGTTAAGTTGTAGTTAGATTCATTTATCTATAACTATTCATGGTATGGTGCAAAATGGGAAGGAAAATGTGATCCTTACACAAGTAGCATAGACTATGGAAAACTACACTATGTTCACTTGCTTATATTTGCTTGGATATGTGTTTCATGTGATAACTTAGTTGGTTGCGGTGGTATGATTTTGGACAACTTGTATACAAGGGATATCGTTCTACGAACGGTCGCCGGGGCACCGGGACCGCTTCGCCCCGGGTAGAACAATTTGCTAGTGTAGTCCTAGCATTTGGATGGGTCCGTGCGTCCGCTAAGGGCTAGCTACCCGAGGCGGAATGGCAGCCGGCCCATCCTGAGTCCAACCAAGTGATTGTTATGTATATTTAAACTGTGCAGACTAACTATGTCTTCGTGGCAGGGAAGGTCATGGTAAGTTTTGTACAGATGGCTTAGACGGTACAGGTAAAGTCACCGAGCGGTGACACATTTGGTTATGTTATTTTACTCTATCTTATGCGAAGAATTTATCTAAGCCAAGGTAGATAGATCACATGAAAATAAATGTTGCATGCTCATATGAACTCGTTGTAGATTTTGGTTAAGTTGGGTTAGCTCGCCCTCACCGGTACTTTTCGAAGTACTGACCCTCGTTGCAGCAGGTTCCCCGAGCTAAGGCGACGCGGCGAGGAGCTGAAGCTTTCTCCAACCCCCTTCCTGAATCAAGACGCTTTCGTGACGTGACTTTTGGTAGCTCCAGTACATAAGAAGCAAGGAGCTCGCTCACTTTTGGGAAGCCACAAAACGATGGTGTTAACTCGTATCCAAGGTGTTTTGTGTTTTGAATTCTAGTAAAGGATGTAATATATGGAACGGCTATCTCATTTTGTATCCAAGTTGTAAGCCTGTGTGGCATCCTTATCGTTTTGGGTCAAAAGTCTGTAAACAGATGTTCATTATCAATAAAGAAAAAACTTTTCTATGCCTCAATGTGTGTTATCTTATTTGCGTACTCTGTTGCATATGTTTTAAAGATCATCATTATGCCTAGGCCTTGTGCACGCGTGCCCTACGCGTGCACGGCATCACGCCCGGGGGACGATTATCGATTGGACTAAATCGGGACGTGACAAACCCCGCCTTATCATTGTATAGTACATGGAGACTTTACTTGCTATTTGCGTAGTCGGGATTGTTGAGTTGGAATGTAGTAATTTTCTTTATATATGCCATAAAGTAGTGTGAGTTCATACTGAGGCGTAGCACCTCACGGAACATGACACGGGATGGAGTAAAATCATGTTGCATTCATGGACGAGAAAGGCTATCAAGTAGTCGTTCCGAGTCAGGCGATGGAAGGGAAAGGAAGGTACTCGGGATGTGCAGATCACCGAGACAGTCTCTAATCAGGGAGCTGCGTAAAGAAGAAAAGATCCGAGTGTAGTCCTCGGCAAAGATTGATCCGAGAGTTGTCCTCAGCTAGGATTGGAAGTGGGGGAGTAGTTGCATGATCACGGACAACTGGTTGCGCACCAGGTAGAGTCCTCGACACGATTGCTGAGGCATCCGAATCGTGTCGGCCCGGGAGGACAGTGCCAGTGTAGTCCTGGCGATACGCTAGCTGATGACTAGCGGGCGAGAGCGAGACATCCAGCAAGGCTTGCTACCGACCTGGATGGGCGTCGACTCGTTAGACGGTTGGGAGGCCCAACAAGGCTAGCAACCGAGCTGAGAAGACGGTCGTCCATCGCAGATTATGTCCAATATGGCTAGCAGAGCCAGTGACCTTCATATAGATAAGTCATGTTTGCATAGCGGCTATCCGCATTGAATAAAGGAGAAACGGGAAGGAGTGCATTTGCACGACATTTTGCATAATTAGAATGGATACACGGTATCACATATAGTTCTAGTAAAAATGGGTCTTCTGAGGCAGAGGCACTGTATAACACTTGGGTTTCATAGTTGCTTCTTGTTATTCTGTAGTTCATTATTTATATTGCTGTATATGACAGGTAAGGCCGAAGGGTAAGAAATGGTAAAGTGAACTCAATTGTTTATTATTATGACACTCTTGAGCTGACACGAAGATTTCTTTCTTTATATTGCCATGTAACTGATCCTAAGACAAAAGAATAGAAAGACAACAAAATCAGTCGGTGCACATAACTAATGAACGTGCTTGTTTTGTGGCGTGGGCGAGAGGCCTCCCCACCAGTGCATTCAATGTACTGATACCCAACCAGTCTGCATGCAGGGTACAGGGGAAACTCGTACGGATTCGGAGATCGCTAACGCAATCAGGCGCCGGACCACACTTGGTGTCTTGGAGCGTGGCGCACGGACCCGGAGCTCGCATATATGAGACAATGTATGAGAACATCATCATCCAGATCGTTTGTATCGGTTCTGAGCCTAAGGACATGTTCGTTGTAAGAGAGAGAGCATGAGCGGTTTGTAATCTCGGCCTAGCGCCGCTTGTAACATTTACTTCATATCAATAAAGAGCTTGATTGGATTCAATACTTGTGTTCATTTTATGTTTCCGCTATGTCGACTCTGTGAACTAGTTATCAACGGCCGTTACGGTATTTGCCTTGCGCGGGCGCAACCCCAGGCTGGCACGGCATCGCGTCCCGATGGAAACGTACGTCCCGCGGGAGCGCTGGCGCGGTGATTCGCGCCTAGCGGGGACGGCCGATTCCGGCGGGAGATCGGGGCGTGACAGAGTGTGCGTGCATGGTGTAGGTGTACCACTTACGAGAAAGAACCCCAAATTAGTAAAGTTGTTAACCAAACACAAGTAGTTCGTCAATCCTTCCGTACTCACGTAAGCTCGCCTCCCGTTCTTTCTTCTTCATTTCATCTTCCTTGTTGTTTTGTTCCGTTCAATAGGTCCCACAAGTCTGTCTCCTCCCTCTTCTTAAGTTAAGAAAAAGAATAATGCTGCTAGATTGAACGAACATTGTAAGAACCACCACATATTAAACCCACGCCTATTTTTGATTCTTAACAAGGCGACCGTTAGGTCGCCCACTCCGCGGTAAGTCCACTATTTCTTTCAGAATCTTTTGATTTGAGTCCATAATAACAGACAAGTTTCATTAATGAAAAAAAAAACGGAGGCCCGCATCTGCTAGCATTGTGGTTTGGAATATATTCTTTATCAATGGCCCATCCTTTCTTTGAACCTTATCAATGATCGAACTTACAAATATGAACTGAGTGACATTTAATGAGTAAGATCGAATATGGGAGAGGGATATGGAAAGGATGAAGTAATGAAAGAGGAAGTCATTGCTAGTAGTAACGACTTGTGAAATGGTCCACCCCAAAACCAAGGGGGTACTAACTAACAGCTGAGTCCTCTCTGAACCGCAGGAGATAGTTGCCCATCATATGTCTCACCAACTTCACTTGCCTCTAAGGGGGGCTCGCTCTGGACAGGTTCGAATAACTTACAATACACGGCTCTACGAATGGGTGAGAAGTGTTTTCAAGACTTTGCGAGACAAGAACCCATCATTTCGATTGGGGAGTCTGTTTTGTCCACTTTATCCATCCCCCTCTATCAAAAAGACGATGGAATCCCTTCTTATTCCCATGTTTGATCTTTTCAATCTCTGCCTCCATGAGGACAGAGACCCCTGTAGAGAATGAAGATGGGCCAAGACGCTTGATACGCCCTCTCAAGAGTGCTTCTCTAGGCTCCACTCTCTCCCCTGAATAAGTAAGGCTCCGTTAGCCTGGGCTGAGATGGGGATAAGGAGTAAGGATTGACCAACTTTCTGCCAGACACTGGTGGATAGGGGTTCGCTCTGTAAGTGTTTAGAGCTAAGTGTAGTGGTGTAGTAGTAGGCACTTTTAGGCCCCTTCCCGGCTACTGGATCATCCAAGTGCTTCGGATACTACGGACCCTCTGCCATCCATTGCAACAGAGTCATTTCATGAATGGGGGGAGAGGGGGGGGGGCTAAGAACAGTTCTTTGAATCAAACGTTGAATGAAATCGATAATTTTTTAGATATCCGGATAATGAATTGTCGATTCATATATTGCTATATATAGCAAGAAGTCCCAAATCCTTAATTTGGCCAGGAAACAAAGCACTGCTTTTGGCCCAGGAAGACTGCTTCTCCTCCACACATCTTTATTTTTTGTTCTCCGTGCCCGTTCTGCAGGCGCTTCGAGGACCATTGGCACTTTGCTCTCCTCTTATTTCTTTATTGGACGGTTCGGATGGACTTAGCCTTTCTTTTCCAACGAAAAATGGAAAGGGCTCTATCACATCGAAATGTCGATTCGTTTTCCGCCCAAATGAAATGGAAAATTAGTCACCTATGTCCCTTCATCTTTCTGAATCGAAGCCCGGACCGGCTCGCGTCGTTCCAACAACCGACGGGGTGCACCTCAGTATACGTTCGCGCGCAGTAACTGGGAGTCCTATTACACCTAAGGCCAACTTCCATTCACCAAATCCATGTTCATCTCGTCTAGAGAGAGTGAACTCGTACAAAAGCGAAGTGAGTCGACGGTTGATGTATCAGACTCTACCATGTCTTTCTTAGCATGCATTCTCATCTGTGTCGCAACTGATTCGGTAAGCTACGTGTCCGGATGGTCTTTGGTCCCCCAACCTTACTCATGGCAACATTCCGGCCGCCCAACGACCTATAACGCTAATCACTACTCCCACTGGGTCTAGGAAGTAAGCCCTACAACCCAAAACGGCGAAGAACAAATAGAATTTGCTACAAAAGCCAACAAACGGAAGTATTCCTGCTATGAGAACAATGTAATGGAGAAGGTCATAGCCGAAATAAGATTTATTTTGGCTAGAACACCCAAATCCGCTATATATTTGTCACGGGTTTGTCATAATGCTGGAACTATGGCGAATACATCTATCATCATTGATGCATAAATAAATATACCAATTAGTAGTGATTGAATTCCTTCTATGGGTCCACATGATAAACCAATACGAATATAACCTACATGTCCAATCGAACTATAAGCTAGAGGTCTTTTGACTTTCGTTTGGACTATGGCGACCAGTGCTCCTAAGATCATAGAAATAGCTCGTATAACTAAGAAATTAGTATGCATCCATCAGGCTTAGATATTAGTTTTGAGTAAAGGTCTCAAAAGAAGTCCCATAGGCTTCAGAATGAGGATTTCACGATGCTGGCCACCTAGGGGTCACCCAACAATTGGGGACTGAGGTGGTTAGTAGGGAGGTACGGGCAAAAAAGAAAAGAAAAAAAACATAATAACATTTTCCATATTTCGTCTTCAATCACCTCAATTCCTAATCCATTATTTTTCCATCAAATAGTTTAGATTGTATAATCCAAAGAATCAGTGAACCGAACTTTTGTTCAGTTGAAAAGAGAGACTCGAGGAAATCGTGAGGCACAAGATTCATGAGACTGAGAAACAAAACAACAATAAGATTGAACATGCCATACAGAATCTAGCTAATCGACAACATAACATATAGATTGGAACTAGTGCAGCCATGGGCAACACGATAATAGAGTACGAATTTCTGAATGAAACGCTCCAAGGATCACATATGAAGGAGAACAACACGAACTGGAACATGAATTCTGTTAATCTAGTTTCTTACAAATACATGAAATTCTGACTCCAAACAACTTGCTTGTAATATAACCATTTGATGCTTTGAACTCGCAAGGTTCACAAATTACACACGCAACAATGCAAGGGCAGGGCCAAGTCTCTACAGATACAAGGCATGATAATCAATTTCATCAAAACTAATATGCAGTAGCTGCGGTAGTTGAAGCATAATATTCTAAACAGATATCTTCATTTACATTACTGTGGTCTCTTTGGTCCTTTGTGAAACTGATGATTGATCATATCTATAGCATATCCAATGATTTAGAACTCTCTCTCTCTCTACTTAATCAAGTCTCTCTCTAGGGGTGAGTATTATTCGGTTTTGGACCGAAAATTTTGGAGATGTGATTTGAAACTAAGCATTTCAAGTTATAGTAGAACTATTTTTCCATCTAATTCCAGCATCTACTATTCAATCCTTGTTGGAAGTATGAATTATTATTGCATTCACAACTAGTGGACTTTTTATAGCGACATGTGTCCCACTTATCATCCAACCCCGCGTGCATTATACCACACTCATATGTAACATATTACATAAGGATGTAGTGCAATGTACGCAGGATTGGATGATAAATGCGACACATGTCGACATTTCGAAAGTCCTAATAGATCATTCGGAATACAGTAGTTGTGGATAAGATAATAGTCCATGAAAATAAAAGACCACATGGCACAAGACTAACTCTACTCCATTGTCCAACCTTCTAAATTCCCCCATCAAAAAAGTCGACAATGAACCCTATGTTAGTAGAGTAGTATGAACTAAAATTCCAAATGGAAGTAAATATCTCAAAAGCAACAAGACTAAACAGTCATGGAAGGAAAAGACAAGTACTCATTTACTCCCCCACCAAATGGGCCCCATTAAGAACTACTCGGATCTTTAAATCCCATGCTTTGCCTACCAAAATATATGTTACCCTATAGTTTAGTAAGACTCTTATAAACCCAACATAATCAACATACCTACAAAATCTGATATGATCAAGGAACCTGAACACGACTATACAAAATAACTCTACCTAACCCAACATGATTGAAACTTGCCCAAACTGACCCAACTTATATAGCTTAAATCAACGCTCTCATAACAAAGGTTAGCTAATCATGCTTGTAGATATACATAATAAAATTCCAAAAGCAACATTTCAAGCCTTTTGTAACAATTACTGTAACCATGGTTTGAGCTAAAAAGGACTAATAGAATCACGATCAAAGGATTACAACAAGATCCTCACTAAACGTGACCAACAAATCCTACTCAAGAGTAGCATGGGAAGGGATAATTTTCAACTCTTTCAGTTAAAGGACCTCTACCGATTCTCAATAATCTTGAGAAACATGCCTTCAATAACCTTGGTGAGATTTCAATAAATACTTGCAGCACTCCACATAGATACAACAGTGCATAATGGCTCTTAAACTAGATCCATTTGTTCTTATAATAAATAACCATGATCTCGCCAAGGTCTCATCCAAATCTCATTGAACCCGTCAATTTCTCATCTGAAATCCTGATTCAATGTCTTTTCTACTATTTGGAAATCAACATCCACAACCATAAAATAGTTCACCTGTGTACCTCGTAATATGCTTATTACTTTGGTCATTTTACACCATGGCAACAATTGGCCCAATAGCTCATGAACTTGACAAGTTACCATCAACTGTGAAGTAACTATAAAATAATTCACCAAGATCTCACCCAAGATCCATTAAGATTAAAGACTACGACCCCCATCCCAATAAACTCAAGTCTGTCTTACTTTTGTATGGCATAGCCAAAACAATAAATTACTTAATAGTTAAAACTCCTCAAAAATCCCAAAGCCAAAAACGTCAAGACTATGGGCCAGTTTTGTTCCTATTTGAAATAGAAATTTTTTTTTTCAAATGGCAAACAGCAACTGGTGCCTCCCCGAGCGACTGGTATTTGCCGCTTTGGTCATTTTGGTATGATCAAAACGGTGAAAGGTGGAACAAGACGAAATTAATTGTGGGAACCAAATGATTTTCATGCCGTTATGGTCAAGATTATTGACGAAAACGACAAATGGTCTTATTTCAAACGGGAACCAAACTAACTCTTACTCAAATTGCACCCTCAGGTTAGTTTGTTAGGGTTATAGATTTGCTATTCCAGCCCCAACATTGATTGTCTTCTAGATTGAGGCATCACTAGAGATAAGACGACATAAATCGATATTGCAATAAGGGCATTATGTAAACATATGTTCTTTTTCAATATGAATGCATGGTGAAAATGACTACTTGCATAGCATCTTGATAATGAAAACTTCCTTTTATTATATAAAAGGAATATAAACCAATACATCTTAAGATCCTAAGACAAGAAATGATATTTGTCCCAACAACCACTAGTGGACTGTTTAGAATCGACCGACTCCTTTGAAATAGTTACATGTGTCATATTTATCACTCAAACCCATTTGCATTGCACCCCACTCCACTAGAAATGTGGTGCAATACACACATAGCTGGTGATAACTGAAACATGTCAAAATTTCTTCAAATACATGGATGAAGTTCTTAGAATCTACCAATAGTAGAAGAAATAAATTCTTAGCAAAAGAATAGAGAGTTGATTGTTTTCACTCACATTCGTCCAAGGCCATAGTTGTGAAGACAAGACGAAGGTTCAATATCTCATCTCATCATGCAAACTTGGTAGACATGGTCATCCAAATCGTAAACGTTCACATTTTGGAGAGACATGCCTACCAAATCTGCAATATGAGATAGCTATACATGATCCTAATAATTTCTCTAACCAAATCTTAGTGGTATTATGGCCATGATTTATCTGACAATATCTTTTATCTCAATGTGGAAAAAAACATTTCTCTCTCGGTAGATGTACTAAATATATCTAGATAAATTTAGTTATTATATATATTAACAAACAAAAAATGCAAATATACAAAAAAATTGAATAAACCGAAAACCGAACAGATTTAATTCGGTTCGGTTTGGTTCGGTTATAGGCCATTTCGATTCGGTTTCAGTTTTGCTTATTCGATTTTCAGTCGAATTCGATTTTGCTTATTCGGTTCGATTTTGGACTTAATGAACCGAATGCTCACCCCTAGTTAAATTTAGGAACTTGAGATTCGTGAACCACAACATTTCACAACCATGTGCTGTGGCTATGCGGTCAGCATTATTCAATTTTGGACCAAAATTTGAACCAGAATAAGTTCAATTCGGTTTGAAAAAAATTCGATAATTTACGATACCTTCCACATTTGACGAAAACCGTCAACGACTCACGGTCAACCCTTTGTCCAACATTATTTGACAAAAATATCCCCCATTCTTCTTCCCCTTCCCTTTGCGCACCCCGTAGTCCCCTCCCCGCCGCGCGCACCCCGCTGCCCCCCTTCCCGCCTCGCGCCCCCGCTGTCCCCCTTCCCACCGCGCGTCAGCGAAGCCGCTGATGTTGCTGTGGTGCTTGTCACGTTCCGATTCTGAAGAATCGATAGTCGTCCCCCGGACATGACGCTGTGGTGCCTAGGTTGCGCATCGCACAAGACCAAGGTATTTTTGCATAACGAGCACATATTCAAAGTACGCAGATAATTGAAACACAAAGTTGAAACATGAAAAAATTCTCTTTATTGATAATGAACATCTATTTACAAACTGTTGAACGAGTCAGATAGTTGTCGCACGGGCTTACAAAAGTGGACACAAAATGAGATAGTCGTCATGTACATTACATCATTTACTAAAACTTCAAAATTTTAAGACCTCCAAGCGGGACAACGGATTTTTCTCGAAGCTGCATGAGTTAAGTAGGCTGGCTCCTGAGTCTTCAAAATGCTTCTCGCTAAGGCACGATCTGGGCGTGCCGGTTGGTGGACTGGAACGGGAAATAGCTTCAGCGCCTCGCAGGATCTCCTTAGTGCGGGAAACATGTTTCAACGAGGATCAGTACATCGAAATGCATTGGTGAAGGCGAGCTAACCCAATTATACCAATCAACACGTTGTTTATATGAAACATGCAACTTATTTGTGGTCTTTCTATCTTGTCTTAGTTCATTTTATAGCAAGCAATAGATATAAGATTTACTGAAATAAACTTGCCACCGTTCGGTGACTTTACCTGCCCGTCTGAACCACCTACACAATACTTACCATGTCCTTCCCTGCCACGAAGACACAAGTTAGCTTGCACAGGTTTAAATATACGTGGGGATCACTGGCATGATGCCATAAAGGATGACTAGTCAATGACAAGGATGGAATGCATCGAGAAAGTACAAGTGGCACTGCAAACCATCCCGTCCAGTACAAGAAGACTACACTTGAAGTTCCGTCCGGATCGGAACGGTGCCAGTGCCCCAGCGACTGTCCGCAGGAACTATACCCTTATGCACAAGTTTTCCGTGATCAAATGACGTCTATGTTAGGTTTATCTATTTGTGAAGTTGAGACAACACGAGTACAAGACAAGTAGCATGGCATGATTCATTTTGCAGTCTTCCTGAACAATTCATTGCATAACAAGGTGTGTTCCATACTTAGCGCAATTTATAGAAGAAGTATACATTCTAACTAAAGTTGAAGCTAAGCATAAGAACATTCTAACGAAGTAGCATGCAATAAGATAACCGTTCACAAGTTGATTGACAAGCATAAAGTAGTCCAAGTCTATTCCTTCTTATCTTGACATCTTTTAGTTATTATTTTGGTATCGTTTGATCGGGACAAACAAGAAAGCAAGATTTTAGATGTGAAGACTTGGAAGAATGATCAACTGAATCGAATATTAGTTGGGGAAAGGAAAGGAAAGAGGTGCTTCAAGACTCCGTTCGCACGTCGTCTACTGCACGATCACCTGCATTACCACGAACAGCTGATCAATACCTCTTCTACTCTTTCCAAGCTCAGAATTGAAATACAGTTCAACGAACGAAAACAACGAAATCCATCGAAACCGTTCAAGAAAACGCAAACAAATCCGAAAACCAACTCAAAGCACGAAAGCAACAAGGCGACATCGAAAACTAGGCAAAAAAACTTGCAGCGGAGAGGTCCCTCTTGACTTTGCCGCTAAGTCGATCATCGGGACACGGTCCACACTGAATATGGGAATCGACACCACAGTGCTTGCTGCTGCTACTGTCGGTGCTTACTGTTGCTGGGTAGCGTCAGGGGTGCACAGAGTCAAGGGAGGGGGGTGGGTCGGTGGAGGCAAGGGAGGGGGGGCAGAGAACGCGGCGGCGAGGGCTGCGTGGCGTCAAAGGCACGACGACGAGGGAGAAGGGGGGCAGGGAACGCAGCGACAAGGGGTGTGCGGTGTGTCGGAGAGGAGGGCAGCGCGGGGGGTGTGGAGGGAAGACAAGTAGGAGTATTTTCGTCAAAAAATGTTGGTCGAAAGGGTTGAGCGTGAGTCGTGGACAGTTTCGTACATTATGGTCAAGCAGTGGGGCGTATCTTGAATTAAAATAAATAAAGTGGAATACAACTCTAATTTTCTCTTTTTTTTGTTTTGGTTTCAATTTCGATTATGTTTCGGATTCCAATCCGGAAACTAAATAAAACTTGTACAATTATACAAGGATGTCGTTATTGGCACTTCTATCAATTTGTATTTCTTTTTAATTTTCTATCATTCAAATTCCAAATATACCCTGCATTCTATCTATGTATTTTAAAGTCTTAACTTTGGACAATTTTAAAATACAACAAATATGTGTATAAAATTATAATTTTTAATATAATTTGACCAAAATTTTAACTTTAGATCCAATCCATTAAACAATAGCAATAGCCCAACTGAACAAACCGAATAAATTATTTGGTTCGTTCTGTTTCGATTTTAGCTAATTTCGATCCGATTTTGGTTTTGGATTTTTATATTTTCGGTTTATTTGATTTTGAATATTTCGGTTCGATTGAAACCGAATGCTCACCCCTACTACTAGGTAATATCAGCTTCTTTTTGGGGGGGGGAGGGGGGTGGAGGCTTTGTATAGTGTATCTATTTTTTTTCTCACAATTAAAAATAATTAAAAAAAATTAGACCTTCTTGGCTATAACATCTTATTGGAACAAAAGAAAAAAACAAAACAACATTTTTTAGACAGCCATTAGAAAAGAGGGAGAACCAAGGATCTCGGTGTGATTGAACCACCCGCCTCGCAAAAGGCAAGAACCGCCTTGCAAAAGGCAAGAACCGCACTCGACCTTGGGCGCTCTAACCATTTTTGAGAAGAGAGATCCACGCAAACATAATGTGCTAGTGATAAACCTCTGGTTTCATTTATGAACACTAGGTCTAGGGGGCATACACACAGTGTTCACAATATCCAATGATTTTTGATGAAGGCACTACTTCTTACTCAAGGCTAGCCCAGTATTGGTACTAGTCCACTTTAGAGGAACTTTTACTCAGACTAGCCCGAAATTTACTAGGACCCTCTCTTCCTCCAGCTCCTTCCCCGGGAGATACCCTTGCCAACCACGACGTCCCCAGCGTCGGCGCCGCCCCCCTCCTCGCCGTCTTCACCGATTCACCGCCCCCAGCATTGTCGCCCTCCGCAAGGCCCTTGGCTTCCCCTTCTGCCTCGTCGTCGAGATCTCGAGCCCGTCGCCCCCTCCAACATGCACATGACAGCCGCCTACACGCTCCAGTCCTATAAACTCGCCTCCAAGACTATAACCTCCCTTCGGCCTCGTCCTCTCCAGCCCCCTCTCCTCCTCCTCAACTATTAGAGTTAGAAATGTCGAGGACGTCAAACCAACCATCGAAAGATAGATCATCGAGCATCAGACATCAAAAGAAAATCAGAAGGGAAAAAAATGTATAGATCATTTTTCTCATTAGAAGATCATCGAGCATCTGACATCTACAAGACTACCGATAGAACTTCAGTTTAAACTCTGTAACTTCAAATGAAAAATCAACAAATGGAAAAGAATATATATGAGAACAAATACTGAACATGTTGAACAAGAAATTAAAATCTAAAAGAATAATAAATCTATATATGATAAATTTTGATTTAAATCTTCTTTTTAGAATGAAAACAAAAACTAAGCTACCAATCTAAAACAACAAAACAACAAAAGAAACATTATTTACAACCAGAGCACTAAAAAAGTTATAATCTTTATACTTATCGATCTCCTTTGCTATCCGGTTTCCTCACGCTAACGATAAGCGCCTCAATACAAACATTGTCATTATTAAACGCCCACTACTCTAAAAGCCTGCATAGGAGACCGTCTAGACGGAGCATAGACGCTAGGCGCCTAGTGTTCGTCCGATGGGCGCCTAGACGCATGCCTAGACCCTCTCGACGTCCGACTATGCGTTTTGAATTTATTTTGCAACTTTTAGTATATTTATATTTTATTTTATTTTATTTTTTGAACCTCCTAGATCTAGACGGCCCTACCTAGACAGACTAGACGCTAGACGGCAGGTATCCGCCGGCCTAGCGCTACACTTTTCACAATCTTGTATACACCTTATCGATAACCTGAAGAAATGACAAAGCCATCTTTTAATATGAAAAGTATTGCATATAAGTTTAAGAAAACAAAAATTAAAATGAATAATTCAATATAACAAAATATTTTATGAATCTATTAGGCATTGAGGCATCCAATTCTTAAATTAAGATGAGAAGTTATAGTAGAGAGAAAAGTGAGAACTAACATGATGCTTGCATCAGCCTGAAGTAGCAAATTACTTCATCAACATCTAAGGCATTCTATGGCACATCTGCAATGAGGTTTGTGAAAGACGGTAAGAACACAGACAACCGATCAATCAAGTCGTAAAAGAATAGAATTACATCAAACTTACATAGAGAACATAATCCTACTACTTGGGTCGTCTATTATTGAAAGTGATTATGTCCAGTTATTCAAAAGTGTCTTAGCAAGAAGTTCCTTGTATGTTTCAACGGCTGTACTGATGTCATGTGGCAGTTTTTCTTCCATGATCCTGTTTGTTTGATGATGACAGAAGACCATAATAATGAAGTACTATAAAAACTTTGATCTTAAACTTATGACATATCTGTAAGCAACTTAAGATAGAAATTTTCAACTGATTATTAACTTAACATCTTAGGTTATATATGGGTAAGCGGGATATGAACCATAGGCTCATATTTTTACATTTGTCATACACATGTGGACCAATAGGAATGGATTCCGCATTCACATGTGCACTAGTATCGAGCCGTCTAAGCCGTTTGTACTCCACTTAACTATTTTTAAACAATAACTAATTATTTAACTACCTAGTATCATTTATTTACAACTAAACAATACAAACTCAAGTAGTTAAGGTGGGAAGTATTTTTTTTTGGGTTGCTTAAGTTCTATCCTAGGAACGACTTTAAATTTTTTAACAATTTTTTAATGAACGTGTAATGCACGTGCACATTACTTGTATAAGAGGCTTGATGACTAATGTATATCATTGTGTAATTAAACATAAACATATATCCAATGTCTAAAAAAGATATCTATAATAAATTCAAATTAAAATATATTCAAATCATATATTTAAAACTAACTATATTTTATTATCTAACTAGGCATATATACAGTCCTAAATCGTATCTATAATAAATTCTAATTAAAATATATTCAAATTACATCTATAACAAATCTTAATTAAAATATATCAAATCATGTTTAAACTAACTACATGTTACCAACTATATTTGACAAAAATTACTTTGTGTAACTCTTTCGATACTCGCGAGCATCGCCATAAGAAACCATAAACATGCGCATAATAGCTATAGTCGGCTCAATTCCATTATTTTTCATTATAAGCAAATGTATTTTCATCATTATACGATAGAAATAAGGATCCAACTTATACCCCTTTGTGTGCACTTCTCCCTACCACATGCAACCAATAACCTCTTGTATATCTCTTTTGATGCTCGCCAGCATCGCCATAAGAAACCATAAACTTGCGCATAATAGCAATAGTCGGCTCAATTCCATTATTTTTCATTATAAGATAATGTATTTTCATCATTATACGATAGAAATAAGGATCCAACTTATACCCTTTTGTGTGCACTTCTCCCTACCACATGCAACCAATAAACTCTTGTATGTATCCACCCTTTCTTCCTCACCTTACTCAAGAAAAGAGAGTGAAACCTATGTAAATAATTTGTATCCACCCTTTCTTCCTCACCTCACTCGAGAATAGAACCTTGGTAAAAATATAAATCTGTAAATAAAAATAAACATGAACTTTAATAGAGATACTATACTATACTATACTATGAAATATATTTTTCTGGTCTAAACATGAACTTTAATAGAGATAAGAGAGAGAGAGTCTATGATTGCATTATGTACGTGAAAAGGAACCTTCAATAGATTTTTCCTCTTCATATTGATACGATAATAGTCAAAGGCTTACAATGAATAACCATGTGATCTTAACATATATCTCTAGGGACAGGATAATCACTATTTCCTATATGATTTACCATTTAAAGATTAGAAAGTTGAAAATAGAGAAAGTAATCAACTTTAAAATGTATTTATCTATGAACTTAACGGCCAATATTAATTAATTAGCAGAAAGAATATTTAAAAGGAAGAGAGAGAGAGAGACTTTCTTATGTATTTTAATTCTAACCGTCCTTTGTCTAAGGGTATAACAGACAATAAGTACCAAAAATAGGGCAAAGATACTTTGAGATCATTGGATTCGTTACCAAAGCTACAGTTCCCCAAGATCAACCCCCTATAAGTACCAAAAATAGGGCAAAGATACTTTGAGGTCATTGGACTCGTTACCAAAGCTACAGTTCCCCAAGATCAACCCTATACCTCTGTCCTCTCATCATTTGATATGGTGAAACAAAGTCAGTATACACTTACCTCTTCCAGATATCATTGATCAATTTGATGCTATGATATGCCATCCAACAGTAATGTGATAACGAAGTATTCATCGACAGTAACATATAGAAAAAGGAACAAAGAAACTCATCAATTTGATGCTATGATATGTCATCCAACAGTAATGTGATAACGAAGTATTCATCAACTGTAACATATAGTAAAGGGAACAAAGAAACTCGGCAAAGGTCTCTGATTTCATTAGTCTCTCTCAGCTTGCAAATCACAAGACAAAAATAAAGGTAGACACATGACAAAGGATGATATAACCTAACTGAGTAAAAACCATATCTTGAGCATAAATCTGAGTCACCCAACTTAGTAAACACCATATCTTGAGCATGAATCTTCTCGGACATAATCTGACATAAGGCCCTTGCCTGATTAAATCGGATTGCAGGACACAACTCTGCTCAGCACTAAAGCTTAGTATTGCATTGCTTTTGCCTATAAAAACGGATGCAGCTTTTGAAAGGAGACTCCTTTCAAAAGCTGCTTCCAAGTTTATAAGCAGTAAGACAACAACAGGTACTGGCCTTGATAAGAAATATGATGTCCCTGAACAATATGAAGATGGATAAATCTCAAGAAGATGAGAGTGAACACCATGACATCAAGTAATTGGTCTGCCTACAAAATTATAAATGGCAGGATGGTTGTCGAGCTACATGAAGATGAATTAAATTGGCAGGATGGTTGGGATCAAAACATCGGGGAATCATGTAGTTGGGAGCCAAACCTCTTGGTTTTTCAGGCTGTAGTAAAAGCTAAGCATTACCCTCATCGCTGCTGAGGAGAGGTCTCTCCACAAGTTCCGTACAAAACCATCAAAATTTCCATAGATCTTTATAGATGTCAGAATCAATTTTATCCATCCTAAAATAGCAACCAAAATTATGGGGCCAACACTAAGATCCACGAAGTGTCTTGATGAATCACAGTTCGATCAATTGCCTGCAGGTAACAATAAAGGCATCAATAAATAACAAACAGTAAGAATGATGAAGTAATATAATTCCAAAGACGTACACCGATCAACTTAAAATAAAAGCTGTATATGTCAAGATGTGTAAAAACAAAGAACATACCGTAAAAACAAAGAACAACATACCGATTATGATCAAGTAGGCAACTCTAAGAGCTCCTTGGTTCAAGAGGAGCTCTTGCCTCAACCTTATCTCCAGCTCGGATTGGACCTTGAGTTCTTCAGCAGGATTGGACAGTACAAGGCATGACAGCTCTCCACAATAAAAATAATTTCTTACAACAGTATCTATATATCATGTCTAGACTGAGATCCAATAGACAGTAAGAATTTGAACAAAACATAAATGGGGAAAACCTGAGTTAAAGTCGAGAAGCATCCCTAATCTCCCACAAAGCACAACCCCAAAAGTGAAATTGTAATAGGAGTTGGTTATAGCCTGCCATGCAAGTGTTCCCAACATGGAGAAAGGTATAAAGCAATTCCCAATGATCCTCGTCGGAAGGAACAGAATCACACATTGTGCTTCAGAAGGAACAGGTAACTCATCTGATCTTACAGAACTGGAATAACATCAACTGTATCTTACAGGATTGCAATGGAAACAGAATCACACATTGTGCTTCAGAAGGAACAGGTAACTCATCTGATCTTACAGAACTGGAATAACATCAACCGTATCTTACAGGATTGCAATGGAATAACATCTTGAAAACCTTTCCTTGCCAGTGTCCGAACATGAGGATTGCAATGGAATAACATCTTTACAGATATGAGAAAATTTTATACAGATCTAAGGAGAAATGTCAATCTGAAAGACAAGTTTAAAGAACTTACTGTCTCTGGGCTTTGAAACTCGACAAATCTTAACTGAGAGAAGCTATCCATGAACTACAATTAACTCTAATTTTAGTCAAGATGACATCTGAAGTTGTATTAGTGTTGCCAGAATAAGACGTGCCTCTACATCAAGATGACATCCAAATTAGTTTTGCCAGAATAAGATGTACCTCTACTACTATGTTGCATTCGGTGTCAAACGGAGAGCTTTGCTCATAATAGTCATCGCAAAAAAAAAGTATTGTCCTCATATTCAATGGAAAGACAATGGGCTCACAGAGCTTACTCCAATGAGAATCAAAAAGTTGGACGTCCATGTGATCAAAATCCATAATATCCAGAGAATGTAAATAAGACAGAGAACAACAGAATGATTGAACTGTACCCCTGGTAACAACCAAGAACTGTACCCTGCGTGAACTCCCCCAAAAGCACACAGAAAATAAATTTAATAGGAGTTTGTTGGTGGCCTGCCGTAAGAGCGCCATCAAACAATGGCAAAGGCCCCAAGTAACAAGAACATTACCATCATTATCCTTACTATGAAGGATAGATCTCCCATCCACATCTTTCTATAGTCATTCATTTGCCACATGATCAGAACAAGGATTAACATATCGTACATCTTAAGGAACAAAATCGCTCATTGGATCTTATAGAACTCAACCAACATATTGTATCCAATTGCATTTCGATCCCAACTCGATCCCACCTGCTAGTGAATTAAGAGGTTTTCAATATATGAAAAAGAACTATCTAAGAAGAAAATACTAAGAAGATAAAGTAATCAACTGTCGAACTATGTGAATTTTTTTTAAGGAACTTGCCAATTTTTGGCCCTTGAAACTCTTCATCTTCCTAAAACCTTCGGAGTCTCGCCAAGCTTAAATCAGATAGCATGACACAGACAACGCTCCTCAGCAAAAGTTACTCCAACAGTATATCACACTGAAGTTATGAAGTTATGTGATAAATATTGAGAACTTACACAAGTTTTGTTGGATAATGGTATTGATGATGTGCATTATTTATCACATAAGATCTACTATCATTATCTCATGCATAAGATAATTTAAAGTTCCAGTGAAAATTAGTTACGGAGAGAAACGCCAGGTTAGCGTGTAATCGTAAACATGTAATAGTAAAACCTACCAATAGGTTTTCAGTGGAGAGATTGGGAAAAAAAATGCACACATAATACACTATGGGGGAGAACCCGGGCAAAAAATAAGATTTACCCCAGTGCGATCCCCCCCAAAACACACAGAAAAGTAAATTTTATTGAGGGTCTGGTGGCCTGCCATGCGAGCCCATAACAAAAATATCATAAGAAAAAGAACCCAAGGAAAAATCAAGACAGAAGTTCAAAAAGAACTCACATAATTTGGCCTTTCAACTGGCATTGATTCAGATAGCGACACATCCTCCAACCTTAGAGTTTCACGTAGTTTGATCCAGATAGAAAGACTTCCGCCAAGTTTGTTGGAAACTGCAGTCTAGACTTATTTGACAAGCACTAAACTTATTTGATAATATATTAAAAACTTAATCAGAGTATTGCCAGAAAAAAGATAAATTTCAGTTATTAACTTCTGCCTGAAATTCTATTGTTCCTCTAGTGCTATTAGGTTACGGAGAAATGTCGAATTATGGCAAATTATTGTGCGTCGTGTCCGCAGACCATCCCAATCGGTTTTCAGTCGAGATATTGGAAAAGAAAGGAAAAAAAAAAAAACAGACACACAATGGGGGAGAACCCGGGAAAAAGATAAGAACTGTCTCCGTGCGATCTCCCCCAAAAGCACCACAAAAAAATGTAATTTTATTGAGGGCTTGGTGGCCTGCCATGCGAGCGCACCCATCATGGCAAAGGCCGGAGTAACAAAGAACATTACCAGCATCCATCCTTACTCGCTCATCCACAACTTTTTACAAAAATCACCAAATTGCCACAAATCCAAACAAAGACCAGAACCAATTTCATCATGACCAGAAGATCCAAACGAAACGGTCGCCGGCGATTCTCGATCTTGGTATAATCGGCTGCGAGTAAGTACAACTAAATTATGGGTATAGAACAAAATAGTTATTCTAAATGAATTATGGAAGAAAAAAAATACTACGAATTTTTGTTAAAAAAAATCTATGAAAAATCAACATCAACAAAAAAAAAAACCATTGAAAATTCTAGAACTTTCTTAGAATTTGGACATGAATAATCATCTTGTTATGAATAAAGCAAAATTCTAAAGAACTTACTGTGCTTTCTGTAGAACTAAACCAAACATAGATCGGAAGTTACGATGAATTCCTCAAAATTCTACTGAGAAATGGTAGTTCTAATTTAAATTATTTAAAAGGACAACTAATTCCTCTACATCGAAGAGAAATTAACAAAAAATACAAAAAATAAATCATTAAATAGAAGAAAAAAAATACCTCAAGAAACTCCTATTGGAAGAATTCGTCATCAAGATATCATAATTAGAACTGGGGACAAAATTCTTTCAGGAAATTCTGGACTAAAAAAAGAGTATAATTTATGCGGAGGAGAGGGAAGAAAGCATCGGTATTTAATACATCGCCCAGGAATGATCAGCGGCTGTGTTTTGACAGTTGGGCGATACGAACGGTCGCGATGCAAACACGTTGACAACTGCATTTGGCTTTTGACCAATTTTTATTCTCGTGCGGGGAGTAGGTGGCGTGGAACTTAAGCGTGGTTTAATTCAACCAATAGAAGGGATTAGTAGTGAACCGGCACGAACCCAACAATTTGGCCCAAATCCAGTTCTAACCCGGACCACCCAAGTTTTAAGCAAATTGCTTGGGTTTAGCATCTCATCCGGTTTAAGGGAAATCAAAAGCATGGAAAGAAATTAATTAAAACTCATGCTACAAACGCCCTTTAAAAGTTGAAGCAAATCCAAACACATGCAAACTAAATGATATACATAATTATAATTAAAAATATAAGAAGATATACAACTGGCTAGGTTGGCCTTCTTGTGCTCACACCAGGTCGGCAATGGCCTAGGACAGTCCAGACGACCGTCCAGAACCCATGAACCAGTAATACAAAAAAAAATCAGTTTATATATATCTTCCATAATATAATGAGGCTTCAAAACGGCTCAAAAGTGAGCCGTCTAAGCCGTATTTATATAATCAATTAATAATTTTTAAAAAATTATTATTACATAAAAAAAAATTTAATTTTTAAATTTGTTATAAATAACACTCTAGAGATTCAAACTCAGCCAACCAAGAAGAATAGCTCTCACCTTAACCACTTAAGTTAGAAGAGATATTTATTTATAATTAGATAATATTACGCAGCTAACCGTTTTCAAGAAGTTGAAATCTATCCATAACTAATTATAATTAAAATATAATCAAATATACAAAACAAATTCTAATTAAAATATAACAAAATATATAATAAATCTTAATTTAAATATATTTAAACAATTTTATATTAATATCAGAATTAAAAAATTTATTTTACGTGTGTTGTACGTCAATTTACTAGTATATATATATATATATATATATATATATATATATATATATATATATATATATATATGTATGTGTGTGTGTGTGTGTGTGTGTGTGTGTCCCTTAGGGAGTAGTCCACTGATAGGGCTACGGGACATGGGTGGGTGTGGGGGGGGGGGGGGGGGGGGGGGGGTGCTTGGCTCCGTTTAGCTTAGGATAGATTAAAAAATAATAATAATAAATTTTATATATATAGGGTTCGAATCGTGAGTCCCATTTCCTGAGCCTTGTCGAAGTTCAGCAATCCTCGACCATTGGATCGAGCGGGCTTGCACGGGCTCCACGCGGACCCGCGATCCGATGGTGTAGTGGGGGAGGGGCTTCGGCGGGCCTCCGCGGACCGGTATCTTGATCCGGATCCATATATATACTAGTAAATGTACGTGCGTTGCACGTAAAATAAAATTTTCTAATATTATTAAAAAATATTTTAATATTTTAATATATTATAATTATAATTTATTATGTATATATTTTTACTTTTTATAAAAAGTTTTTAAAATGCTAGTCGTTTAACCTATACGTATATCCTCACGTAATTAAAAGTAAAAAAATTATATAAATTTTAACTAATCGTTTAACTACATAATATTATATAACTATAATCAAATACCTCTTCTAACTCATGTGGTTATGTGAGAGACATTCTTCTTGGTTGGTCAAGTTTGATTCTCCATGACGTTATTGATAATAATAATAAAAATTCAACAATTTTTTTTACAATTTTTTTAATAAATGGTTGAGTATTTACAAACGGCTTAGACGGCTTACTTCTAAGCCATTTTGAAGCCTCATTATCATTATATATATATTATGAACTATAAATTTCTCTTAACACAAAATAATTGTGGTCTAATGGTTATATGTTAGACTTGCCCACTAGACTAGAGGGTCTTAGGTATTCTTAGTAGTGCAATATTTTTTTAATTTACTTTTATTTCAGGATTTTTTTTAAAAAATTACATTATAAAAGGGGGTTCCTTTTTGAAAGTTCGCATATGACTCCCATAAACTCAAGACCGATCCTGACTCACACAACATAACAAAATAATTCATTCATCAAAGTTGATTTTTATTTACATCTCATACGTAAAGGATACGAGTTTGAAGCCTAGTGGCCCTTTTTTCTATTGAATTTTGTCATGAAATCAAGCTCAATAATCCATCAAAGTTTCAAGTTTGAATAAGTCAAACTTGGGTCGCTTAGCTAATTTGCATCCCCATATTTTTCCCCTAGTTTCACTCACCTTGAATAGTTTAAGCAAGTAATATAGTGTATATATATAATCCAGCAAAATTGTAAATGTGAACGAATTCAAGACATCAGTTGATCAAGAATGAACGTTTCTGATACCAAGAATGATTACTAAAACTTGTCCCGTGGTAATCTCTGCTCACTTCCCTCTCTACAGATGTAGATGATTTCTATATATGAAAGTTTACCTATGATAATGATGTGAAACTTGGAATATTATAGTTTACCACCTAAATCGACAACAGAAACATTTATTAGTCCGCAAAAGGAGACCGCCAACCAGTCCGTAACCCATCTGCCCTCCTCCCCTATTGGCTCGGCTGTCAACACATTTTCTGTAGCATGAGATCCGTCGTAGTCAATGGATACCCATCACGTGGCCTTGCGGACTGGTTGACTGGTTGACGGTCCGTTTTTGCGGATCATATTGTATTTCTCAATTGACAAATATAAACTATCTAAATCTGAGAATATGGGAAGTAACAAAAATATAAACTATCTACAGTTGTCGTGCTCGATCACGTCCAGATTAGTTGAACATATAAGATATCATAAGAATGCAATGTACAAACACAAACATTTTAAAATAGAAACAGTTGGATTTTCAAGGGAATGAGGGTGTAATATCATTTTAATGTCTTTGCTATGTAATATCAGCAGCTCTTAGAATTTGTCTTATGGATTTTCAAGGGAATGAGGGTGTCGTTTTATATTCTGAAGCTTCTTGGCTTCTGTGCACCTCTCTTATGTGTAGCTGTTGTCTGAAGGAAGGAAGATTGAACTAATGAAAGTATTCTCCATTGCTCCATTTTATCTTCTTCCTTTGATTATTTTGTGAGAGGTCATTTAAGTGTTTGTGAGCTCTTGTTGTTGTGGTGTATATCTCCATCTGCTGCTCTAGTGTTTGTGAGCTCTTGTTGTTGAGTGTTCGATCGGTGGTTCGAGGATGGCAGCAACAAGGAACGAGTTCTCACAGTGCCCGGTCTCAAAGTTCGATGGAAAGAAAAAATTTCAACATTGGAGGTCGCAGATGGAACTCTTCTTCAAGGTCATGGAGCAATGTTGTGATTGATGGATTTACAGATCCTGGAGATCAAGCAAATCTCACACAGCCGCAAAGGGAAGAGTTGATCAAAAATAGGAAGAAAGATAGCAGGGCCTTGATGTATATTTATGGAACAATTTGTAACGATCCGTTCCGTTCAAGCGGATAGTCAATTCAAACGGAACAAGTACGACGACCCGACCCGCTTTGCTCAGCGAGAAGACTCGTTCGAGGCAAAGGATTTCCAGACTTAGCCCTTCAGGAGTTCAGACTTTCGAAGGCTCGCTCCGAGTATCGCTCGACCGAGGCGAATCTTCGCTAAGGTGAGTGACTACGATGAACTTGTCTTTGCTTAGCCTGCACACATAAAATATGGACGATATATGCTAGTCGCTACGTGAATCACCCCTTGCATGCTAATAAAGAATACAATGCACCTAGCTAAGGGAATAATCTCATCTTGTATTGCATGTGTTAGAACATAAAAATGGAATTTGGCTTATACTTGGACACTCGCATGCTACCTTAGCTTCGTGCAAGTAGAACACACTATACCTCGAGTAGATCATTGTATACTCTTTGTAGTGCACTGTTTCACTTTTTTACACTGCTCGTCCCATATATTATGTCGTTCGATATGTCCCTATACGGTTTCACTCCGAGCACTACCCCTTAGATCCATGCTAACATAAATGCTTAATGTTTCATATAAATTCATGCTTGCCTGCTTACATTGTAACTTGTACTCGTTTGCCTCATTTTCATGCTTGTCACATAAATTCATGCCATGACCCCCGGTAACACTATCTTGTCTTGCATTCATATAAGTTTCCCAGAAGACTATCGATTAGTTGTTCCGTGCAAGTATGAATCTGAAAGTATTCGGGACCGTTAGGTCGCCAAGGCAATTTCCGAACCAGGGGATTGCATCATGTCAAGTAATGCAAGAATCATAGCTCGTGGAGCAAGACTCATTCAGGTATTCAGATCTTTGGTAGTCTCTCTCGAGCGGGCGAGATGGTGTATGCGCCTTGAGTACTTATTGCTATACCCATCTACGCCCAATAGACTATGTCACGCCCCGGTCCCGCATGGGTCCGATCGTTCTCGCTTGGTCCCTACGGAACCGATCGTCCTCGCACGGACGTGATGTCGTGCAAGCCTAAAGTGCGCTTGCACAAGGCCAAAGCTTTGAACAAGGGAAAGTAAGCTATTCAAGACAGGAGCAGCGGCACATATATTGCAGAAAAGTAAAAAATACAATGGCATATAAAAACAATCTCTTTATTGATAAATCAAAAGTGTTACAAGCGGCGCTTGGCCGAGGTTACAGTTCGCTCAAGCTCTCTTCTCTCGATTACAATGACACCGTTCCATACATTATGTCCCTCTATACAAAAGCAGCTAAAAGCAATCTCGATACGGCTCAAGGCATCGACTCCAGATTTTCGGTTCCTTGGGATTAGGCACGGCTATCGCTTCCTCGGACAATCCAACACCTGCAACCAAGCAAACTGTTGGTGGATCAACACTTTGGAGAAAGTACTGGTGAGATAAAATCAACTGAACAGAAGCAACACCCCCTGAAATCAACACTAAGTAAGCATGTGGCAAAATATTACATTACTAGTGATCTTGCTGTAACACCCCGTTCCGTTCAAGCAGACTGCCGATTCAAACGGCAAAAGTGCAATATTCCGACCCGTTTTTCTCAGGCGAGAATACTCGTTTGAGGCAAAGGATATCCAGACTTGTCCCTACAGGAATTTAGCTTAGGCTTTCAGAGGCTCGCTTGACGTATCACTCTACCGAGGCGAATCATCGCTAAGGTGGGTGGCTACGGTGAACTTGTCTTTGCTTAGCCAGCACACATAAAATTTGGAATGATACATGCTAGTCGCTAGGTGAATCATGTCACGCCCCAATCTCCCGCAAGCTCAATAGTCCCCGCTGAACGTGAAATCACCACGTTGCAGCTCTCCCGCGGAACAATCGTTCTCATCGGGACGTGATACCGTACGAGCCTGGAGTTGCGCTCGTACAAGGCAATGTTGTTAAACACCAAAGTTGTCATCGAAATGACCAAGTTACAGTGGAAGTCGTTGTATTGTGTACCAAGCACACAATCAGAGTAATACGCAGCGAAGCCCTCGATAGGGTCCAAATGAAATGCCCCGAAGGCGATGCCACAAAGGCGATGCCACAAAGACGATGAAATGCTCTTGCTCTTTTCTCTAGCCCACAAAGGTACTTACAGTTCATACATCATGTCTCGTATATCCAAGCAGCGCCACTACGCCTGCGTACCTGAAATATTGCCCAAAAATATGGGTCAGTACACAGCCGTACTGGTGAGCGGGGTAACCCACTCATTTAAGCCGACACTAAGTAAAAATAGTGAATGCAAACAGTTATATGGTGATCTTTCTAGTTGAATCCTAGATTTGTTTCATGGCATATGGATGACATGTTAAGGAAAGCTGTAAAGCAGTTTAAGCATGCAAGCATTCAACTCAAACCAATCGACAAGGATATATATATCCAACCCGAAGGAAACTAGCATGCAAACCGTCATACTCAATGCCATCGCTTGCACGATAACATATCGAACCAATCCCAAGCCTCAAATATCCATCCTCAACCAAAGTTTATATTCCAATCTTGAGTGCACACTCTTGCCGAGGCAAGGTGGCCGCGCCTACACGAAAGCCAAACCAACAAAAGAAAAGCAAGCCATCACTTATACTATATGAAGTCACTGGCTAAAAGCCATAAAGGACATTGATCGGACCAAGATCAATAGGGCAGTCCTACCCAATCCAGGGCTGGGCAGCTACTCCCTCCTGGTGGTATCGGACTACCAGCACTGCGCCCATTCGCGCGATGCCCATTGTTTCCTCCATGGTAGAACGGTCCCGGTGCCCCGGTGCCTCATCCCGTTCCAGGAAACCAAACCCTGTGCCACACAGGTTGTCCGTGACGTGCAGACACGTAGGTATGACGAGAGGATCGAACATTCTTGCCCCACCAAGCGATCCTAGACTCGTTCAACCGATATCCAACCAAAGCATCCATAACCATTCTTCCAACATATCCCCAAGGATTCCAAATCTCGACCTCAACATATAGCCCAAGGCACCAAAATATCAAGTGTTTCATAGGCACAATGCCTCTTCTCAACACAGAGTCCAAATTGGTGCAACACCCATGCTCAAAGCAATCCTATGGCACAATGTGTCATGCCCCGATCTCCCGCAGGCTAATCGGCCGTCCCCGCTAGGCGGGAATCACCCTCGCCAGTGCTCCCGCGGAACGATCGATTGACCCATCCGGGCGTGATGCCGCACGAGCGTGATCCACGCCCGTGCAAGGCCATGGTTCATTGGCTATCGGCAAGAGTTCTAAGCCACAGAGTCGCACAGATTGTTCGAGTGCAGCGGAGTCATAAACGCATAGCGATTTGGTAACAGGTTCACTCAGTCGACAATATAGCAGAAGTATTGAAACACAAGTTGAAGTAAAGCAAGCTCTTTATTGATATAAACAAGTGTTACAGGCGGCGTATAGCCGAGATTACAAGTCGCTCAAGCCTCTCTCTCTGAAACAGTAAAGCGTGCCAAGTGGCTACAATTGTGGAATGATTGTACAGGCGATGATCAGGCGATGTTCAGGCGAGTTCCAACATTATGTCTTGTATATGTGCTTCTGTTCTGGATGCACCGTTGCTTCGGAGTGATCTTCATGCCTTAGTACGCACGACGGAGGCATCCGTACCGAACGAGATTCTCCCGCACCCTGCATACAAACTGGTGGATTATCAGTACATTGAATGCACTGGTGGGGAAGCTACTCGCCCGCTCGACAAATCCAAATACGTCATATAAGTTCCGTGCACCAACTATTAAGTTGTCTTTCTAGTTGCCTTAGGATCAGTTTTATGCAAATATTGAATAGCCTAACTCGTGTGGCAGTGCGCCGTGCGACATGAGAGAAAACACGGCGAGACTTACCATTTGGCCTTCCCTGTCCAAGGCAAACATTGTTAATTCAAGCACGGGCAAGTATAAATATTCAAGAGCATAGCATATGCAAACACGAGTACTGTTATTTCAAGATCGTTCAGGTGTTCAGTTGTTCATTGATGCGATGCAGTAACTTGCACGCGGATAGCCGCTAAGCGAGGATGACTTATCTATATGAACAGTTGTCGCTGGCATAGCCATAAAGGACCAGTTATAGTCTTGAACAAGGATGGAAAGCAACAAAGATGCAGTGGTGGTTGCAGACCATCCTGTCCAGATGCAGTAGACTATCTTGTAGTTCCATCCGGATCGGAACGGTCCTAATGCCCCGGTAACCGCCCGTGGAACCGAATGACCTTATTTCTAAGTTGTCCGCGACATGCAGGTCTGTAAACTGTGGGTCTCTGGTCTGGTACATGAACAAGTTCGAGGCAGTATGTGTATATATTGAACAAGTCCGGTATGGAACGAGTTCTAGGCAGTATATATACAGAACTTGTTGAGGCAGGATTCAGTGATTCAGTAGTATATCGATTGCCAGGCCAGTTGATTCAGTAGTTTGCTCCACGAGCTGTGATTCAGTGATTTATTCAGTTAGGGTGCAAATTCCCTGGTTCGGGAATTGCCTTGGAGACCTAACGGTCCCGAACACTTTCAGGTTCTTCCATGCACGGAATGACTACTTAGTAGTCTTCCGGAGTTTGGATGAAAACATGACAACATTCAAGCAGACAAGCATGTGTTTCTAAGGAACATAAGTAAACACATTTGCTCAGACCCGAAGGTAAGCCGAGAGATGAAGCCGTTAGGGACTTAGCATGCGAGGGTCTGAATATAAGCAGTATTTCAATTTCCATGTTCTAGCATAAGCATTACAAGTTGGGATTATTCCCTTAGCTAGGTGCATTGGATTCTTATTAGCATGCAGGGGGTGAATCACCTAGCGACTAGCATGAACATTCCAGATTTTATGTGTGCTGGCTAAGCAAAGACAAGTTCACCGTAGCCACCCACCTTAGCGATGATTCGCCTCGGTAGAGCGATACGTCAAGCGAGCCTCTGAAAGCCTAAGCCGGATTCCTGTAGGGACAAGTCTGGATATCCTTTGCTTTTCCTTTGAGGCAAAGCGGGTCAGGACAGTTGCACTTTTGTCGTTTGAATCGGCAGTCCGCTTGAACGGAACATGGTGTTACATCCTACCCAACTCGGAAAAAGTCTCGTCCTCGAGACTTACTAAGGACAAGCAGTAATCTAGGGTTGAGGCAATCCTAGACAAGTCGTTGTACTTATTTATTTGGATATTCACTTGCACAAGCATCGAGATCGGCATATCGCTTAGTCTGGATCGTGCGCACTTTCGAAGTGCACTTCTAGCGTGAACACGTCAACCAGCTTAGTGATAGCGAAGTCTTTGTACTCGAGTTTCACATTTTTCTTAAGTCTTGGATGGTGCACTAGTTCAAGGCGTCCCTCGAATAGATACATTCAACCAAACTTAGAGTTAGTAAAATCGGACAAGCTATTAGCGATACTCTCAAGGGTTCGCACAGGTTGGCACAAAGGCCACTCGCAGCACACAATCACACAAGCAAGCATATCATATCATTCAAAACGTATTTTGAAAGTATTTAGACTTATTGTTGGAACATCCCATCGAGGCATTGAGAGAGAGCGTGCACATAACCCACGAACGAGCTTTTAAAACAAAGATATCGAATCGAAGTCCAAAGGAGTAGAAGCCAGGCTCTGATACCAACATGTCACGCCCCGATCTCCCGCAGGCTAATCGGCCATCCCCGCTAGGCAGGAATCACCCTCACCAGCGCTCCCGCGGAACGATCGCTTGACCCATCCGGGCGTGATGTCACACGAGCGTGAT
This sequence comes from Iris macrosiphon, assembly GCA_036927795.1. Taxonomy (NCBI): domain Eukaryota; kingdom Viridiplantae; phylum Streptophyta; class Magnoliopsida; order Asparagales; family Iridaceae; genus Iris; species Iris macrosiphon. Next base: position 311,023,430 of record JAYESA010000005.1, on the reverse strand, counting down.
CCACGCCCGTGCAAGGCCATGGTTCATTGGCTGGCGGCAAGAGTTCTAAGCCACAGAGTCGCACAAATTGTCCGAGTGCAGCGAAGTCATAAACGCATAGCGATTTGGTAACATGTTCACTCAGTCGACAATATAGCGGAAGCATTGAAACACAAGTTGAAGTAAAGCAAGCTCTTTATTGATATGAACAAGTATTTCAGGCGACGTATAGCCGAGATTACAAGTCGCTCAAGCCTCTCTCTCTGAAACAGTAAAGCGTGTCAAGTGGCTACAATTGTGGAATGATTGTACAGGCGATGATCAGGCGATGTTTAGGCGAGTTCCAACATTATATCTTGTATATGTGCTTCTGTTCCGGACGCACCGTTGCTTCGGAGTGATCTTCACGCCTTAGCAAGCACGACGGAGGCATCCGCACCGAACGAGGTTCTCCCGCACCCTGCATACAAACTGGTGGATTATCAGTACATTGAATGCACTGGTGGGGAAGCTACTCGCCCGCTCGACAAATCCAAATACGTCATATAAGTTCTGTGCACCAACTATTAAGTTATTTTTCTAGTTGCCTTAGGATCAGTTTCATGCAAATATTGAATAGCCTAACTCGTGTGGCAGTGCGTCGTGCGACATGAGAGGAAACACGGTGAGACTTACCATTTGGCCTTCCCTGTCCAAGGCAAACATTGTTAATTCAAGCACGGGCAAGTATAAACATTCAGGAGCATAGCATATGCAAACACGAGTACTGTTATTTCAAGATCGTTCAGGTGTTCAGTTGTTCATTGATGCGATACAGTGACTCGCACGCGGATAGCCGCTAAGCGAGGATGACTTATCTATATGAACAGTTGTCGCTAGCATAGCCATAAAGGACCAGTTATAGTCTTGAACAATGATGGAAAGCAACAAAGATGCAGTGGTGGTTGCAGACCATCCTGTCCAGATGCAGTAGACTATCTTGTAGTTCCATCCGGATCGGAACAGTCCCAGTGCCCCAGTGACCGCCTGTGGAACCGAATAACCTTGTTTCCAAGTTGTCCGCGACATGCAGGTCTGTAAACTGTGGGTCTCTGGTCTGGTACATGAACAAGTTCGAGGCAGTATGTGTATATATTGAACAAGTCCGGTATAGAACGAGTTTGAGGCAGTATATATACAGAACTTGTTGAGGCAGAATTCAGTGAATCAGTAGTGTATCGATTGCTAGGCCAGTTGATTCAGTAGTTTGCTCCACGAGCTGTGATTCAGTGATTTATTCAGTTAGGGTACAAATTCCCTGGTTCAGGAATTGCCTTGGAGACCTAACGGTCCCGAACACTTTCAGGTTCTTCCATGCACGGAATAACTACTTAGTAGTCTCCCGGGATTTGGATGAAAACATGGCAACATTCAAGCAGACAAGCATGCGTTTCTAAGAAACATAAGTAAACACGTTTGCTCGGACCCGAAGGTAAGCCGAGAGATGAAGTCGTTAGGGACTTAGCATGGGGTCTGAATATAAGCAGTATTTCAATTTCCATGTTCTAGCATAAGCATTACAAGTTAGGATTATTCCCTTAGCTAGGTGCGTTGGATTCTTATTAGCATGCAGGGGGTGAATCACCTATCGACTAGCATGAACATTCCAGATTTTATGTGTGCTGGCTAAGCAAAGACAAGTTTACCGTAGCCACCCACCTTAGCGATGATTCGCCTCGGTAGAGCGATACGTCAAGCGAGCCTCTGAAAGCCTAAGCCGGATTCCTGTAGGGACAAGTCTGGATATCCTTTGCTTCTCCTTTGAGGCAAAGCGGGTCGGGACAGTTACACTTTTGTCGTTTGAATCGGCAGTCCGTTTGAACGGAACGGGGTGTTACACAATGCCCCAACCGTGGCATAATGCCGCTTTCGTGGCACAATGCCCCAACAGTGGCACAACGCCCTCGCCGATGCAGTTGTTCAGTTTCGAACCACAACTGCTCGCTTTGCAAGAAAAAGCGACCAAGTGATACTCGTACACGGATGCACGCTCGCTCGCCCAAATTCCTGATATTTCTATCGCCTCAAAGTATTATTCCAACCGTCCAAGCATAATCCCAATTATCCAACCGACTGCCTCAAATATAATAATCCAACTCGAGTTCCAACTATCCAACGCGTAAATTATTTTAAGCCACAAATCCTATCCAAGCCAACGACGTACACTCTATGCACGCCTCAATGTAGTGATTCTCAAGTTTCAGCCCAAGTGTTCAAGCATTTTACATTTTTTCCATATTATTAGGCATGAAGGAGTAGAGAAGAAGGGAAAGAGCCCACTCACAATGTTTGATCCCGTTAGGCATCATGTCTTGCCGATACGGCCAATCCCTTGAACCCGTGGTCCGATGCAAGCGCGATCTACTCAACTGGTATGACCGTGCGAGCAGGCCGTGCTCTCCGAATCATCCGACCGATCGGACTAAGGAATACAACATTATCGCTCCCATCCAGCTATTTCGTACTATTCTGAACGAACACCTGATTTCCATCGAACTCGCTAGCCATTTGCACATGAAACCAACTAAATCAATCCTTCTTCCCAAAATCCAACATTTCAAATATAACCAGCATTTGATTTATTCCATCCGACTCAGCGTAACGCACCGAGCGGTTGCGCGACGTTACATAATATACCACTTAGAATCAGGTTCGTCCATGAACCGTGCTGATACTCATTCCTTATCACATGTCGCTAATCCAATCCATAACTCTGCTCTATGCAACTCTCATACTCACGATTTCTGACTCAGCATCTCGTTCTGCTGAATGCTCGTACAGATTTCACGAATTCCCACATCCTCCTTGCAGTTCAATACAAATTTCTTGTATCGCTTAGTTTTGGATCGTACACATATTTAAGGCATCCCTAAAATACATGCATTTCAGCCGAGCTTTGCGATAGTAAATTTGAATAAGTTACAAGGGTATCTTTATGTTCGAGGCATCCATTTGCTTTACTCCCAATTGAACCAAATCACGATTTCTATTCCAACATATTCGATTGAGCACCGTTCTCAATTATGCAGATTTTTCACCGACTCAATGAGTTCGCGTTCCAATTCAATCCATCCCACTATTTCTGAAATCAGTACTAGCAACATCTCCAAATATTATCTCATGTACCGAACGATCATCTCAACTGATACTACCCAAGCTAGGCGACTTACCCAAATATCAAACTTTGCTTAGACCAGCTCAGTCCAATACCTTTTCCTGCCATCTCAATACCTCACTGGGTGAACATCTATATCGAGGTTCGTGTGATCCACGAAGATCTCGCCGCCACGCCAAGGGATAGTGTCGCCACGATTTCAACATGGACATACTGGCCATAATTCCTAGGTTGTGCATGGAATAGTTCTTCGCGCTGCTTCCACTGCCTTGAAGCATAGGATATCACCTTTGCCTTCCGAACGAGCATGCTTCCCAGACTAAGTTCTGAGATATCTTGTAAATCTGAGGCACATCTGTCCCTTCCAGTATTCGCAAGGATTTGATCTGAACGAGCCGCTGCTTTAACTTCATGAGCTAGTTTCACAGTCGTCAATTCATATGAATGCTATTCCCTTCCAGGGCATGATGAGTCAGAGGCGATGTCATCGATAAAAATCTGTGACTCTGAATCTCATCAGTTGACTAGGCTACTTCCACCATCGCTCCGATCTTCCGGCTGCATCTTCAGCTGAAGACTATCCCAAGGGTCTCTCAAATCTAACACTCAGTCGATAAGCCAAATCTCCAACACATATCACTCACATCTGCCCTCGACGCATTCCCAAATACGCCGCCTCAAGGGTCGTTCTATGGGTCTACCATATTCATCTCTGATTCAGCGGACAAGTCGCTAGGGTCAGCTGTCCCAAAGCTACGCTCGTTAATTGTAAGTCATCACGATGGACAGTTACTATGAACCATGCTATATCATATCTGCAAATCCGAATCAAAATCCAACCATTCCATCCGAGCGAACTTCCGAATCCGAGCACCACATGCACTACCTCTGTTGATCTATAAATCAATGCCGCTTAACCACCTAGAGTCTTGCTATCTATCCCAGCCACAATTCGAGAACTGCGCTCGTTGAAACCGTCTTCCATCAATCCGTCGTTCTGTCCTGAATCCATCAAATTTCTGAATTGCCATATTTGTCTACTTGCACTATGACTTGCAATGATTCTCGAAACTCGAGACTTGCTCAAATTCACATCTGTTTGCCACGTCCCACAATGCACGTCCAACTTACTCGAGCAGCACAATGATTTGTCCCGACATTGCTCCTATATTTTAGCTATCTTCAAAAGTCTGTCCGCCACAATCTTTGCCCAAAATTTCATTTAATTTCTGCTAAACCTGAGTCAACTTCTCGAGCAGCAATATCCAAAATCTTTCAAGTTTGTGTGAATCCATCGCATTGTCCCTCCAAACCAAGATCGTGTTTCATTACTCAACCAACAGCTTAAATGTGTTGCCCAAAATCGTAGTTCGTGCTCGATATGTTTAACTAAATATTCGCTTGCTCCATTTTTCATTCTTTCCAACTCAACCGACGTACACCAACCAACTTGTATTCCCGTTCCCCGAGTCCGTTCAGGCAATTCCTATTGATGTCCAACCAAAATATTTTCAGTGCCTTGCTCAATATGTGGTATCCCATATACCACTCCGAATCAAGTCGCTACTCGCATTACGATTTCTTTGCACTGATCCAAGATCCGTTTGAACCATCCCTCATGCGTTTATCCTACCATTCCCAACTCAAGTCTGACACAAAAACTCAAGCAATGCCTAAATTATCCAAATATTTCCATCAATCTCGTTATGCAACTCGTGCTATGTTCCAATCTCGATGCTTCCAGCTATTTTTACCGTCTAATACTTTCGCAACACGAGCAATCGTGCAACGATTGTCTTCCAAATAGTCCAACCCAATATCCAATGGTTCCACACATTTGCTATACGAGCAACTCGTGCAACCTTATTCTGATAATCCCAAGCCAAACTCAAACATGCTCAACCGATGCGCCACAGCCAAAATTCCAACTTCTATCCAACACAGTCGCTACACGAGCAACTCGTACAACGATCCATTCTCATCGAATGTTTCTACTCACAATATGCCGCATTACCAAATCTCGTATGCCAACCAACTGATCCATTGAGGCAATCAGAACTCCCTGAACGACAAGCCAAGCCAACCCAACGAAAGCTCTCAACTTGTTGCACAAATACAACAACGCCACCCAACTTGCTGCACGAATGCAACAACGCCTAACGAGGCTAAGCGATCCTACGAAAACCAACCAAAGCAACGCAACCAAGAATAACATGCAGCCACAACCAGCAATATATAGACTTATTGCATGAAACATCCAATGCGGCACCGAGTAGAGTCAAGAGCTAAATGACACGCGGAAGCTATTTAGAGTTTATGATGAAGCGAAGGACCAAGTCCGAAGAAATGAACCAGGCGCTCTGATACCAATCTGTCATGCCCCAATCTTCCGTAAGCTCAATAGTCCCCGTTGAACGTGAAATCACCACGTTGCAGCTCTCCCGCGGGACAATCGTTCTCATCGGGACATGATGTCGTACGAGCCTGGAGTTGCGCTTGTACAAGACGATGTTGTTAAACACCAAAGTTATCATCGAAATGACCAAGTTACAGCGGAAGTCATTGTATTGTGTACCAAGCACACAATCAGAGTAATACGCAGCGAAGCTCTCGATAGGGTCCAAATAAAATGCCCCGAAGGCGATGCCACGAAGACGATAAAATGCTCTTACTCTTTTCTCTAGCCCACAAAGGTACTTACAGTTCATACATCATGTCTCGTATATCCAAGAATCGCCACTACTCCTGCATACCGGAAATATTGCCCACAAACGTGGGTCAGTACACAGCCGTACTGGTGAGCGGGGTAACCCACTCGTCTAAGCCGACACTAAGTAAAAATAGTGAATGCAAACAGTTATATGGTGATCTTTCTAGTTGAATCCTAGATTCGTTTTATGGCATATGGATGACATGTTAAGGAAAGCTGTAAAGCAGTTTAAGCATGCAAGCATTCAACTCAAACCAATCGACAAGCATATATATATCCAATCCGAAGGAAACTAGCATGCAAACCGTCCTACTCAATGCCATCGCTTGCACGATAACATATCGAACCAATCCCAAGCCTCAAATATCCATCATCAACCAAAGTTTATATCCCAATCTCGAGTGCACACTCTTACCGAGGCAAGGTGGCCGCGCCTACACGAAAGCCAAACCAACAAAAGAAAAGCAAGCCATCACTTATACTATATGAAGTAACTGGCTAAAAGCCATAAAGGACATTGATCGGACCAAGATCAATAGGGCAGTCCTACCCGATCCAGGGCTGGGCAGCTACTCCCTCCTAGTGGTATAGGACTACCAGTACTGCGCCCATTTGCGCGATGCCCATTGTTTCCTCCATGGTAGAACGGTTCCGGTGCCCCGATGCCTCATCCCGTTCCAGAAATCCAAACCCTGTGCCACACAGGTTGTCCGTGACGTACAGACACGTAGGTATGATGAGAGGATCGAACATTCTTGCCCCACCAAGCGATCCTAGACTCGTTCAACCGATATCCAACCAAAGAATCCATAACCATTCTACCAACATATCCCCAAGGATTCCAAATCTTGACCTCAACATATAGCCCAAGGCACCAAAATATCAACTGTTTCATAGGCACAATGCCTCTTCTCAACACAGAGTCCAAATTGGTACAACACCCATGCTCAAAGCAATCCCATGGCATAATGCCCCAACTGTAAACCCCCTCGACCAGTAATTAGGGTTAAATAATTTTATTAGCATAATTAGGGTTAATTAGAATTGTTTATGATTTAATATATATAGCATTATGATACTTGTGCAATGATTAATTATTTTAGGATACTACTTTAGCTGTTGCCCTAAAACGAATTCCACATATTTGACCTAGACCTGTAAACCCCTCGTATTGAACCTAGAATAAACCCCGGATATCAATTTTTGTGCCTGATTTTAGACGCACAAAAGTCGTTACAAACGTCCGTGCGCAAATTAATTAAATTGCGTAATTACGTTCGTTGTCCGTTTCAATTGAAATTAAGACCCAACCTCAACCAGTTTTGACCAACCCAGATCACGATATTATTGTACACTGAGCCAGCTACACCAACGACCCTTGTCCAACCAAATTTAGACTCCCGGTTCTAATTTAAATTAAATTAGAAACATCGTTACGTTAATTACGAATTAATTTATGTGGCTACCCAACCTCAATTAAATTGGACCCAACTCCAACCCAAATCCACATCCACACCCACAAGCCTCCTACAAAACACCAAACACCATCATGGTCCAATGAGAAACACCAAACATGGTATTTGTTTACATTAAATCCCTAATTCTAATTAATTGTGCAAATACCAAATTGTCAGGGGCCTAATTGCAAAATTGCAATGAGGTGTCCCCCTCTCATTGGCCCAAACCATCATGGAGAAAAGAGATGTCTTGACCAACCGTATGCATTTGATTTTCCCCCCTTTCCTATGTACTTACATCACTTTATGTAGGGCACATCATGGCCCTACATTTCAAATGACTAAATCCTAGCCCTCCCCTCAACATGTAGGAGCTTCCCCAACTCCCCAAAACCCTCCTACAGCCGGCCCTAACCCCAAGACAGCCCCCCTTCACTCTCTCTCCTATTTATACATTAATTTATACTACATGGGAGGCACACAAATCAAGGCACCCTAGAAAAACTCTAGTTTCCTAAACTACTACACAACCCGACCCCAACTAGCCTTCCCTCACCCGCCGCCTCCTACCGGCCAACCACCAACTTCGGCCGCCCCCACACCGACCCGACCACCCTCGCCGACCACTCCCCCACCTGCCACCACCGCCCCCCGCCGTCTGGCCGCCGGCAGCCCCCTCCAGCAACCCCATTACCAACTCGAGCTACTCCCTCCCGCACCTAAGGCCGACCACCCGACCACACTGTGCTCCGCCACCACAGCACCGCCGACCGCCAAACTCCGCCGAACCCTCCCCCGGCCAGTCCACTCCCTCCCCGCCGAGCCTCGCCGTCGATCGACGCCTCAGCCACTCGTGCTCGCCCCCGCAGCAGCCACCTAGCTGCTAACTGCTGCTGCTGCCCGTCTCTCCCCGCGCGACGCCGGAGCGCCGTCCGGCCACCCCCCTCCGGCGACGGTCGACCACCGTGACCCCCTCGATCCGAGCATCGACCAGGTACATTATTTTATGTATATTTATCCTTAATTGTAGGTGTATTTCTAGGTGCATGGGTATTAGGTTAGTTTAGGTATTATTATACGTATTTTCGTATATTAAGAATAATATTCTGTATTAATTAAATTGTGTATTTATACCATCTGTATAAGTACCGTATTATATATATATTTATTGTTTTTAGTATTATATAAATTGTAATATATATATATATATATATATATATATTTGTTATACCAATAAAAATATATAAATGCATGTATGTACGTATACGTTTCAGTATACTAATTAATACTTATATATATATATATTTCTGTATAATAGGTATTTTCTATAATTATACCTTATATACTGTTTTATATTTTAATAATAAATACTGTGAATTATTATGTATTAATAAATATATATGTGTATAAATGTATACATATATTATATTTAGATACTTTGAAAATTATATATATATATATATATATATATGTATATGGTATTATACGAGGATAGTATAAAATTAATATAAATTATGGTTAAATGATAATTTCTGTGAATTTGTATTATATGTAATATAATACAAATTTTTATATTATATTTTCATATTAGGAACTTATACATAAGTATGTATGTATGTATGTATGTATGTATGTATGTATGTATATTTTTGTTATATGAAAAATATAAAATATAAATATATTGAGTTTAATTATATTTTTGAAAATTAAGAGATATTATGTGTATAATAGTATGTATTGAATACTTATACGTATTAACCCCTCTAACATGTATATATATATATATATATAGATACCTACATGTATGTATATACATTTTATACACCCTTGTTATGTTGTATATATATAAATTTATGTATATAATTTCTATCTAAGTATATATATGTATATATATATGAAATTATGCTATTACCCAATTATGTATACATATTTACTGTGGGTATATTTAGTATATACTAATTAATTTAAGTACTATTTTTATACTCCTAAACATATATATTATTTAATATAATTAAATATGATTTAGTGTTTATGTATATACTAGTGTAAACTATATGTATAAACAGTCCCGACCCTATGTCAGTTGTAGATACGAACAGTGTGTCTAAGTCGTGCTATTGTAGCGACTAATTTGGTCATTACTACATCCTATATAGGATTGCTGGACACTACTGCCGAGGCATCAGGAGCAGGGCTTTGGATTTCGCAGCTACCCAGGACAGGCAAGTATACCTTGCTGATTTACTGCTTTAAATTTAAATGTTGAATATTTCAAATATACATGAACTGTACGCATCTGAGATTGACTCGGGTGTAGTCGACATTGCGTCGATGAGTAGTGTACTTGACCTAGTTGCTAGTTGACTCAACCACTACTGCGAGGATATTCTGATATTCTCCTAGACCATGGCACTATACACGTACCACGATGGTACATTCATATTGGGATGCGGGTCCGCGTACCCGATTCGCTATCGGTACGTACGACATGCATCACGGACTAGCATGTATTCTAGAGTAGCATAGTTGAGACTTGGCATCTAGATACGGTACACTCAAGTCGTATATTCGACTTGCGTATCTATATTGGGCGAGAAGGACAACTGACAGACGTATGGGATACCCCCATCGGACTCCGTGGTATCCAGAGGAACCACAGACCCGGTGACTCCCTATATTCAGATACCGCGCTCTTCGGAGTGTTACGGACGTATATACATTGCAGATACCACGTCCCTTAGAGTGTGGACGTTATATATATACAGATACCTCATTCTTCGGAATGATGGACGTTACAGATACCACACTCTAGAGGATGTTGGACGTTATGCCTACACCTACTTATACGTTCCTAGGTTGTCCTTATATTGCATTCAATTAGATGGTTAGCACACCCCCTCTTTACTTTTATTTCAGTACTATATCCAGCATGCATATTGTATCTTGTTACGTCCCTCTGAGGACCTGGTTATCTTCCAGATCTGGACGAGGCCTTTTATCCCACAGTTTACGGGCCAGGCATAGAGACGAGGTTTGCTCTGGACGAGGAGCTAGAGGTCTTTCCATCAGAGTACCCCTGATCAGATTGGTAGGCCTTCCGCCTATGACTGGGGCTCCTTACCTAGCTAGCCGTTGTTCCAGTCACCCTTCTTATCAGCACTTTCATTTCAGATATTCAGTACTTTATTTCAGACTATCAGTACATTTGTAGTGGGTTTGTTCCCACCAGACTTATTTCAGTTGTACTATGTCAGTCGACTATGTTTCTCATATTCCAGTCTTTCATTTCAGTATTTACTTGTTATCTGTGGATGAGATTAGACATTGCCTGTTGTTGTTATTAGACTTGTTAGATTTAGGACAGCGTAGCACGCTTCGTCAGGATCCATTAAATTGGGATATCCTCGGAGTCGTGTCAGCTGGCCAATGTCACGTGGCCTGGTTCCATAATATTTTGGGACTGGGGCGTGACATGGTTTTAGTGGTGGCCCATGCAGGTCTGAAACACCAAACATCTATCGCTTGTGGTATGGAAACGTGCCCAGCGAGCCTGCAATAGGATAGAAATTACTAGGTCTCATCCACTTGATTACGCCTTTGAACCTCTTCCGAACTGTAATATATCTGCATCCTGTTTGATTGATTCTATACTCTTCTAAATATCGTTCTATCTCTTACAGCGAGATGAACCTTCGGAGCCGACGTGAGATACTCGGTGCCATAGCACCACCTGCAGCACCGAGAGAGGATACGACTCGAGGACCACCCAGAGAGCATCCTCAGCCAGAGGCAGAGGTGATCCCTCAGGCCCCGATGATGCACTGGCATCAGGTCTCTCCCGACGAGGAGACGCAGCAGCCAGAGGGCCAGGCATCACAGACGATTCCGAGGCAGTACTTCGAGGGGCAGACCTCGAGGGCGACACCGATGCCGCAGTACGAGAGGCCGGCACCCGAGGAGACACCGAGGAGATAGCAGGAGGTACCGCTTCCACCACCTCCACCGTTTCCACATCAGATGCCACCAGCGGAGGGACAGACACAGATGATGCAGTTCTTCCAAATGATGATGCAGGCCCAGATACAGCAGACGGAGACTCTGAGACAGGGTCTGATGGCCGTACTAGAGAGGGCACCTGCCCAAGCACCAGCACCAGCACCGGCACCTGCACCTGACCGACTAGCGGGCACTGTAAAAGGCTTCAGAACGATGGGCCCGGGAACCTTCTCGGGTAAGGAGACGGCTGAGGAGATCTCAGACTGGGTCTCCAACACTGAGATGCTGCTAGAGGGTTCGCAGCTACACCCCGATCTCTGGATGACCGCGGTGAGGGCCCAACTCACAGGCAACGCCCATCACTGGTGGGACTCTATGGAGCGCAGCATTGGCCGACAGCAGACTTGGAAGGAATTTCTAGAGCACTTCAACAAGAAGTATTTCCCAGCTACGGTGAGGAACGCCCTGTACTCTCAGTTCCTGCACCTGGAGCAAGGGAACCTGACTGTGGACGCCTACGACGGAGAGTTCAGTAGACTCAGCCGATTCGGAGCAGCCCTGATCCCCAATGACCTGGAGAAAGCCAGGAGATTCCACCACGGCCTCACTCAAGAGCTGCAGAGGTACACTACTACCCAGGCGAGGATCTCTTATGAAGAGGTCCTATCAGAGGCGAGGATCCAAGAGGCTATAGGAGGAGGAGGAGCGAGACGTTCCAGCGCGAACATTCCAGCCAGGACCCAGCAAGGAGCCGGAGGACCGATCCGCCGTCCAGGAGCGCAGGCGCAGCAGAGGACAGCGCCGTACCAGCAGAAGGAGCTTCCGACCTGTCACTTCTGTGGCAAGAGGGGACACGTTATCCGAGACTACAGAAAGAAGCTCGGGCTCTGCATGGTCTGTGGAGCCAGCCAGCACCTTGCTAGAGACTGCCCCCAGCGTAGAGACGCAGCACCCCAGACTGGACAGAGGCCACCAGCAGCACCACTGAGGATCCAACCCCCAGCAGGAGGCCAGCGTCCCCCAGCTACCGGAGGACAGCAGAGAGGACCACCCTTGGTCACACAGGAGGCACACTTCAACCAGGCCCGACAGCAGGCAGGAGGGCAGAGGCGCGGACAAGCCTTTGCTTTAGCATCTACCGAAGAGGAACCAGAGGGAGAGGCTATAGCAGGTACAATTCTAGTTGCATCATTACCTGCGACTGTACTGTTTGATTCTGGAGCTACATTGTCATTTATATCAAGTAGATTTGTAGCAATGCATAGAGTAGCAACTTCCCCCTTACCTAAGAGTTAGAGAATACTTATCGGAGGAGGCATCGTACCAGTTACCAACACCATTAGAACGTGCTCGATAGTAGTTTGTGGTAGGGAGATGAGAGCACGATTGTTGGTACTCCCAATGCCAGCTTTCGACGTTGTTCTGGGCATGGACTGATTAAGCCAGTACAATGCCGTGCTAGATTGTCGGAAGGGTAGCGTTACTTTTAGACTGCCAGGACAACCGGAGTTTGAATTCATGCGAGGCACCATCGAGCAAGGAGTAGGACACGCAGCTGGAGCTTACATGGCGATGGAGACGGCACCCCCAGAAATTGTTACAGAGTTCGAGGATGTTTTCCCAGATGAGTTGCCAAGCCTACCGCCTGATAGAGAGGTAGAGTTCACCATTGAGCTAATACCTGGAGCAGCCCCGGTATCATCAAATGTGTACCGGTTGGCGAAGAATGAGCTTGACGAGCTGAAGCTTCAACTAGAGGAGTTGCAGATCAAAGGATTCGTTCGTCCTAGTGCATCACCCTGGGGAGCACCAGTGCTGTTTGTACCGAAGAAGGATGGAACATTCCGGATGTGCATTGATTACAGAGCCCTTAATGCTCTGACTATTAAGAACAAGTACCCTCTACCACGAATCGACGATCTGTTCGACCAGCTGACAGGAGCAGTGGTGTTCACGATCATGGGAGGACCACTTGTACTTGGTCGAATTTTCCTACAACAATAGCTATCAGGCGAGCATTCAGATGGCTCCCTATGAGGCATTGTATGGTAGGAAGTGTCGTTCCCCCGTATGTTGGAGCGATATAGGCGAGAGGCAGATTCTAGGGCCAGAGTTGATCGTCCATACAGTGGAGAAGGTGAAGAAGATCCAGGGGCATCTACGAGCAGCACAGGATAGGCAGAAGCATTGGGCTAATACGGATCGACGACCCTTAGAGTTCCAGGTTGGAGAACATGTGTTCCTGAAGATTTCACCTACCAGAGGAACCATCAGATTTGGAGGCAGAGGGAAGCTGAGTCCTAGGTACATCGGACCCTTCGATGTGCTAGAGCGCGTCGGAGAAGTTGCTTACAGATTGGCCTTGCCGCAGACACTGGAGGGAGTTCACGACGTCTTCCATGTATCTCAGCTGAGGAGATACATACCGGATCCGAGTCATGTGCTTGACCACTCGGATCCAAGCTTGTCATACCAGGAGGAGACGATAGAGATCCTAGACCAAAGCGAGAAGGTACTGCGAGGCCAGACTATCCCTCTAGTTTGTGTCGCATGGAGGCATCATGCACCAGGTGAATCAACCTGGGAACGAGAGGACGATATTCGGCAACGTTTTCCCCATCTCTTCGAAGGCCTAGGTATGTCTTAATGTTTAATTTCATTCAATAGTTTTTCTATATGTCTGTTTTAATTTCGAGGATGAAATGCTCTAAGGAGGGTATGTTGTAAACCCCCTCGACCAGTAATTAGGGTTAAATAATTTTATTAGCATAATTAGGGTTAATTAGAATTGTTTATGATTTAATATATATAGCATTATGATACTTGTGCAATGATTGATTATTTTAGGATACTACTTTAGCTGTTGCCCTAAAACGAATTCCACATATTTGACCTAGACCTGTAAACCCCTCGTATTGAACCTAGAACAAACCCCGAATACCGATTTTTGTGCCTGATTTTAGACGCACAAAAGTCGTTACAAACGTCCGTGCACAAATTAATTAAATTGCGTAATTACGTTCGTTGTCCGTTTCAATTGAAATTAAGACCCAACCTCAACCAGTTTTGACCAACCCAGATCACGATATTATTGTACACTGAGCCAGCTACACCAACGACCCTTGTCCAACCAAATTTAGACTCCCGATTTTAATTTAAATTAAATTAGAAACATCGTTACGTTAATTACGAATTAATTTATGTGGCTACCCAACCTCAATTAAATTGGACCCAACTCCAACCCAAACCCACATCCACACCCACAAGCCTCCTACAAAACACCAAACACCATCATGGTCCAATGAGGAACACCAAACATGGTGTTTGTTTACATTAAATCCCTAATTCTAATTAATTGTGCAAATACCAAATTGTCAGGGGCCTAATTACAAAATTTCAATAAGGTGTCCCCCTCTCATTGGCCCAAACCATCATGGAGAAAAGAGATGTCTTGACCAACCGTATGCATTTGATTTTCCCCCCTTTCCTATGTACTTACATCATTTTATGTAGGGCACATCATGGCCCTACATTTCAAATGACTAAATCCTAGCCCTCCCCTCAACATGTAGGAGCTTCCCCAACTCCCCAAAACCCTCCTACAGCCGGCCCTAACCCCAAGACAGCCCCCCTTCACTCTCTCTCCTATTTATACATTAATTTACACTACATGGGAGGCACACAAATCAAGGCACCCTAGAAAAACTCTAGTTTCCTAAACTACTACACAACCCGACCCCAACTAGCCTTCCCTCACCCGCCGCCTCCTACCGGCCAACCACCAACTTCGGCCGCCCCCACACCGACCCGACCACCCTCGCCGACCACTCCCCCACCTGCCACCACCGCCCCCCGCCGTCTGGCCGCCGGCAGCCCCCTCCAGCAACCCCATTACCAACTCGAGCTACTCCCTCCCGCACCTAAGGCCGACTACCCGACCACACTGTGCTCCGCCACCACAGCACCGCCGACCGCCAAACTCCGCCGAACCCTCCCCCGGCCAGTCCACTCCCTCCCCGCCGAGCCTCGCCGTCGATCGACGCCTCAGCCACTCGTGCTCGCCCCCGCAGCAGCCACCTAGCTGCTAACTGCTGCTGCTGCCCGTCTCTCCCCGCGCGACGCCGGAGCGCCGTCCGGCCACCCCCCTCCGGCGACGGTCGACCACCGTGACCCCCTCGATCCGAGCATCGACCAGGTATATTATTTTATGTATATTTATCCTTAATTGTAGGTGTATTTCTAGGTGCATGGGTATTAGGTTAGTTTAGGTATTATTATACGTATTTTCGTATATTAAGAATAATATTCTGTATTAATTAAATTGTGTATTTATACCATATGTATAAGTACAGTATTATATATATATTTATTATTTTTAGTATTATATAAATTGTAATATATATATATATATATATTTGTTATACCAATAAAAATATCTAAATGCATGTATGTACGTATACGTTTCAGTATACTAATTAATACTTATATATATATATTTCTGTATAATAGGTATTTTCTGTAATTATACCTTATATACTGTTTTATATTTTAATAATAAATACTGTGAATTATTATGTATTAATAAATATATATGTGTATAAATGTATACATATATTATATTTAGATACTTTGAAAATTATATATATATATATATATGTATATGGTATTATACGAGGATAGTATAAAATTAATATAAATCATGGTTAAATGATAATTTCTATGAATTTGTATTATATGTAATATAATACAAATTTTTATATTATATTTTCATATTAGGAACTTATACATAAGTATGTATGTATGTATGTATATTTTTGTTATATGAAAAATATAAAATATAAATATATTGAGTTTAATTATATTTTTGGAAATTAAGAGATATTATGTGTATAATAGTATGTATTGAATACTTATACGTATTAACCCCTCTAACATGTATATATATATATAGATACCTACATGTATGTATATACATTTTATACACCCTTGTTATGTTGTATATATATAAATTTATGTATATAATTTCTATCTAAGTATATATATATATATATATATATATGAAATTATGCTATTACCCAATTATGTATACATATTTACTGTGGGTATATTTAGTATATACTAATTAATTTAAGTACTATTTTTGTACTCCTAAACATATATATTATTTAATATAATTAAATATGATTTAGTGTTTATGTATATACTAGTGTAAACTATATGTATAAACAGTCCCGACCCTATGTCAGTTGTAGATACGAACAGTGTGTCTAAGTCGTGCTATTGTAGCGACTAATTTGGTCATTACTACATCCTATATAGGATTGCTGGACACTACTGCCGAGGCATCAGGAGCAGGACTTTGGATTTCGCAGCTACCCGGGACAGGCAAGTATACCTTGCTGATTTACTGCTTTAAATTTAAATGTTGAATATTTCAAATATACATGAACTGTACGCATCCGAGATTGACTCGGGTGTAGTCGACATTGCGTCGATGAGTAGTGTACTTGACCTAGTTGCTAGTTGACTCAACCACTACTGCAAGGATATTCTGATATTCTCCTAGACCATGGCACTATACACGTACCACGATGGTACATTCATATTGGAATGCGGGTCCGCGTACCCGATTTGCTATCGGTACGTACGACATGCATCACGGACTAGCATGTATTCTAGAGTAGCATAGTTGAGACTTGGCATCTAGATACGGTACACTCAAGTCGTATATTCGACTTGCGTATCTACATTGGGCGGAAAGGACAACTGACAGACGTATGGGATACCCCCATCGGACTCCGTGGTATCCAGAGGAACCACAGACCCGGTGACTCCCTATATTCAGATACCACGCTCTTCGGAGTGTTACGGACGTATATACATTGCAGATACCACGTCCCTTAGAGTCTGGACGTTATATATATACAGATACCTCATTCTTCGGAATGATGGACGTTACAGATACCACACTCTAGAGGATGTTGGACGTTATGCCTACACCTACTTATACGTTCCTAGGTTGTCCTTATATTGCATTCACTTAGATGGTTAGCACACCCCCTCTTTACTTTTATTTCAGTACTATATCCAGCATGCATATTGTATCTTGTTACGTCCCTCTGAGGACCTGGTTATCTTCCAGATCTGGACGAGGCCTTTTATCCCACAGTTTACGGGCTAGGCATAGAGACGAGGTTTGCTCTGGACGAGGAGCTAGAGGTCTTTCCATCAGAGTACCCCTGATCAGATTGGTAGGCCTTTCGCCTATGACTGGGGCTCCTTACCTAGCTAGCCTTGTTCCAGTCACCCTTCTTATCAGCACTTTCATTTCAGATATTCAGTACTTTATTTCAGACTATCAGTACATTTGTAGTGGGTTTGTTCCCACCAGACTTATTTCAGTTGTACTATGTCAGTCGACTATGTTTCTCATATTCCAGTCTTTCATTTCAGTATTTACTTGTTATCTGTGGATGAGATTAGACATTGCCTGTTGTTGTTATTAGACTTGTTAGATTTAGGACAGCGTAGCACGCTTCGTCAGGATCCATTAAATTGGGATATCCTCGGAGTCGTGTCAGCTGGCCAATGCCACGTGGCCTGGTTCCATAATATTTTGGGACTGGGGCGTGACACCAACCGTGGCATAATGCCGCTTTCGTGGCACAATGCCCCAACAGTGGCACAACGTCCTCGCCGGTGCAGTTGTTCAGTTTTGAACCACAACTGCTCGTTTTGCAAGACAAAGCGACCAAGTGATACTCGTGCACGGATGCACGCTCGCTCGCCCAAATTCTCGATATTTCTATCGCCTCAAAGTATCATTCCAACCGTCCCAGCATAATCCCAATTATCCAACCGACTGCCTCAAATATAATAATCCAACTCGAGTTCCAACTATCCAATGCGTAAATCATTTCAAGCCACAAATCCTATCCAAGCCAACGATGTACACTCTATGCACGCCTCAGTGTAGTGATTCTCAAGTTTCAGCCCAAGTGTTCAAGCATTTTACGTGTTTTCCATATTATTAGGCATGAAGGAGTAGAGGAGAAGGGAAAGAGCCCACTCACAATGTTTGATCCCGTTAGGCATCATGTCCTGCCGATACGGCCAATCCCTTGAACCCGTGGTCCGATGCAAGCGCGATCTACTCAACTGGTATGACCGTGTGAGCAGGCCGTGCTCTCCGAATCATCCGACCGATCGGACTAAGGAAGACGGCATTATCGCTCCCATCCAGCTATTCAGTACTGTTCTGAACGAACACCTGATTTCCATCGAACTTGCTAGCCATCTGCACATGAAACCAACTAAATCAATCCTTCTTCCCAAAATCCAATATTTCAAATGTAACCAGCATTTGATTTATTTTATCCGACTCAGCGTAACGCACCGAGCGGTTGCGGAACGTTACAAATCACCCCCTGCATGCTAATAAGAATCCAACGCACCTAGCTAATGGAATAATCCTAACTTGTATTGCTTATGCTAGAACATGGAAATGAAACATTGCTTATATATATGTTCAGACCCTCGCATGCTACCCTAGAACGTGTTACTCGGAAAGTCCCCTAACGATCTCACTCCTCGGCTTACCTTCGGGCTCGAGCTTGTAAAACCCCCTTCCTAAAAATCGTATATACCTTTTTATTTATTCATTATTAATTAAATTATAGTAATTAGGGCTAAATAGGAGAAATAGATTTTTAATAATTTTTATTTTAGGTGTTCGGACACTTAGAGGATTTATGGGACCATTAGGAATTTTTCGAAATTTATTCCATGTAGGAGACCCCTTGAGCAGTTGCTAGCCTAACAGTGTGCATTATTCTAATCTATAAATTTTCTTATTTGTATATATATATATATATATATATTTAAAAAGAAAGAAAAAGAAAAGAAAAGAAAATAAATTAATAATATAATAATAATTAATAAAGTAATAATAATATACTATACTTAAAGCAAACTACTATTACTAAAAGCAAACCACTTGCACAGCCAACTTACAAACAAACTAGCAAACAAACGTAGCCAACCAATTCCCACAATTCCATTACACAACGCCCCCCCCCCCCCCCTCCTTTAGTTCCACATCCAGGAGCTTGCAATTCCGCGGACCCGCTAGCCAATCCCTTTCTCTTTTCTATCCAATATATATATATATATATATATATATATATATATATATATATATATATATATATATATATATTATTTCATAAAACCCTAACCTAAAATCTCCAGACCCTCCTCTTCTCATCTAGAGCTGCCACCGCAGCCAGAGAACCCCGCCAGGCCGTCCAAACCATCCCGACGACCCCGACCTCGCGCACTGCAGATTTCCACACGAGGTACCTTCGCTCCGAAGTTGTTTTCCGTCGACTCGCTCAACCAAACGTCGTTCCGTCTTCACCGGTATGCTCACCCCTTAACCCTCTCTTATATTTGTATAATAGCAGACCTCGAACAACGTGTACCCATAGGCGAAAATAGCGCCCAAGTTGGCGCGAGCAGACCGAATTCTGGGATTGCAGAAAACTGCGTTGACCACCCATGCTGCCGAGTTCGTTTCTCCCACCACAGAGATCCGAATTCGGTGATTCTTTTTTATATGTGTAGAACACTTGACCTAGTTTATTTTTTGTTAAATAATCCTAGATTATTAGCTGTTGTGGACAGAATTAAATTCATCACAAAATCCCGCGAACCCACTTTTTCCAGAATTCTAAAAGTTGTGAAACGGGACAGCCCCGCCGTATACCAAGTGTACTGAACGGTGCACGCAGCATAACCGGACGCATAAAAATTTGTGGAAACTGATACGGACGCGTGTGCGCGCCGGAATCAGGCCGTATCCGCGGACACATCCCGTGTCGTAACTTTTATGGAACTCGCGCGTATTTTGTGCACGCTTGTCAGATTGTGACGAAACTTGTGCAACTGGACTCGTGGTAACGCGCTGGTCCTGTGACCCAATTTTCACGCAATTCTGAGATGGTTGACCAAATCGCCAATTGGCGGGCCCCATAGTTGACTTTTTGGACAAAATTGTGTTCGATCCATCGGAATCCACATTTGGATATACCGTTGGGTTCGTATTAACATTTAGAGTTGTTTGACCTATAGTTTGTCCCATTTAGAGACTGTTACCCTCGGTACGCTTTTCGGTGCAAAGTGGGCCACACGTGGACCCCACTTTTACCCGAAATTATCGTTTTGCCCCTGTGTCCAAATTGGACGAAAGGGATGTACTTTTTAGCTATTTTGCTCATTCCGTAAACGTTGGTGATATTTATTTCAGCATCCGGAGATGTTTGTTCGGAGGCCTTAGTTCCAGGTTCCGTGTCCTTGATATTTGGGCGCGTACACTTTACAGGTTTCTTGCCAGACAAGTATACCTTGCCATTGTACTGTATTTACATTCCATATAATGCATGCATATTTATTTCTGTTTATTTTAGTTCATTTATTTTAACTGCTATATAAACTGCGCGTCCAAGAAAACTTGGGTGCAACGACGGTGTCGTCGTACTATATTTTTATTTATGTATATGCATTGGACCTACTTTATGAGACTACCCCATCTTCATGAGACATTTATGTTTCATTGGCCATGACACTATTCTTACACGAGTGTAAGTCACATGTAGGACACGGACTTGCGTACTCGGCTGGCCACTGGTACGTATATGTCGTGCGACGGATAGGGATAACTGCCAATAGAAACTTTGCATGCTAGTAGACCTGGCGGTTATTAGAGGTTTATGGTGTCATGGACATGACATGCTTAGAGCATTGGGTGGGGAGAACAACAAGTACCGCATTTGAGCTCATTTACACTTTTTCTATTGTGCGCCCGGATTCTCCGCCGGAGATACGGGTGTTGATGACCATTATATATTATGTACTATCAGGCGGGCCAACGATGTTCAAAAGATGACGTGCCTTTTAGGCCCCTGGATCTCCAATAGAGAACCATGCCAAATCCCAGGTTTTCAGCCAGATAGCTCACTTGTGGGAAAAGATGTTCTTAACTGTATTCACTTAGACGGTTAGGCGACCCCATTGGATGTTTATATTTCAGTACTTTATTGGCATGTATTTTTTGTATCTTGTTACGTCCCTCTGAGGACCTGGTACCTTTCCAGATATAGATGAGCAGGAGTACCGGCATGAGTATGGACCTGGACCTGACGCTACCTATCAGTCTGAGGCGACCTTATCTTCTGATTATATGTGATTCATTTGCAGCTGTTTAGAGATTCTAGTTGCTATTCTTTTTCGAGACATTTATTCTTATATTAGAGTTTATTCTTTTCTCTCTATAGTAGTTTATTATAGTCGATTTGCAGTGGATTTGTTTCCACCCTACTATCACACCTTGAGATTCCTATTTGAGACTGCTTCTTTGATATTCGGTTATTGATTTTCATTTATCTATTATGTGTACTGTGGATGAGATATAGAATTGTGTGTGACTTGTTGTGACAGTATATTACCACTGTGGATTGGATATTCATGTACAGCGTACGTGTGTATATGGTTTCCATATATTGGAGTTCGTATACATACGGCTGGCGTGTTACGTATTCCTAGTCCTACGTATTTTGGGACTGGGGCGTGACATGTTTGCTAACGTGAATACTTGTATTTATACAAATGCATGCTTGTCTGCTTGTATGTTGCCTTATTTTCATCCAAACCCCGGGAGACTACTAAGTAGTCGTTTCGAGCATGATTGAACATGCAAGTATTCGGGACCGTTAGGTCATCAAAGGCAGCCCTGAACCAGGGGAATGCATCAAGACAAAGTCATTCACTGAACAAAGAATCAAGATTCAAGTATCTCGTGTACTCATGTACTCGTGTTCCTGTGCACTCGTGTTCTCGTGTTCTTGTGCACTCGTGTTCTCGTGTATCTCGTGATAATTGAAAGACCAAAAAAGTGCATGTCGCGGACAACTCGAAAACGAGGTATTATTCCACGGACGGTCACCGGGGCACTAGGGCCGATCCAATCCGGATGGAACTCGTGTGTAGTCATCGTGTACAGGAGAGGATAGCTTGCAGCGCATCGTGTACTCTCGTAGCATTCTATCATTGTCATTGACTACGTCCAAAATGGCTATGCCAGCGACTCGTGTTCATATAGATAAGTCATCCTCGATTAGCGGTTATCCGCGTGCAAGTCATTGCATCATGTCAAAAGAAACAACTGAACACCTGAACGATCATGATACAACAATACTCGTGTTGCTTATAAAATCGCCTTGGTTTTCATTATGAATGCCCCTGAATGTTTATACTTGCCCGTGCTTGAATTAACAATGTTTGCCTTGGACAGGGAAGGTAAAATGGTAAGTGGGTAAGTCTCGTCGTGTTTTCTCTCATGTCGTACGGCGCACTGCCACACGAGTTAGGCTATTCAATCTTTACATGAAACTGATCCTAAGGCAACTAGAAAGGCAACTTAATAGTTGGTGCACGAAACCTATATTACGTGTTTGGATTTGTCGAGCGGGCGAGTAGCCTCCCCACCAGTGCATTCAATGTACTGATAACCCACCAGATCGTTTGCAGGGTGCGGGAGAACCTCGTTTGGTGCGGATGCCTCCTTTGTGCGTGCTAAGGCGTGGAGATCACTCCGAAGCAGCGGTGCGTTCGGAACTGAAGCACATATACAAGACATAATGTTGGAACTTGCCGGAACATCGCCTGTACAATCATTCCACAATTATAGCCACTTGGCACGCTTTTATTGTTTCTGAGAGAGAGGCTTGAGCGACTTGTAATCTCGGCTATGCGCCGCCTGTAACACTTGTTTATATCAATAAAGATCTTGCTTTACTTCAACTTGTGTTTCAATGCTTTCGCTATATTGTCGACTCAGTGAACTTGTTACAAATCGCTATGCGTTTATGACTCCGCTGCATTCGGACAATCTGTACGACTCTGTGGCTTAGAACTCTTACCGCCAGCCAATGAACTACGGCCTTGCACGGGTTTGGCTCACGCTCGTGCGGCCTCACGCCCGGATGGGTCAAGGTGATCGTTCCGCGGGAGCGCTGGCACGGTGATTCTCGCCTAGCGGGAACAGCCGATTTGCCTGTGGGAGATCGGGACGTGACATAATGGTATCAGAGCCTAGCTTCTACGCCTTTGGAATTCATTTCGACTATCTCATTTTCGAAAGCTCGTTCGTGGGTTATGTGCACGCTCTCTCTCATTGTCCCAAACAGAATGTTCCAACAATAAGTCTAAATACTTTCAAAATGCGTTTTGAATGATATGAATGCTTGTATGAATCGTGATGCGAATGGCCTTTGTGCCAACCTGTGCGAACTCTTAAGATTATCGCAAGTAGCTTATCCGATTTTACTAACTCTAAGTTTGGTTGAATGCATATGTTTGAGGGACGCCTTAAACTTATGCATGATCCAAGACTTAAGAAAAGGTAAAACTCGAGTGCCAAGACTTCGCTATCACCGAGTTGGTGAAATGCATGTATTAGAGGGGCACTTCGAGTATGTGTACGATCCACACTCGCGATATGCTGATCTCGAATGCTTGTGCAAGTGAATATCCAAATAAACAAGTACAACGACTTGTGTAGGTTTGCCTCAGCCTTGTATCGTTAAATCAAAATTGATTGTAACGTACTGCTTGTCCTCAGTAAGTCTCGAGGACGAGACTTTTTCTGAGTTGGGTAGGATGTAACACCCTGTTCCGTTCAAGCAGATTGCCGATTCAAACGGCAAAAGTGCAATATCCTGACCCGCTTTGCTCAGGCGAGAATACTCGTTTGAGGCAAAGGATATCCAGACTTGTCCCTACAGGAATTCAGCTTAGGCTTTCAGAGGCTCGCTTGACGTATCGCTCTACCGATACGAATCATCGCTAAGGTGGATGGTTACGGTGAACTTGTCTTTGCTTAGCCAGCACACATAAAATCTGGAATGATACATGCTAGTCGCTAGGTGAATCACCCTCTGCATGCTAATAAGAATCCAACGCACCTAGCTAAGGGAATAATCCCAACTTGTATTGCTTATGCTAGAACATGGAAATGAAACATTGCTTATATATACGTTCAGACCCTCGCATGCTACCCTAGAACGTGTTGCTCGGGAAGTCCCCTAACGATCTCACTCCTCGGCTTACCTTCGGACCCGAGCTAACGTGAATACTTGTGTTTATACAAATGCATGCTTGTCTGCTTGTATGTTGCCTTGTTTTCATCCAAACCCTGGGAGACTACTAAGTAGTCGTTCCGAGCATGATTGAACCTGTAAGTATCTGGGACCGTTAGGTCATCAAAGGCAGCCCTGAACCAGGGGAATGCATCAAGGCAAAGTCATTCACTGAACAAAGAATCAAGATTCAAGTATCTCGTGTACTCGTGTTCCCGTGCACTCGTGTTCTCGTGTATCTCGTGTTCTCGTGTTCTCGTGTATCTCGTGATAATTGAAAGACCCAAAAAGTGCATATCGCGGACAACTCGAAAATGAGGTATTGTTCCACGGACGGTCACCGGGGCACTGGGGCCGATCCGATCCGGATGGAACTCGTGTGTAGTCATCGTGTACAGGAGAGGATAGCTTGCAGCGCATCGTGTACTCTCGTATCATGCTATCCTTGTCCTTGACTATGTCCAAAATGGCTATGCCAGCGACTCGTGTTCATATAGATAAGTTGTCACGCCCCAGTCCTAAAATATTATGGAACCAGGCCACGTGGCATTGGCCAGCTGACACGACTCCGAGGATATCCCAATTTAATGGATCCTGACGAAGCGTGCTACGCTGTCCTAAATCTAACAAGTCTAATAACAACAACAGGCAATGTCTAATCTCATCCACAGATAACAAGTAAATACTGAAATGAAAGACTGGAATATGAGAAACATAGTCGACTGACATAGTACAACTAAAATAAGTCTGGTGGGAACAAACCCACTACAAATGTACTGATAGTCTGAAATAAAGTACTGAATATCTGAAATGAAAGTGCTGATAAGAAGGGTGACTGGAACAATGGCTAGCTAGGTAAGGAGCCCCAGTCATAGGCGGAAGGCCTACCAATCTGATCAGGGGTACTCTGATGGAAAGACCTCTAGCTCCTCGTCCAGAGCAAACCTCGTCTCTATGCCTGGCCCGTAAACTGTGGGATAAAAGGCCTCGTCCAGATCTGGAAGATAACCAGGTCCTCAGAGGGACGTAACAAGATACAATATGCATGCTGGATATAGTACTGAAATAAAAGTAAAGAGGGGTGTGCTAACCATCTAAGTGAATGCAATATAAGGACAACCTAGGAACGTATAAGTAGGTGTAGGCATAACGTCCAACATCCTCTAGAGTGTGGTATCTGTAACGTCCATCATTCCGAAGAATGAGGTATCTGTATATATATAACATCCACACTCTAAGGGACGTGGTATCTGCAATGTATATACGTCCGTAACACTCCGAAGAGCGCGGTGTCTGAATATAGGGAGTCACCGGGTCTGTGGTTCCTCTGGATACCACGGAGTCCGATGGGGGTATCCCATACGTCTGTCAGTTGTCCTTCCCACCCAATGTAGATACGCAAGTCGAATATACGACTTGAGTGTACCGTATCTAGATGCCAAGTCTCAACTATGCTACTCTAGAATACATGCTAGTCCGTGATGCATGTCGTACGTACCGATAGCGAATCGGGTACGCGGACCCGCATCCCAATATGAATGTACCATCATGGTATGTGTATAGTGCCATGGTCTAGGAGAATATCAGAATATCCTCGCAGTAGTGGTTGAGTCAACTAGCAACTAGGTCAAGTACACTACTCATCGACGCAATGTCGACTACACCCGAGTCAATCTCGGATGCGTACAGTTCATGTATATTTGAAATATTCAACATTTAAATTTAAAGCAGTAAATCAGCAAGGTATACTTGCCTGTCCCGGGTAGCTGCGAAATCCAAAGCCCTGCTCCTGATGCCTCGGCAGTAGTGTCCAGCAACCCTATATAGGATATAGTAATGACCAAATTAGTCGCTACAATAGCACGACTAAGACGTACTGTTCGTATCTACAGCTGTCAAGGGTCGGGACCGTATGTATATATAGCTAACACTATCATTTACATATACACTATATCATATTCAATTAAAAAAAAAAAATTTGTTTATTAGTACTAAATGAATAGTACTTCTGTATTAATTTATATATACTAACAATACACACGGTAAATGTGTATACATAATTGGTAATAACATAAATTTATATATTTATACATACACATATATTTAGATAGAAAATATATACATAAATTTATACACAACAATAATAAAGGTATGTAAAATATGTACACATACATGCAGGTATCTATATATTTATACTCTAGGGGGTCAATGCATACAAGTATTCAATTTATGTTAAAATACATAACAATTATTTATTTCTTAGAAAATATATTTAACACAATAAATATTATATACTTAATATTTTTCTTATATTTTTAAAATACCTACATACATTCATACATACATACTTACATACATACATACATACATACTTACATACATACATACATGTGTATAAGGATTAATACGTAAATATACTAAGAAAATAGTATTATATTATATATAATATTAAATCACAGAAATTACTTTTATTATGATTTATATTAAAAACTTACTATTTTATACATTATACATTCATACATATATTTATGTATCTCCACATATAAATATATACATTTATACAAAATAGGTGTTTATATACATACACAGTTACACATATATAATCCCATTATATATAATATTAATTACAATAAATATGTATATATATTACAGAATTTATACATGAGTATTTTAGATATATATACTGGTAAATACAAAATACAGTATTTAATATTGAATACGCATTTAAATACCTAAATTAATACATGAAACTATATATTTATACTTGCAGCCTTAAATACGTACTCAAATACCCATTTTTACACATAAAATGATGTACCTTAGCGAAGCTCGGGTCGAGGGGGTCGAGTTGGTCGACCGTCACCGGAGGGGGGTGGCCGGTCGGCGCTCCGGCGTCGCTTGGGGGCGTCGGCTGCTACAGCAGCGGTTTGGAACCGTTGATGCTGCGGGTCCGGTATCTCCTCGAGGCGGCGGCGGCGTCGGCTGAAACTCGACGGGGTGGTGGAGGACTGGACGGGGAAGGGCTCGGCTGAGTTTGGTGGTCGGAGATGCGGTGGTGGCGGAGCACGAAGCGGAGGGGTGGTCGGTTGTGCACTCGGGGAGAGAGCAGCCGGGTCAGTGTGGTGTTTCTGGAGGGGGCTGCCGGCGGCCAGACGGCGGGTGGCGGTGGCCGAGGTTAGGGGAGGGTCCGGCGAAGGGGTCGGGTTAGGGTGGCGGCGCCTGGAGGTGGCTGGTGGCCGGCGTCGAGCTCGGGGAGGTGGAGTTGGGGTCGGCTGAATGGGGAGCTCGGTTGGGTGAGGTTAGAGTTTTAGGTATAAACCTTGGGTTGTGTGCCTTCAATGAGGTGTAAAAAATTGTATAAATAGGAGAGAGAGTGAGGGGGGGCTGTCTTGGGGCTAGGGCCGGCTGTAGGAGGGTTTTGGGGACTTGGGGAAGCTCCTACATGTTGAGGGAAGGGCTAGGATTTAGTCATTTGAAATGTAGGGCCATGATGTGCCCTACATAAAGTGATGTAAGTACAAAGGAAAGGGGGGGAAATCAAATGCATACGGTTGGTCATGACATCTCTTTTCTCCATGATGGTTTGGGCCAATGAGAGGGGGACACCTCATTGTAATTTTGCAATTAGGTCCCTGAACAATTTGGTATTTGCACAATTAATTAGAATTAGGGATTTAATGTAAACAAACACCATGTTTGGTGTTCCTCATTGGACCATGATGGTGTTTGGTGTTTTGTAGGAGGCTTGTGGGTGTGGATGTGGGTTTGGGTTGGAGTTGGGTCCAATTTAATTGAGGTTGGGTAGCCACATAAATTAATTCGTAATTAACGTAACGATGTTTCTAATTTAATTTAAATTAAAATCGGGAGTCTAAATTTGGTTGGACAAGGGTCGTTGGTGTAGCTGGCTCAGTGTACAATAATATCGTGATCTGGGTTGGTCAAAACTGGTTGAGGTTGGGTCTTAATTTCAATTGAAACGGACAACGAACGTAATTTTGCAATTTAATTAATTTGCGCACGGACGTTTGTAACGACTTTTGTGCGTCTAAAATCAGGCACAAAAATCGGTATCCGGGGTTTGTTCTAGGTTCAATACGAGGGGTTTACAGGTCTAGGTCAAATATGTAGAATTTGTTTTAGGGCAACAGCTAAGGTAGTATCCTAAAACAATCAATCATTGCACAAGTATCATAATGCTATATATATTAAATCATAAACAATTCTAATTAATCCTAATTATGCTAATAAAATTATTTAACCCTAATTACTGGTCGAGGGGGTTTACAACATACCCTCCTTAGAGCATTTCGTCCTCGAAATTAAAACAGACATATAGAAAAACTGTTGAATGAAATTAAACATTAAGACATACCTAGGCCTTCGAAGAGATAGGGAAAACGTTGCCGAATATCGTCCTCTCGTTCCCAGGTTGATTCACCTGGTGCATGATGCCTCCATGCGACACAAACTAGAGGGATAGTCTGGCCTCGCAGTACCTTCTCGCTTCGGTCTAGGATCTCTACCGGCTCCTCCTGGTATGACAAGCTTGGACCAACGGTGATCTCCGAGTGGTCAAGCACATGACTCGGATCCGGTATGTATCTTCTCAGCTGAGATACATGGAAGACGTCGTGAACTCCCTCCAGTGTCTGCGGCAAGGCCAATCTGTAAGCAACTTCTCCGATGCGCTCTAGCACATCGAAGGGTCCGATGTACCTCGGACTCAGCTTTCCTCTGCCTCCAAATCTGATGGTTCCTCTGGTAGGTGAAATCTTCAGGAACACATGTTCTCCAATCTGGAACTCTAAGGGTCGTCGATGCGCATTAGCCCAATGCTTCTGCCTGTCCTGTGCTGCTCGTAGATGCCCCTGGATCTTCTTCACCTTTTCCACTGTATGGACGATCAACTCTGGCCCTAGAATCTGCCTCTCGCCTACATCGCTCCAACATACGGGGGAACGACACTTCCTACCATACAATGCCTCATAGGGAGCCATCTGAATGCTCGCCTGATAGCTATTGTTGTAGGAAAATTTGACCAAGTGTAAGTGGTCCTCCCATGAACCGCTGAAGTCAAGCATGCAAGCCCTCAACATATCCTCCAGCGTCTGAATGGTGCGCTCGGACTGTCCATCTGTCTGCGGGTGGTACGAAGTACTGAACTTAAGGCGGGTACCAAGACTCTCTTGCATACTCCTCCAAAAGTATGATGTAAACCTCGTATCCCGGTCAGACACGATACTGACTGGCACTCCATGCAAGCGTACAATCTCCCTCATGTACATGTCTGCCAAGACTTCCGTAGATTGCCCAACCCTGAAGGGTAAAAAGTGGGTAGACTTGGTGAGTCTATCTACGATTACCCATACGGCATTGCGACCACTAGGACTCCTCGGGAAACCCGTGACGAAGTCCATGGTGATGTGCTCCCATTTCCACTCCGGTATCGGGAGTGGTTGAAGTAATACGGCAGACCTCTGATGCTCAGCCTTGACTTGCTGACACACCAGACACTTAGCCACGAAGCGGGCTATCTCTCTCTTCATCCCGTGCCACCAGTAGTACTGCCTCAGGTCTCGATACATCTTCGTGCCTCCTGGATGTATAGAATAGGTTGAACTGTGTGCCTCCGTCATCAGCTCCTGGCGTAGCTCTCCATTCGAAACATAGAGACGATCTCCATATCTCAAAGTACCGTCCTCGTGTATACGCAGTCCCGTCTGTATTCCAGTCTCTGTCCTCTGTCGAAGCCTCTGAAATCTGGCGTCCGTCGGCAAAGCAGCCTTGATTCTCTCCACCAATGTCGATTGCACTTGGAAACTCGACATCTGGCCGTCTACTCCGGGCATGACGACTTCGATACCCAACTGTTCTAGATCTCTCAACAGATGTTGTTGGGTAGTCAGGAAAAATGCTATGGGCTTCCTGCTTAAAGCATCGGCTACCACATTAGCCTTTCCCGGATGGTACTGCAGCTCAATATCGAAGTCCGCCATCACTTTGAGCCAACGTCTCTGCCTCTGGTTCAGGTTCTTCTGTGTGTAGAAGTATTTAAGGCTCTTGTGATCGGTAAATATCTCCACGTGCTCTCCGTACAAGTAGTGCCTCCAAAGCTTCAAAGCAAAGATCACTGCGGCAAGCTCCAAGTCGTGGGTGGGGTAATTCTTCTCATGGGTCCTCAATTGCCTAGAGGCATAGGCCACAACCTTCCCATGCTGCATCAAGACGCATCCTAATCCTTTCCCGGACGCATCGCTATAGATCACAAATCCTCCGGGTCCAGAA
The DNA here is from genome assembly GCA_036927795.1 of Iris macrosiphon. NCBI lineage: Eukaryota > Viridiplantae > Streptophyta > Magnoliopsida > Asparagales > Iridaceae > Iris > Iris macrosiphon. Next base: position 310,992,650 of record JAYESA010000005.1, on the reverse strand, counting down.
GGTATGGTCAAGATGGGTGCTGTAGTCAGACGCTTCTTCAGCTCATCGAACGCCGTCTGACACTCCTCTGTCCAGGTGAACTCCTGATCCTTGCGGGTCAAGTGGGTCATCGGCTCTGCGATCCTTGCGAAGTTCTCTACGAACCTCCAGTAATATCCGGCAAGTCCTAGGAAACTCCTTACCTCCGTGACGTTGGTAGGGGTCGGCCACGTCTCTACAGATGAAATCTTCGCAAAATCTACTGAAATGCCATCTCCCGAGATAACGTGTCCAAGAAATGCGACACGATCTAGGAGAAACTCGCACTTGCTCAGCTTGGCATAAAGCCTCTCTCGTCTCAGCGTCTCTAGCACTAGCCTCAAATGCTCTCCGTGCTCCTCGTGGCTCTTCGAATACACCAAGATATCGTCGATGAAGACTACCACGAACTGGTCCAGATACTCATGGAAGACTCGGTTCATCAGGTTCATAAACACAGCAGGCGCATTTGTCAATCTGAAAGGCATCACTAGGAACTCATAATGACCATAACGAGTCCTAAATGCTATCTTTGGAATGTCCTCCCTTCGCACCTTCACCTGATGGTAGCCCGATCTCAAGTCGATCTTCGTGAACACCACTGCTCCTGTCAGCTGGTCGAACAGATCGTCGATTCGTGGTAGAGGGTACTTGTTCTTGATAGTCAGAGCATTAAGGGCTCTGTAATCAATGCACATCCGGAATGTTTCATCCTTCTTCGGTACAAACAGCACTGGTGCTCCCCAGGATGATGCACTAGGACGAACGAATCCTTTGATCTGCAACTCCTCTAGCTGTAGCTTCAGCTCGTCAAGCTCCTTCTTCGCCAACCGGTACACATTTGATGATACCGGGGCTGCTCCAGGTATTAGCTCAATGGTGAACTCTACCTCTCTATCAGGCGGTAGGCCTGGCAACTCATCTGGGAAAATATCCTCGAACTCTGCAACGATTTCTGGGGGTACCGTCTCCATCGCCATGTAAGCTCCAGCTGTATATCCTACTCCTTGCTCGATGGTGCCTCGCATGAATTTAAACTCCGGTTGTCCTGGCAGTCTAAAAGTAACGCTACCCTTCCGGCAATCTAGCACGGCATTGTACTGGCTTAACCAGTCCATGCCCAGAACAACGTCGAAAGCTGGCATTGGGAGTACCAACAATCGCGCTCTCATCTCCCTACCACAAACTACTACCGAGCACGTTCTAATGGTGCTGGTAACTGGTACGATGCCTCCTCCGGTAAGTATTCTCCAACTCTTAGGTAAGGGGGAAGTTGCTACTCTATGCATTGCTACAAATCTACTAGATATAAATGACAATGTAGCTCCAGAATCAAATAGTGCAGTCGCAGGTAATGATGCAACTAGAATTGTACCTGCTATAGCCTCTCCCTCTGGTTCCTCTTCAATAGATGCTAAAGCAAAGGCTTGTCCGCGCCTCTGCCCTCCTGCCTGCTGTCGGGCCTGGTTGAAGTGTGCCTCCTGTGTGACCAAGGGTGGTCCTCTCTGCTGTCCTCCGGTAGCTGGGGAACGCTGGCCTCTTGCTGGGGGTTGGATCCTCAGTGGTGCTGCTGGTGGCCTCTGTCCAGTCTGGGGTGCTGCGTCTCTACGCTGGGGGCAGTCTCTAGCAAGGTGCTGGCTGGCTCCACAGACCATACAGAGCTCGAGCTTCTTTCTGCAGTCTCGGATAACGTGTCCCCTCTTGCCACAGAAGTGACAGGTCGAAAGCTCTTTCTGCTGGTACGATGCTGTCCTCTGCTGCGCCTGCGCTCCTGAACAGCGGATCGGTCCTCCGGCTCCTTGCTGGGTCCTGGCTGGAACGTTCGTGCTGGAACGTCTCGCTCCTCCTCCTCCTATAGCCTCTTGGATCCTCGCCTCTGATAGGACCTCTTCATAAGAGATCCTCGCCTGGGTAGTAGTGTACCTCTGCAGCTCTTGAGTGAGGCCGTGGTAAAATCTCCTGGCTTTCTCCAGGTCATTGGGGATCAGGGCTGCTCCGAATCGGCTGAGTCTGCTGAACTCTCCGTCGTAGGCGTCCACAGTCAGGTTCCCTTGCTCCAGGTGCAGGAACTGAGAGTACAGGGCGTTCCTCACCATAGCTGGGAAATACTTTTTGTTGAAGTGCTCTAGAAATTCCTCCCAAGTCTGCTGTCGGCCAATGCTGCGCTCCATAGAGTCCCACCAGTGATGGGCGTTGCCTGTGAGTTGGGCCCTCACTGCGGTCATCCAGAGATCGGGGTGTAGCTGCGAACCCTCTAGCAGCATCTCAGTGTTGGAGACCCAGTCTGAGATCTCCTCAGCCGTCTCATTACCCGAGAAGATTCCCGGGCCCATCGTTCTGAAGCCTTTTACAGTGCTCGCTAGCCGGTCAAGTGCAGGTGCCGGTGCTGGTTTTGGTGCTTGGGCAGGTGCCCTCTCTAGTACGGCCATCAGACCCTGTCTCAGAGTCTCTGTCTGCTGCATCTGGGCCTGTATCATCATTTGGAAGAACTGCATCATCTGTGTCTGTCCCTCCGCTGGTGGCATCTGATGTAGAAATGGTGGAGGTGGTGGAAGCGGTACCTTCTGCTGTCTTCTCGGTGTCTCCTCGGGTGCCGGCCTCTCGTACTGCGGCATCGGTGTCGCCCTCGAGGTCTGCCCCTCGAAGTACTGCCTCGGAATCGTCTGTGATGCCTGGCCCTCTGGCTGCTGCGTCTCCTCGTCGGGAGAGACCTGATGCCAATGCATCATCGGGGCCTGAGGGATCACCTCTGCCTCTGGCTGAGGATGCTCTCTAGGTGGTCCTCGAGTCGTATCCTCTCTCGGTGCTGCAGGTGGTGCTATGGCACCGAGTATCTCACGTCGGCTCCGAAGGTTCATCTCGCTGTAAGAGATAGAACGATATTTAGAAGAGTATAGAATCAATCAAACATGATGCAGATATATTACAGTTCGGAAGAGGTTCAAAGGCGTAATCAAGTGGATGAGACCTAGTAATTTCTATCCTATTGCAGGCTCGCTGGGCACGTTTCCATACCACAAGCGATAGATGTTTGGTGTTTCAGACCTGCATGGGCCACCACTAAAACCATGTCACGCCCCAGTCCCAAAATATTATGGAACCAGGCCACGTGGCATTGGCCAGCTGACACGACTCCGAGGATATCCCAATTTAATGGATCTTGACGAAGCGTGCTACGCTGTCCTAAATCTAACAAGTCTAATAACAACAACAAGCAATGTCTAATCTCATCCACAGATAACAAGTAAATACTGAAATGAAAGACTGGAATATGAGAAACATAGTCGACTGACATAGTACAACTGAAATAAGTCTGGTGGGAACAAACCCACTACAAATGTACTGATAGTCTGAAATAAAGTACTGAATATCTGAAATGAAAGTGCTGATAAGAAGGGTGACTGGAACAACGGCTAGCTAGGTAAGGAGCCCCAGTCATAGGCGGAAGGCCTACCAATCTGATCAGGGGTACTCTGATGGAAAGACCTCTAGCTCCTCGTCCAGAGCAAACCTCGTCTCTATGCCTGGCCCGTAAACTGTGGGATAAAAGGCCTCGTCCAGATCTGGAAGATAACCAGGTCCTCAGAGGGACGTAACAAGATACAATATGCATGCTGGATATAGTACTGAAATAAAAGTAAAGAGGGGGTGTGCTAACCATCTAAGTGAATGCAATATAAGGACAACCTAGGAACGTATAAGTAGGTGTAGGCATAACGTCCAACATCCTCTAGAGTGTGGTATCTGTAACGTCCATCATTCCGAAGAATGAGGTATCTGTATATATATAACGTCCACACTCTAAGGGATGTGGTATCTACAATGTATATACGTCCGTAACACTCCGAAGAGCGCGGTGTCTGAATATAGGGAGTCACCGGGTCTGTGGTTCCTCTGGATACCACGGAGTCCGATGGGGGTATCCCATACGTCTGTCAGTTGTTCTTCCCGCCCAATGTAGATACGCAAGTCGAATATACGACTTGAGTGTACCGTATCTAGATGCCAAGTCTCAACTATGCTACTCTAGAATACATGCTAGTCCGTGATGCATGTCGTACGTACCGATAGCGAATCGGGTACGCGGACCCGCATCCCAATATGAATGTACCATCGTGGTACGTGTATAGTTCCATGATCTAGAAGAATATCAGAATATCCTCGCAGTAGTGGTTGAGTCAACTAGCAACTAGGTCAAGTACACTATTCATCGACGCAATGTCGACTACACCCGAGTCAATCTCGGATGCGTACAGTTCATGTATATTTGAAATATTCAACATTTAAATTTAAAGCAGTAAATCAGCAAGGTATACTTGCCTGTCCCGGGTAGCTGCGAAATCCAAAGCCCTGCTCCTGATGCCTCGGCAGTAGTGTCCAGCAACCCTATATAGGATATAGTAATGACCAAATTAGTCGCTACAATAGCACGACTAAGACGTACTGTTCGTATCTACAGCTGTCAAGGGTCGGGACCGTATGTATATATAGCTAACACTATCATTTACATATACACTATATCATATTCAATTATTAAAAAAAAAATATTTGTTTATTAGTACTAAATGAATAGTACTTCTGTATTAATTTATATATACTAACAATACACACGGTAAATGTGTATACATAATTGGTAATAACATAAATTTATATATTTATACATACACATATATTTAGATAGAAAATATATACATAAATTTATACACAACAATAATAAAGGTATGTAAAATATGTACACATACATGCAGGTATCTATATATTTATACTCTAGGGGGTCAATGCATACAAGTATTCAATTTATGTTAAAATACATAACATTTATTTATTTCTTAGAAAATATATTTAACACAATAAATATTATATACTTAATATTTTTCTTATATTTTTAAAATACCTACATACATTCATACATACATACTTACATACATACATACATACATACTTACATACATACATACATGTGTATAAGGATTAATACGTAAATATACTAAAAAAATAGTATTATATTATATATAATATTAAATCACAGAAATTACTTTTATTATGATTTATATTAAAAACTTACTATTTTATACATTATACATTCATACATATATTTATGTATCTCCACATATAAATATATACATTTATACAAAATAGGTGTTTATATACATACACAGTTACACATATATAATCCCATTATATATAATATTAATTACAATAAATATGTATATATATTACAGAATTTATACAGGAGTATTTTAGATATATATACTGGTAAATACAAAATACAGTATTTAATATTGAATACGCATTTAAATACCTAAATTAATACATGAAACTATATATTTATACTTGCAGCCTTAAATACGTACTCAAATACCCATTTTTACACATAAAATGATGTACCTCAGCGAAGCTCGGGTCGAGGGGGTCGAGTTGGTCGACCGTCACCGGAGGGGGGTGGCCGGTCGGCGCTCCGGCGTCGCTTGGGGGCGTCGGCTGCTACAGCAGCGGTTTGGAACCGTTGATGCTGCGGGTCCGGTATCTCCTCGAGGCGGCGGCGGCGTCGGCTAAAACTCGACGGGGTGGTGGAGGACTGGACGGGGAAGGGCTCGTCTGAGTTTGGTGGTCGGAGATGCGGTGGTGGCGGAGCACGAAGCGGAGGGGTGGTCGGCTGTGCACTCGGGGAGAGAGCAGCCGGGTCAGTGTGGTGTTTCTGGAGGGGGCTGCCGGCGGCCAGACGGCGGGTGGCGGTGGCCGAGGTTAGGGGAGGGTCCGGCGAAGGGGTCGGGTTAGGGTGGCGGCGCCTAGAGGTGGCTGGTGGCCGGCGTCGAGCTCGGGGAGGTGGAGTTGGGGTTGGCTGAATGGGGAGCTCGGTTGGGTGAGGTTAGAGTTTTAGGTATAAACCTTGGGTTGTGTGCCTTCAATGAGGTATAAAAAATTGTATAAATAGGAGAGAGAGTGAGGAGGGGCTGTCTTGGGGCTAGGGCCGGCTGTAGGAGGGTTTTGGGGACTTGGGGAAGCTCCTACATGTTGAGGGAAGGGCTAAGATTTAGTCATTTGAAATGTAGGGCCATGATGTGCCCTACATAAAGTGATGTAAGTACAAAGGAAAGGGAGGAAAATCAAATGCATACGGTTGGTCATGACATCTCTTTTCTCCATGATGGTTTGGGCCAATGAGAGGGGGACACCTCATTGCAATTTTGCAATTAGGTCCCTGAATAATTTGGTATTTGCACAATTAATTAGAATTAGGGATTTAATGTAAACAAACACCATGTTTGGTGTTCCTCATTGGACCATGATGGTGTTTGGTATTTTGTAGGAGGCTTGTGGGTGTGGATGTGGATTTGGGTTGGAGTTGGGTCCAATTTAATTGAGGTTGGGTAGCCACATAAATTAATTCGTAATTAACGTAACGATGTTTCTAATTTAATTTAAATTAAAACCGGGAGTCTAAATTTGGTTGGACAAGGGTCGTTGGTGTAGCTGGCTCAGTGTATAATAATATCGTGATCTGGGTTGGTCAAAACTGGTTGAGGTTGGGTCTTAATTTCAATTGAAACGGACAACGAACGTAATTACGCAATTTAATTAATTTGCGCACGGACGTTTGTAACGACTTTTGTGCGTCCAAAATCAGGCACAAAAATCGGTATCCGGGATTTGTTCTAGGTTCAATATGAGGGGTTTACAGGTTTAGGTCAAATATGTGGAATTCGTTTTAGGGCAACAGCTAAGGTAGTATCCTAAAATAATCAATCATTGCACAAGTATCATAATGCTATATATATTAAATCATAAACAATTCTAATTAACCCTAATTATGCTAATTAAATTATTTAACCCTAATTACTGGTCGAGGGGGTTTACATAAGTCATCCTCGCTTAGCGGCTATCCGCGTGCGAGTCATTGCATCGTGTCAAAAGAAACAACTGAACACCTGAACGATCATGATACAACAATACTCGTGTTGAATATAAAATTGCCTTGGTTTTCATTATGAATGCCCCTGAATGTTTATACTTGCCCGTGCTTGAATTAACAATGTTTGCCTTGGACAGGAAAGGTAAAATGGTAAGTGGGTAAGTCTCGTCGTGTTTCCTCTCATGTCGCACGGTGCACTGCCACACGAGTTAGGCTATTGAATCTTTACATGAAACAGATCATAAGGCAACTAGAAAGACAACTTAATAGTAGGTGCACGGAACCTATATTACGTGTTTGGATTTGTCGAGCGGGCGAGTAGCCTCCCCACCAGTGCATTCAATGTACTGATAACCCACCAGATCGTTTGCAGGGTGCGGGAGAACCTCATTCGGTGCGGATGCCTCCTTTGTGCGTGCTAAGGCGTGGAGATCACTCCGAAGCAGCGGTGCATTCGAAACTAAAGCACATATACAAGACATAATGTTGGAACTTGCCGAAATATCGCCTGTACAATCATTCCATAATTGTAGCCACTTGGCACGCTTTTATTGTTTCTGAGAGAGGCTTGAGCGACTTGTAATCTCGGCTATACGACGCCTGTAACACTTGTTTATATCAATAAAGAGCTTGCTACTTTAACTTGTGTTTCAATGCTTCCGCTATATTGTCGACTAAGTGAACTTGTTACCAATCGCTATGCGTTTATGACTCTGCTGCACTCGGGCAATCTGTGCGACTCTGTGGCTTAGAACTCTTACCGCCAGCCAATGAACCACGGCCTTGCACGGACGTGGCTCACGCTAGTGCGACATCTCGTCCGGATGGGTCAAGGCGATCGTTCCGCGGGAGCACTGGCGTGGTGATTCTCGCCTAGCGGGAACGGCCGATTTGCCTGCGGGAGATCGGGGCGTGACACTTGCTACTTTTACCTATGTTCATTTCATGCAGCACGGGATAGTCAGTTTACATCTTTTCGAAAATATAGCTTTGAAACCACTTTTGTATATTCGATACATACAAGCAAGCTATAGAGGCGGTGTTCTATCGTGCAATGCATCATGTATCGTGCACCATATTCTAACTCTTAAGGACAAAGTTTTCTAGTGGACTGTTCATCTCAAATCAAGACAAGCATTAAGTGGACTATCATACTTTCAAGCACACAAGAAGAACTAGCTATATGATTTCGGTCCCCGAAAAACTCAGGATCAGTAGCGGTAAACCAGCTATCTAATGACTCTTTTATCTGATGCTATTAGCAGCTGTGAATCATGGTTGCTATTCACTAAGTTAATAGCAGCCGGGACCAAGGTTCAGCTCTGCACTAATAGCCATTATCCAACCGATGCGAATACATGAAGCACTATCAAATAAACTCTACGATGCAAACGAAATGAACAAGCAAGCTATATATAAACTCTTTATGTTTCTTACCCCTTGTCGAATAGTTATCCCTGCAGCAGACATACAAGTTAGCAACATATGCATATATATATGAAATAAGGTTCTTTTTTCCTGTCCGTCTCTGCATCAAACAGTTAGGTATGCAAGAAGGCTAGCCTAGCATGCGCCCTAACTACATGATAGTCCCCTCACGGAATTAGCAGTTGGGACATATAAGCCCATCTCACTAATGACAGTCTACCCTCCCGTAAGTAAGGACTTCAAGCCTCAGGGTATCTAGATCTCTTCCCGGGCCAAACGATCCTCAGTGCCCCAGGAACCGCTTGAGAGATAAACCTTGTGCATAAGTTGTCAGACCAATGCATGAATGCACTTATATCAGATAAATACTATATGATGCACATGATCCAGAATAAGCAAGCAAGCTATCAAGCTATAGAGCCGGTGCTCTCAATACTCTTGCCTAATAGCTACACCCTCCCGTAAGTAAGGACTTCAAGCCTCAGGACGGACTATTAGTCTAGATGCACAAGTTCAAGCTATTTATGCAGTTCTATCTCTTTACAAGCAATCAATGAAACATGTTCTAGCAATATAGCTCTTTTAACAAGTAACAAGCAAGAACAATTCTATAAATCTAGTATACAAATTCTATCTCTTTTTAGACAAGCATTCAAGTATTCTAGTTTAGCATACGATACCAAGATAAGTGCAAGCAATCTTTACTCTTTCATTTAGCATGACAGCGGTTCGTTCGATAGCGGTGTCCGTGTAGCTAAGCATGCACATTTCTATCTTTTCTTAGCATGTAAATGGTTCTATCTATTCATAGACAAGCATTCAAGTTCTCTAGTTAGGCAAGCAGGTTCGTTTCAATGACAAGATATACGAGTTCACTTATTAGCATGCAGAGTCAGGTTCTATCATTCTTCTTATGAAACCATCTTCTTAGAACAAGGCTTCAAAAACTCAGATTATTATTAAGGTGTGCAAGAATCAGAGAATGCAGTTCTGCCCACTCACCTCGATCAATCGTCTTGTGGTTCGAACGAGAACTCTCTGAGAAGACTTCCGCTCGAGCAAGCAAAGCGATATCACTTGTACATAGTGCCGACGCGGAGCAGGGCACTACAGACTACGCATCATCCAATGGCAAAGTGAATCAAGATTAAATCATGTCATGTCATGAATCTGAAAAATCCAAGACTTGCATGGTCACAGACAACTCGTGCACGAGTATCGTGGATTCCTCGGACGATCGCCGGGGCACCGGGATTGTGTCGGCCTAGGAGGAATCATATGGGGACTCCTCTAGCTTTGGCGGGATGGCATCTGTGCCTCGAGTTTTTAGTGCTACACCATCATCATCAAAAGATTTTGGGTCTCTCCTGTTCCGGCGGGATGGTGCACGCCTCAATTTTTTAGCGCTATACCCATCTCCGTCAAGAGACTCGTCCAAATGGCTTGTAGCGCCAACGACTCTCCTATTCATATAGATAAGAAATCATCGCTTAGCGGTAATCCGTGTGCGAGACATTGCATCGCATCCTGGAACACCTGAATGGACATGAGTATAACACACTTGTACATATTTGAACACTTGAATATCTTCTACAATATACTTGAGTATCCGTGTAACTCGTGCACCTGAAATCAGAACCCTGTCCGTGACACTTGTGTATGCTTATGCATTTTTCTTGGATTTTATTATGTATATACTCGTGCATGGTTTAACTTGGTTACCTTGGACAGGGAAGGAAGAATGGTAAGTTGATAAGTCTCGTTGTGTTACTCTTATATCGCACGACGTACTACCACACGAGTTAGACTTTTCATTATGCCATAAAACTGATCCTAAGGCAAGACTAGAAATATAACATAATAGATGGTGCACCAAATTTATATAACATGTTTGGATTTATCGAGCGGGCGAAAAGCCTCCCCACCAGTGCATTCATATACTGATAACCCACCAGATTGCTTGCAGGATGCGGGAGAACCTCGTTCGGTGTAAAAACCCATTCGTGCAAGCTAAGGCATAGAGTTCGCTCTGGAGCCTTGGAGCGTTGCGTTCGGAGCTGAAGCGCATATACAAGACATAATGTTGGAACATCGCATATGTATCATTCCACAAATGTAACCATTTTGTACGCTTTTATTATTTCGTTAGAGGGACTTGAGCGACTTCTAATCTCGGCCTAGTGCCGCTTGTGATACTGATTCAATATCAATAAAGTACTTGTTTTACTTCTATACTTGTGTTGACGACTGTGAACTTGTTACCAATCGCCTGTTCGTTTCTTATTCCGCTGCATTCAGACTATTTGTGCGACTCTGTGGCTCAGTCATTTTACCGCCTGTTCGGATCATGGCCATGCATGGGCTCAGATTGTGCTCGTGCGGTATCACGTCCAGATGAGAAAGATCGTCCCCCGGGAGTGCTGGCACGGTGATTCAAGCCCAGCGGGGACGGCCGATTCTCGCGGGAGATCGAGACGTGACATATTAATATCAGATCATCGGCTTTATGTCTTTGAACTTCTTATCAATTTTCTCAGTTTCGTAAGCTCGTTCGTGGGTTATATGCATACACACACTCTCTCTCTCTCTCTCTCTCTCGTTGACTCGTTGGGATGTTCCAGTTAATTGACAAGTACTATGGACAGTAAATAGTTATGAAAGACTTGATGAGCATATAATAATGGAATAGGATACATCATAGAGGAACGGTTAAATAAAGAAAATAATGAAAGACAAGAAAGAAGAACAGAGAAGCATGTAAAGACAAACAGATATGTGAACTAGGACACATGTCATGCAAGTGTACAATCAGAAAGTATAGATTGATCTAGAATGACTGCATCTAACTAGTGTTTTGAAATACCAAGTTGATATATGAACGGCTAGGAAGTAATATCCGGCAAACCACACGTGTCGTGTGTGGCTGCTATTATTCCAGAAAGACCATGGGATGGAAAGGGTAGTTCACACGTCTCCTAGGTATTTCCCCGTCCGACTAGTACTCATGGATCCAATTCTAGACATGAATAATCTCAATAGTCCAGAAGATGTCAACATGCCAGAAAATACATTAGTCCAGTAGCTCATTAGTCCAGAAAAATCAATAGGCCTGAAAATATGTATCTCACGAAAATAAATCCATGCAATAGCAATCCGTGTATCCACCGTGTCAGGAATTAGGTAAAACAATACTATAAACATGCATCATAGAAAATATCAAATAATGGAAACTATCAGAGAATATACTCGTCTGTGGTCCTTTGCTGGTATGAATCAGAATCTCAGTCACAGTCCAAATAGCCTATGTATTACAAATTTATCATGTCAAAAGATAATTTATTTAATTCTGGAATAATTACTCTAAAATCCTATTTTAATCTTATTATTATGATTTTTAGGTCAAATCCTAATTTTGTCCAAAAGAACCTAAATTTTATCGACTCGAGACTCGTGGCACGCAAATCGAGACGATCTGTTGACCGAAAAGTCAATCAACACAAACTCGACTTTCATGCATGATTTCCTGTAGATTTTAGCATCAAAAATATGCTGGAATTTATGGCTCATCCGAATTCAAATTCGTTTGGAAATTATGGCACATACAAATTTCGTATCGTGCACCGATGGTTAAATTCTAACCTAGAAGTTCTACAGAATTAACAGTATATAAATATTACAAATTAAATTCTGGAAAAAATATATGTCAATGATCTCGACATTAGCTTTATAAAACTTCAAACGGTTCATGATTCTGATTCATGGTTCTCCCGAAATCGCGAAAACATCGAGACGCGTCTATTTTCGGACATGCTGTGCTCTACGAATTTTCCAGAATTTAATATTCATAATTTCTTGAAACAATTTATATATTCAGAAAGCTAACCTCAATATAGTTCTAACGCAAGAAATTGAGTCTCGTTTGGAGTCCGGAGCTATACGTAATGGCTTCTGGAAGATGAAAAAATCCTAGATAACAATTCTCCAAAATTCGGCTCAAAGAAAAATCGTAGAATTCCTAAACTAAATACCCTATATATAGAGAGGAGAGAGAAAGCAGCCGCGGCTCGGAGTCTGCCACATGGCATGCATCCAAGCAGCCCTGCCCGGATCGAACGGTCAGGGTTTGACCCGGCTCGGCTCAGCTGAGTCCGAGTCAAACTCTGACTTGGCTCGGCTCGGCTCGGCTCGAGGTCGGCTCGGCTGCACCCGCACCCACCCCGCGGTCGCTAACAGGCGGGTCTGCCCAGTTCGCTGCGGGAGGCTGACGGGTGGGCCCCCTATTGGCTGACTGGGCAGAATAATTATTTTTTTTGATTTTCTTTTTCAGAAATTAGTTTTTAAATCAGTTTTTCATAATTTACTCAAAATAAATGCTAAAATTAATCAGAAAATTCGTAAAAAATTCTGGAAAATATATTTGACTATTTAGAACCTAAAATAAAATTTTATGATATTTTAATTATATTTGACCCTAAAATAAATTCTTGAAAGTCCTAGAAAATTAGGGTTACTAGTTTTGAATTAACTAAAAATTGTGAAAAAATTTCAATAGCCCCAAATTAATCTAATAACAATATTTAAGCAAGAATTTTAGGATACGGAGGTTACATGATCTCCTCCCTAGTCTCGAACTACTAAAACCAATTTCGTTCCGTGAAATTTTGACAAACCACCTGTCGCCAAAACCGGATCCGTGAAGCAACCCCCACCTGGAGACCGACCAGCTGTCATGGGACCGACAAACTGACCCTCAATCTTTGACTCATCACCATTTGTAGCTTTGTCTCGACGAACCGAATCCTCTATATCCCTCAAAGTATCTCGAAGCCCCTCCAAGGCAAGTTCCCGACGATCCACCTCATGTCGAATATCCCTCGAGCCTCCATCGGGTGTCTGTGGCCTGCCTGTACACCTTAGCTGCTTGAGCCTGTACATGCCACAACACAAATCTTCTCGAGTCAGCTGCTGGGAACCCTTCGTAAGCATCCAAACTTTGTCCCCAAACAAACTGCGACAGCCATCATCTGCCAGCCTCCCTACTGAAACCAAGTTGTAGCGCAAACTCGGTACATGTCGCACATCCTTGAGAACGAGCTTCTCATCAAGCTCCGTTGTCAAGTGCACATCACCGATGCCTACAACTGCAGCCTTCCCCTTGTTGCCTATCTTCACACGTCCAAACATGCCACCGCGTATTACGTGAAGATCATTATATATGGAGTGGCGTGATACGACGCCCCTGTGTCTATGATCTAGTCATCATCATGACACATGCCACATGCCACAAGGTTCCTCTACATCGGTTGTTGCGATGACGAGATCTCCCATAGCCGTAAGATCCTCCTGATCATCCTTTCCTTTGGCCTTCTCAGCTTTGAGCTTCATGCAGTTTCTCTTGATATGACCCCTTTCGCCACAGTGATAACAGCCCTCCTTGCGGTCCACAGTCGCAAATTTTCGAGAACTCCCTATTGTCCTCACCTGTGAGTTGGGTCTTCCCTTCCCGTAGGAAGCCACCAGAGCGGACTCCTGTGACGATTCCACTTGCTTACGTCGAATCTCCTCGTTCAACAAACTGCTTTTAACTGCCTCCATCGTGACAACTCCATCAGGAGCGGAGTTGCTCACCAACACCACCAACTTCTTCCAGCTTTCCGGCAAAGAACTCAAAAGCAGAAGGGCCTGGAGCTCATCCGTAATCACCATCTTCATCGCAGACAGCTGATTGATGATGCCCTGAACCTCGTTCAGATGTTGTGCCACAGGTGCACCCTCCGTGTACTTCGAGTTGACGAGTTGGCGAATCAGAAATGTCTTGTTGCCAGTCGTCTTCTTTTCGTACAACGAATGCAGCTTCTCCCACAATGCTTTTGCCGAACTCTCCATGGACACGTGGTAAAATACCGAGTCGTCCAGCCATTGGCGGATGAATCCAACAGCCTTCCGATCCAGTCATTTTCAGTCATCAGCACCTTTGTCCGTCGGCTTTGAGCTGTCGTCCTCCAACGGACCATGCAAGTCCTTGCACCAAAATAGATCATCCATCCTTGGCTTCCAAATCGTCCAGTTTTCTCCTGGTATCAGAGCGTACGTGTTCCCAATACGTGGTATCAGAGCCAGGTTCTTCTCGAGAGGGAAGGTGCAACTATGTCTACGGAGTAGATGAACACTCGTATAATCACCCTCACAGGAAAAAACTTGACGATTTAGAAGCACAATTTGGAGATTCAGGGTGCTCGTCCACAGAAAATCTAAGAGAAAGTCCGTGCTTTGCTCTTAGAACTTCGTCATCCACGACATAAAGAAGAAGGAGATCTAATCGATGAGTCGTCAACTTCGGTTAGGGAGATTGCTACGAGTTGGTGAGTGATTTCAATTGTAATCTTCTGCTTTTCTTTTTGAGTGTGATGAGGGAGTTGAACCGATTAGGGAAAATGGTTTCAACATTAGTTTTTGCAATCTTATAATTTCATCTGAGTTATAAAGATTGAAATTTGTCCAGGGGACATAGTCACCACCATATACTTGTCTTCATCTGTGCTTGGTGTTCGTAGATTGGTTTGGTCATCTCATGTGGGTTGGCAAAACGCTTCTTCCGCTATGCGACCAATATGTGGTATCAGAGCGCACGTGTTCCCAACAAACATATTGAGAGAAATTAAGGAGATAAATTTGTCACAGTTCGATGACAGTGACACTAAAAGATGCTTGTAAGTTGCGTAAAAGAAACTGCTGAGCAGCTTCTATGTGCTGACAACGGAGTTAAGAGTGGACAAGGACAGTTCTCATCCTCATGCCCTCTGGTTTTGAACTAGGACCATTCAATTCTGAAGAAGATTCAAATATTTTTGATGCAAAGAAGATTCAAATATTGCAATTGCATGATCATTAGCTTATGCTACGTACATATGTGATCCACTAATCCAAAAAAGGAATCAGTGAGATGATTTGAGTTGGTTTTGAGATATTTAGCACGGAAATTATATAGCCTCTGATAAATTAAGACACATATTCCTTGGGTATATAAGGAAGGATATCATATGTGGAGATAAGGAAGGATATCATATATATAGTCTTCTAGTTTTCATAGTCTACTATGTGGAAGATAAGGAAGCTAGAGCTGCTAGCCACTGAAGGCAATATGGGGAAGTTTGTTCTTTGCTTCATACTCTCATTCCTCCTCTTCTTTAGTCCTGGCTTTGCCCTATATCCTTTCAGGGAGATTTGTTCTTCATCTTGCGGACGGATACAACCGATCCGTTGGCCCTTCCGTCTGAAAGGCGATCCGGACTATTGTGGCAATCCAAAGTATGAACTCATCTGCGATCGCAACACCACTGTTTTAAGTATGTCCTCAGGCAAGTACTATGTAACTGACCTATCTTACAATCCCAACGAGCTCCAAATTGTCGATATTGGCTTGGCTAGTGGTACGTGTCGTCTTCCCCTCGCTTCTATTTCACCTCGCATCATGAAAGAAGATGGGAGGTACGAACTGCGGTCGACCACTTGGGCTTCTTTTGTGAACTGTACTGATACTACAAGGCAAAATACGTACTATCAAGTTCCTTGTCTGAACCAGTCCATATACGTTACTTCGGGGTACGAAGTGAAGGAACTTGTGCCATCATGCGGATTTTTAGCTATGACTCCTACCATTGGTTCTATCAATAAGAGTTCGAATACTGATATGTTTGAATTGCTGAAGATGGGGTTCACTATTTCATGGATTAGAACTCCTAAGACGTTCAGCTACTGTTTCAAAGGGTACTTAAGGTGAGCGATTGGTGTTTTGTTATGGTCGAAAAATTCTTTATTTAATTACTCTACTGTTTCAAAGGGTTTCAGCAAGTAATTGATGAATACTACTTTCTGATACACTGTACTAAAGCAAGGTATTACTGCAGTTCAACGAAGTATGTCGGAAATGGTGGGATTTACCAAATGATGGTAAATATCATCTTGCTCGAGTTGGAATTTCTAGGATGTGCATATGAAAGCAAGGATGTGAGCAATCTTCCTATTGCTGTAGCCTTCGTGATGACATTGAACTTCATATGTAAGCCTCCTTGTCAGTGTATTATTACATCAGTAACGTTCGTTTGTAACTATATTTTGGTTGTTTAATAATATCGCAACATATATGTTACTCATCCTTATGCAGTGATTGTGCTAATAAGAACACTGATACTGGCTCCATTGTGCATGTTCGCATTCCTCGGACACGAATTCTGCAACATGTATCTATCTCTCGGTGCTATTGAGAAATTCCTTCGAAACCGAGAAGAAGGTATGCATACAAAGACATTGCAAACTTCACAAATAACTTCAAAGAAAGAATAGGACAGGGAGGCTTTGGATTGGTATTCCGAGGAAAACTGCCCCATGGCCAGCCGGTTGCTGTCAAGATGTTGAAGAGTTCAATATGTACCGATGGCGAAGAGTTCATCAGCGAGGTCGCCACTATCGGTAGGATCCACCATGTTAATGTTGTGCGCCTTCTTGGTTTCTGCTCAGAGGGGTCGAAGAGGGCTTTAGTCTACGAGTACTTGCCTAACGGGTCTCTTGACAAGCACATCTTCTCCTCCTCATCCACTGCTACCAGTCCCAGACATTTTACCTGGGAAAAACTCAATGATATAGCTCTGGGCGTGGCACGAGGGATCAATTACTTACACCAAGGATGCGATATGAGGATCCTACAGATGAAGCCATCCGAAAGGAGACCGTTGAACGTGATCAACGACATCGAGAGGAAGCTTTGTAAGGTCGGTCTTTGGTGCATACAGATGAAGCCATCCGATCGACCGGCGATGAGCAGCGTCTTGGGAATGCTGGAAGCTGATGTGCGTGCATTGCCGATGCCGCCGAAGCCCTTCTTTTCGTCACCACAGCCGAGATTCATAGACCATTCTTGGTCAGACTCATCCATCAGTGAATCATCTATCATTGAAGAATATTGATAGAGCTTATAACTATACTCTACTTGTTTACACACACATTAATTAGAAGGCATCTTGGTACATCTTCATTTGTTTACATTTCTTTGTACAATGTTGCGGTATATGTAGCAAATAGGAAATGCAGCTTGGGAGTGTCATTTTGATCTATAAGAGTCTGCAATATATTTAAGTGCTAGATTTTGTCAGGTTTTTACAACTTGCACTAATTAGATGATTTCATGGATGTCAACATTAAATAAGTTTGGATTTGTGTCTTACATCTAATTTCGAAAAACTTTGATGATGTGTACGAACTTTTCTGTTGTCAAAAATGAACATTTTCACAAAAAGAGTCTGGAATATATTTAAGTGCTAGATTTTATCATGTAACAGCTTGTACTATTTAGATGATTTCATGGATGTCAACATTAAATAAGTTTGGATTTGCTTCTTACATGGTGGTATGCATCTTCTCTCTTCTGTCTGGAAATGATCAGAGGATGGAATGCAGCAGATCTAGACAATTTTTTATTTTTGATAATTTGCAAGAAAGACTAAACATATCAGCATAACCTAGATAAAGATTGCACACAAATGATGTGGCTAGATATTGCATGTATGTATACGCTATATGCGATACATTAAGTATTTCAGAATTTTTGAAAGTTATATAGTAGATTTCAAACTTGTCCAAATGTCAGTGCAGGAGGGCATGCCGACCTCAACCCATGCTTTAGGCCCTTTTATGCCATAATGAATTATTTTGGGTTATTTAGTAATAGAATTTCACATAATAGTTAAAATTAGGGTTTGAGTCTCCAAAGTATCCGGCATTAGACTTTAGATTTCGAAAATACTATTCACGTAGACTAGTGAACAGTGATTTTGAACCCAAAATCTAATGCCGGACACTTTGGAGATTCAAACTCTAATTTTCATATATATATATATATATATATATATATATATATATATATGAGATCCTATTACTAAATAATCCAATCATTTTTTGTATCCTATTTGTCGCATATATGTGGAAACTCATGTTTTCTAGAATTACTATGAAGAGAAGCTATTCGATACGAGATTTTGACTGTGTAATTCCATATGTATAGTTTTTTTTTTTTTAATTGTACTAGACAACACGAAAAATTGACAATATGTGATAGCAGAGCGAACAAGCTATTGGCGAGAACAGGTACTCCTTCCGGTTCCGAAGGAGGGGAGGGAGCGAGAAGATTAAAGAAACGAATGGAAGTGGTGTGGATGGAACATTATTGGTGCCACTAGGATTTGGGGAAAGGAGAATGGCACACGCTTTGTATAGGTTTCTTTGTCATCCTGTGGTCCTACTTCCTTGTCAACATACGGTTCAAACATTACGACTTTAAAGGATCGAAGGGTGTTAACTAATCGAGCTTTGACCCAATATGAGCACACGCGCTTGCTCTTGAAAATAGGGCTCCCTTAAAATTAAAATTGACTCGCACTTCTTTAAAATGGATTATTTTATTTTTTATGAAATTGAATAATAGACAAATTAAAATTTAAAAATTGATTTTATTTATTAGCTCACCAACTTTGTCCAAACGATTTTCTTTTATTTAAATAAATATAAGAAACTGTCCAAATTAATTTTATTTATTATTAGAAGTTACTTTTCTAAAAACGAGCATAGATGCTAGTCTGAATGCCTCTATGCTCAAATTTTGACTCTTTTTGTCTAATGAACCTATTCTTCGGTTCAAGCTCAAAAAGTTAGGATGACATGTCTTAAAACGTGCTGAACTCGAACTGGCTCACAAATGGGTTGGCTCGCTACGCCATCACGTCAATTTTAAAAAATGTGGGACTATACATTTGGGAAAGCACAAGCCAAAATCTCGTACAAATCACAGATCATTCCTATATTGGTCGTGAAAAAAATTTGCAGATTCAAATTCAAAAGAGTTCGGATGGGCAGAGCTCCAATTACAAAACAGTGTCATGTCATTTTCCGTGAATGAATCAGCATAGAAGAAGGATGTAGCTTTCACTTCCACTCTCATACACAACCAACCGAGCTACCCTTGCGTGGTATGAATTTAATACATGATTAGATATGATTAGATAATCCCCAATGTTTCAACACAGATTTTGTTTCTTCTTCAAAAGTCAGTAAGAAGAAATAATAGCAAGCATATATGCATCTAAACTAGCTGTGAAGAGTGCACTGCTAGCACTTCAAAAGTCAGTAAGAAGAAGAAGAAGAAGAAGATGATGCAGCAGCTGCGCTCTCACTTGATCCAATCTCTCTGTTTAATATTACTGATTCTTGGCTTCTTATCGACCTTCCAGTTTCAGCTGGTGACAGGCCGAGGTAAGTAAGATTAAGAGCTTGCTTGCACACTTAGATCATGTCTCTGACGGAGTCAAGTACATACATATTAGCTAAGTTGAGAAATTCTGCTCGATGCTCTTTGTTTGTAGAACATTGCTCAATGTTTTCTTCTGAGAAAAGATTCCAATGTTCAAACCTGCGTCGTTTCCAATCTATACACCATGCGGTCGCGGGAAAGTTGGGAGCAGAAGGAAAGTCGAGGAGGAAGTTAGGAGGACGATCCGGACCTGGTCCTCCAGCACCTGCAGGAAATCCTGTAAGAAACCATATTCCCCCTGAGAAGCCTCCTTCACCTACCACTTAATCACGTCAGACTGTTCCAGCCAGTAGAGCAAAGAGAGACGAGGCCGTGTCGATTTCGAGCTCCTTAGGAAGAAGATGAAGAAGGCTTTCCTGTGAACTTTGTTTCGAATACGACTTGTATATTTACTTTTCTCAGTGTATCTACTCTCAACTACTCGGTAAATAACTAAAACACATCGTCTTTCTTTCAATTGAATTGATTGTCACATTTTGAGCTAGGAGACCATGAAGTAACTACTCTACGTGGGATAGAAAATTGAACTACAAGCAGTTAACATTAATCTTTTTTTTTTAATTGGTGTCTAAGATTCATTAACACCAATTAAAACCTACATGTCCAATTCTCTTGGTTGAAGGTTCAACAGGCTAGCTACGGATTCTCCATGAGGAGCGTTCTAGGAGTAGCCTGCCTCTATTTGATCACGAGAGGCTTGGCTTCTTGTTCTCGTTCTGGTGCAACCCTCGTTCAAGAGCTTCATTGGCTGTTTAGGTCTTCCTTAGGGGAGACCTTACGGCTATTAGTTGTATAATGATATTCTGACAATCTTTTTAGGGAAAAAACAGTCGAGTACGGCCTGAGACTTTTTCCGAATGAAGTACATTAAAGATATGGCCACTAAAATATGCTATGTGTGCTCATGAAAGACTGGATTAGAGGATATATGGATGGCATGGCCGCCTGATTCTCACTCAGAATTTCCATAGGCATTTGCACCTTTATTCCAATCTCAATTAGGAGATTATTGAGCCACATTAGTTCACAAGCGGCGTGAGCCATAGTTCTATACTCAGCTTCAACGCTTGACCGGACCACCCCTTAATGAAAGTACTATCTATCGACTGTTTCTGACTTTTCCAGGTAAACTAAGTGACCTCCTACTAGAGTGCAATAATCAGATATAGAATGCTAATTGTGAACCAGCCTTTACTCCATAGGCCATTTTCTCATAAAAGGGATCAGAATAGACGAATACGCGAAGGTGCCCATTTCAAGAGTAGAGAATCCCTCGCGTTGGACAAGTCTTGAGGTATCTCAACTCAAGATCCTATACATGGCATCAAGATGAGAGGTGCGAGAGGCCTGCATGAACTAGCTGACCACACTGACGACATATGCTAGATCTGGACGAGTAATAGTGAGATAGTTGTCCAACCAAAATACATTCTCGGATCACCATCATCCGAATAGAGCCCTATTACGTAAATGATTTGGCTCAATCGGACTGGATATAAGCCTTGCTCCCAACTTCCCGGTCTCTCGTAAGTGATCTATGGTGTACTTTCTCTTGGAAATGAATATACCATACTTGGAACGAGCTACCTATATTCCCAAGAAAGACTTCATAGTACCTAGATCTTTAACATCAAAGACCTTGGTTAGACTTCAGCTCAACGATGGACTCCCTATCATCCCCCATAAGGATGATGTCGTCAACATAAATACGAAGAAGAATTTGACATTTTCTTGGTCGGCATCACTTCTTTTGAATCCTATGTCCAGTAAAGCTTTGCTGAATTTGTCAAACCATGCGGCCCTTCTTAGTCAATGGGACTGCTTGAGCCCAACAATTGCTTTCTACAAGCAGCATACATTTCCTCCCCCTAAGCTACAAAACCAGGAGGTCCTCGTCATATACACTTCTTCTGAGAGCTCCCCATGAAGGAAAGATTCTTAACATCCTGTTGATGTATCGACCAATCTCTGTTTGCAGCCACCGAGAGAATGACCCGAACGGAGTTCCGTTTTGCAACATGTGCAAAGGTATCGAGATCTAAAGATCCAATAGGTCCGTCTAGTTAGTGGGTGAAACCTTTAGCTACCAGACGGACCAACTAGCGATCAATGGAGCCGTCAGCCCTGAACTTCACTGTGAACCTCCTCCAACTATGGATCACCCTACAGCACGTTGCCAAAAGGAGTCAGAAATAGCCTTGATCAAGCCCCCTTTCTTTGCTAATCCAATTTCAGAATCACTGTTAGCGAAAAAAGAACTCCCGATTGTGAAGCTTAGATTCATATAATATTTTCTGCAAAGTGTGACCAACGGAAATAAATAAACTCTCTTCTTTGTAGTGGAGCTCAACACTTAGAAGTTCAGAGGTAAAGCACCTTCTCTTGAGTAACTATTATTGACTTAGCTAGCTCTACTTGAAGAACTTTCTAGCTTTGGTTGCTACTATTTGTGCTGAGCAAGAATAGGCTTCAGAGAGGAAAGAAGGGGAGGCGTCGTCGGAATGTGGAATGGTGGACACAGAAAGAACTCCAAAAGTTCCCAGTCAACCATTTTTCCTTCTATGCGTTTCGGGGTTGCTTGTGTTGGTTCTTGAACTGGACAACCTAACTCTCGCTCGATACTTTGAATAGCGTAGCTTCGTACCCGAACAATAAGAGGATCCGGACGCGGAGCCCTTGTGTTCGGCATGAAACAACTGTATGTAGTAGAGAAGGCGACAAACAGCCGAAAAGGTGTTCCACTTAAACGTATATAGATAGACTGAGTGTGCGTGCATGGTGTAGGTGTATCACTTACGAGAAAGAACCCCAAATTAGTAAAGTTGTTAACCAAACACAAGTAGTTCGTCAATCCTTCCGTACTCACGTAAGCTCGTCTCCCGTTCTTTCTTCTTCATTTCATCTTCCTTGTTGTTTTGTTCCGTTCAATAGGTCCCACAAGTCTGTCTCCTCCCTCTTCTTAAGTTAAGAAAAAGAATAATGCTACTAGATTGAACGAACATTGTAAGAACCACCACATATTAAACCCACGCCTATTTTTGATTCTTAACAAGGCGACCGTTAGGTCGCCCACTCCGCGGTAAGCCCATTATTTCTTTCAGAATCTTTTGATTTGAGTCCATAATAACAGACAGGTTTTATTAATGAAAAGAAAAACGGAGGCCCGCATCTGCTAGCATTGTGGTTTGGAATATATTCTTTATCAATGGCCCATCCTTTCTTTGAACCTTATCAATGATCGAACTTACAAATATGAACTGAGTGACATTTAATGAGTAAGATCGAATATGGGAGAGGGATATGGAAAGGATGAAGTAATGAAAGAGAAAGTCATTGCTAGTAGTAACGACTTGTGAAATGGTCCACCCCAAAACCAAGGGGGTACTAACTAACAGCTGAGTCCTCTCTGAACCGCAGAAGATAGTTGCCCATCATATGTCTCACCAACTTCACTTGCCTCTAAGGGGGGCTCGCTCCGGACAGGTTCGAATAACTTACAATACACGGCTCTACGAATGGGTGAGAAGCATTTCGATTAGGGAGTCTGTTTTGTCCACTTTATCCATCCCCCTCTATCAAAATGATCAAAAAGACGATGGAATCCCTTCTTATTCCCATGTTTGATCTTTTCAATCTCTGCCTCCATGTGGACAGAGACCCCTGTAGAGAATGAAGATGGGCCAAGACGCTTGATACGCCCTCTCAAGAGTGCTTCTCTAGGCTCCACTCTCTCCCCTGAATAAGTAAGGCTCCGTTAGCCTGGGCTGAGATGGGGATAAGAAGTAAGGATTGACCAACTTTCTGCCAGACACTGGTGGATAGGGGTTAGCTCTGTAAATGTTTAGAGCTAAGTGTAGTGGTGTAGTAGTAGTAGGCACTTTTAGGCCCCTTCCCGGCTACTGGATCATCCCAGTGCTTCGGATACTACGGACCCTCTGCCATCCATTGCAACAGAGTCGTTCCATGAATGGGGGGGAGAGGGGGGGGGGGGGGGGGGGGGGGGGGGGGGGCTAAGCACAGTTCTTTGAATCAAACGTTGAATGAAATCGATAATTTTTTAGATATCCGGATAATGAATGGCCGATTCATATATTGCTATATATAGCAAGAAGTCCCAAATCCTTAATTTGGCCAATAAACAAAGCACTGCTTTTGGCCCAGGAAGACTGCTTCTCCTCCACACTACTTTATTTTCTTTTGTTCTCCGTGCCCGTTCTGCAGGCGCTTCGAGGATCATTGGCACTTTGCTCTCCTCTTATTTCTTTATTGGACGGTTCGGATGGACTTAGCCTTTCTTTCCCAACGAAAAATGGAAAGGGCTCTATCACATCGAAATGTCGATTCGTTTTCCGCCCAAATGAGATGAAAAATTAGTCACATATGTCCCTTCATCTTTCTGAATCGAGGCCCAGCCCGGCTCGCGTCGTTCCAACAACCGACGGGGTGCACCTCAGTATACGCTCGCGCGCAGTAACTGGGTGTCCTATTACACCTAAGGCCAACTTCCATTCACCAAATCCATGTTCATCTAGTCTAGAGAGAGTGAACTCGTACAAGACGAGCGAAGTGAGTCGACGGTTGATGTATCAGACTCTACCCTGTTTTTCGTAGCATGCATTCTCATCTGTGCCGCAACTGATTCGGTAAGCTACGTGTCCGGATGGTCTTTGGTTCCCCAACCTTACTCATGGCAACCTTCCGGCCGTCCAACGACCTATAACGCTAATCACTACTCCCACTGGGTCTAGGAAGTAAGCCCTACAACCCAAAACGGCGAAGAACAAATAGAATTTGCTACAAAAGCCAACTAACGGAAGTATTCTTGCGTATGAGAACAATGTAATGGAGAAGGTCATAGCCGAAATAAAATTTATTTTGGCTAGAGCACCCAAATCCGCTATATATTTGTCACGGGTTTGTCATAATGTTGGAACTATGGCGAATGCATCTATCATCATTGATGCATAAATAAATATACCAATTAGTAGTGATTGAATTCCTTCTATGGGTCCACATGATAAACCAATACGAATATAATCTACATGTCCAATCGAACTATAAGCTAGAGGTCTTTTGACTTTCGTTTGGACTACAGCGGCCAGTGCTCCTAAGATCATAGTAGGGTACGGGCAAAAAAGAAAAGAAAAAAACATAATCCAACATTTTCCATATTTCGTCTTCAATCACCTCAATTCCTAATCCATTATTTTTCCATCAAATAGTTTAGATTGTATAATCCAAAGAATCAGTGAACAGAACTTTTGTTCAGTTGAAAAGAGAGACTCGAGGAAATCGTGAGGCACAAGATTCATGAGACTGAGAAACAAAACAACAATAAGATTGAACATGCCATACAGAATCTAGCTAATCGACAACATAACATATAGATTGGAACTAGTGCAGCCATGGGCAACATGATAATAGAGTACGAATTTATGAAGGAGAACAACACGAACTTATACATGAATTCTGTTAATCTAGTTTCTTACAAATACATGAAATTCTGACTTGCTTGT
This sequence comes from Iris macrosiphon, assembly GCA_036927795.1. Classification (NCBI taxonomy): domain Eukaryota; kingdom Viridiplantae; phylum Streptophyta; class Magnoliopsida; order Asparagales; family Iridaceae; genus Iris; species Iris macrosiphon. The sequence goes on along the minus strand of JAYESA010000005.1, from coordinate 310,967,416 downwards.
AATATAACCAGTTGATGCTTTGAACTCACAAGGTTCACAAATTACACACGCAACAATGCAAGGGCAGGGCCAAGTCTCTACAGATACAAGGCATGATAATCAATTTCATCAAAACTAGTATGCAGTAGCTGCGGTAGTTGAAGCATAATATTCCAAACAGATATCTTCATTTACATTACCGTGGTCTCTTTGGTTCTTTGTGAAATTGATGATTGATCATATCTATAGTATATCCAATGATTTAGAACTCTTTCTCTCTCTACCTAATCAAGTCTCTCTCTAGGGGTGAATATTATTCGGTTTTGGACCGAAAATTTTGGAGGTGTGATTTGAAACTAAGCATTTCAAGTTTATAGTAGAACTATTCTTCCATCTAATTCCAGCATCTAGTTTGCAAAATCGGGAGCATGATCCAAAACCTCCGGATTGTCTTATGTGCCACAGTTATTGCAAACAAAAAAGGCACTATTCAATCCTTGTTGGAAGTATGAATTATTATTGCATTCACAACTAGTGGAATTTTTATAGCGACATGTGTCCCACTTATCATCCAACCCCGCGTGCATTATACCACACTCCTATGTAACATATTACGTAAGGATGTGGTGCAATGTACGCAGGATTGGATGATAAATGCGACACATATCGACATTTCGAAAGTGCTAATAGATCATTCGGAATCCAGTAGTTGTGGATAAGATAATAGTCCATGAAAATAAAAGACCACATGGCACAATAACTATACTCCATTGTCCAACCTTCTAAATTCTCCCATCAAAAAAGTCAGACAATGAACCCTATGTTAGTAGAGTAGTCCCCAATAGCTAAACACCATATTTGATGAGGTTTTTGTGAACTAAAATTCCAAATGGAAGTAAATATCTCAAAAGCAACAAGACTAAACAGTCATGGAAGGAAAAGGCAAGTACTCATTTACTCCCCCACCAAATGGGCCATTAAGAACTTACTCGGATCTTTAAATCCCATGCTTTGCCTACCAAAATATATGTTACCCTATAGTTTAGTAAGACTCTTGTAAACCCAACATAATCAACATGCCTACAAAATCTGATATGATCAAGGAACCTGAACACGACTATACAAAATAACTCTACCTAACCCAACATGATTGAAACTTGCCCAAACTGACCTATATAGCTTAAATCAACGCTCTCATAACAAGGTTAGCTAATCATGCTTGTAGATATACATAATAAAATTCCAAAAGCAACATTTCAAGCCTTTTGCAACAATTACTGTAACCATGGTTTGAGCTAAAAGGACTAATAGAATCACAATCAAAGGATTACAACAAGATCCTCACTAAACGTGACCAACAAATCCTATCAAGAGTAGCATGGAAGGGATAATTTTCAACTCTTTCAGTTAAAGGACCTCTACCGAGTCTCAATAATCTTGAGAAACATGCCTACAATAACCTTGGTGAGATTTCAATAAATACTTGCAGCACTCCACATAGATACAACAGTGCATAATGGCTCTTAAACTAGATCCATTTGTTCTTATAAAAAAATTCTTATAATAAATAACCATGATCTCGCCAAGGTCTCGTCCAAATCTCATTGAACCCATCAATTTCTCATCTGAAATCCTGATTCAATGTCTTTTCTACTATTTGGAAATCAACATCCACAACCATAATATGCTTATTACTTTGGTCATTTTACACTATGGCAACAATTGGCCCAATAGCTCATGAACTTGACAAGTTACCATCAACTGTGAAGTAACTATAAAATAATTCACCAAGATCTCACTCAAGTCTGTCTTACTTTTGTATGGCATAGCCAAAACAATAAATTACTTAAGTTAAAACTCCTCAAAAATTCCAAAGCCAAAAACGTCAAGACTATGGGCCAGTTTGGTTCCTATTTGAAATATAATTTTTTTTCAAAAGGCAAACCGCAACTGGTGCCTCCCCGAGCGACTGGCATTTGCCGCTTTGGTCATTTTGGTATGATCAAAACGGTGAAAGGTGGAACCAGACGAAATTAATGGTGGGAACCAAATGAAATTAATGGTGGGAACAAAATGATTTTCATGCCGTTATGGTCAAGATTTTTGACGAAAATGACAAATGGTCTTATTTCAAACGGGAACCAAACTAACCCTTACTCAAATTGCACTGTGTCATATTTATCACTCAAACCCATTTGCATTGCGCCCCACTCCACTAGAAATGTGGTGCAATACACACATAGCTGGTGATAACTGGAACATGTCAAAATTTCTTCAAATACATGGATGAAGTTCTTAGAATCTACCAATAGTAGAAGAAATTAATTCTTAGCAAAAGAATAGAGTTGATTGTTTTCACTCACATTCGTCCCGGGCCATAGTTGTGAAGACAAGACGAAGGTTCAATATCTCATCTCATCATGCAAACTTGGTAGACATGATCATCCAAATCGTAAACGTTTACATTTTGGAGAAACATGCCTACCAAATCTGCAATATGAGATAGCTATACATGCTCCTAATAATTTCTCTAACCAAATCTTAGTGGTATTATGGCCCTGATTTATCTGACAATATCTTTCTCTCTTGGTAGATGTACGTACTACTACAGCTCATAGAAGAAGAGAACTGATAATCTCAATGTGGAAAAAAACCTCTCGGTAGATGTACTTATTACTACAGCTCATAAAAGAAGAGAGATGATAATCTCAATGTGGAAAAAAGATGATAATCTCAATGTGGAAAAAAACATCTCTCTCGGTAGATGTACTAAATATATCTAGGTATATCTAGTTACTATATATATTAACAAACAAAAAGTGCAAATATACAGAAAAAATAGAATAAACCGAAAACCGAACATATTTAATTCGGTTTGGTTTGGTTCGGTTCGGTTATGGGCCATTTCGATTCGGTTTCGGTTTTGCTTATTCGATTTTCGGTCGAATTCGATTTTGCTTATTCGATTTTTGGTCGAATTCGGTTTTGTTTATTCGGTTCGATTTTGGACTGAATGAACCGAATGCTCACCCCTAGTTTAATTTAGGAACTTGAGATTCGTGAACCACAACATTTCACAACCATGTGATGTGGATATGCGGTCAGCATTATTCGATTTTGGACCAAAATTCGAACCAGAATAAGTTCAATTCGGTTTGAAAAAAATCCATAATTTACGATACCTTCCACTTTTGACGAAAACCATCCACGACTCACGGTCAACCCTTTGTCCAACATTTTTTGACAAAAATATCCCCCATTCTTCTTCCCCTTCCCTGTGCGCCCCGTTGTCCCCTCCCCGCCGCGCACACCCCGCTACCCCATCCCCGTCACGCGCACCCTCGCTGCCCCCATTCCTGCCGCGCACCCCCGCTGCCCCCCTTCCCGCAGCGCGTCGGCGGAGCCGTTGTTGTTGTTGGGGTGCTTGTCACGTAGCGCATCGCACAAGGCCAAGGTATTTTTGCATAACGAGCACATATTCAGAGTACGCAGATAATTGAAACACAAAGTTGAAACATGAAAAAATTCTTTATTGATAATGAACATCTATTTAAAAACTCGTGAACGAGTCAGATAGTTGCCGCACGGGCTTACAAAAGTAGACACAAAATGAGATAGTCGTCATGTACATTACATCATTTACTAAAACTTCAAAATGTTAAGACCTCCAGGCGGGACAACGGATTTTCCTCGGAGCTGCATAAGTTAAGTAGGCTGGTTCCTCTGTCTTCAAAATGCTTCTCGCTAAGGCACGATCTGGACGTGCCGGTTGGTGGACTGGAACAAAAAATAGCTCCAGCTCCTCGCAGGATCTCCTTAGTGCGGAAAACATGTTTTAACGAGGGTCAGTACATCAAAATGCACTGGTGAAGGCGAGCTAACCCAACTATACCAATCAACACGTTTATATGAAACATGCAACTTATTTGTGGTATTTCTATCTTGTCTTAGTTCATTTTATAGCAAGCAATAGATATAAGATTTACTGAAATAAACTTGCCACCGTTCGGTGACTTTTACCTGCCCGTCTGAACCACCTGCACAATACTTACCATGTCCTTCCCTGCCACGAACACACAAGTTAGCTTGCACAGGTTTAAATATACGTGGGGATCACTAGCATGATGCCATAAAGGACGACTAGTCAATGACGAGGATGGAATGCATCGAGAAAGTACAAGTGGCGCAGCAAACCATCCCATCCAGTACAAGAAGACTACACTTGAAGTTTCGTCCGGATCGGATCGGTGCAAGTGTCCCAGCGACCGTCCGCACGAACTATACCATTGTGCACAAGTTGTCCGTGATCAAACGACGTCTATGTTAGGTCATCTATTTGTGAAGTTGAGGCAATACGAGTACAAGATAAGTAGATGGCATGATTCATTTTGCATAGTCCCCCCGAATAATTCATTGCATAACAAGGTGTGTTCCATACTTGCTAAGAATAAGAAGAGCATTCTAACGAAGTAACATGCAATAAGATAACCGTTCACAAGTTGATTGACAAGCATAAAGTAGTCCAAGTCTATTCCTTCTTATCTTGACATCTTTTAGTTATTACTTTGGTATCGTTTGATCGGGACAAGTAAGAAAGCAAGATTTTTAGATGTGAAGACTTGGAAGAAGGATCAACTGAATCGAATATAAGCCACTCACAAGTTGGTTGGAGAAAGGAAAGGAAAGAGATGCCTCAAGACTCCGTTCGCACGTCGCCTACTGCACGATCACCTGTATTACCACGAACAACTGATCAATACCTCTTCTACTCTTTCCAAGCTCGGAATTGAAATGCAGTTCAACGAACGAAAATAATGAAATCCATCGAAACCGTTCAAGAAAACGCAAACAAATCTGAAAACCAACTCAAAGCACGAAAACAACAAGGCGACAGCGAAAACTAGACAAGAAAATTTGCTGCGGAGAGATCCCTCTTGACTCTGCCGCTAAGTCGATCATCGGGGCACGGTCCACTGAATATGGGAATCGATTCCGAAGAAGCTGTTTCAATCTATCCCGATCGAACGATACCGACTTGTATTTCTTAGTCGCGCTCCCCGAATAGAGGGAACGGAGCACCACGGTGCTTGCTGCTGCTACTGCCGGTGCTTACTGTTGTTGGGTAGCGTCAGGGTTGGGCAGAGTCGAGGGAGGGTTGTTGGGAGGGCGGAGGCAAGGGAGGGGGGGGCAGGGAGCGCGGCGGTTAGGGCTGCGTGGCGTCAAAGGCACGGCGACGAGGCAGGAGGGGGGCAGGGAACGCGGCGGCGCATCGGCAAGGGGTGTGCGGTGTCGGGGAGGAGGGCAGCGCGGGGGGTGTGGAGGGAAGACAAAAGTGGGAGTATTATCGTCAAAAAATGTTGGTCGAAAGGGTTAAGCGTGAGTCGTGGACAATTTCATACATTATGGTCAAGCAGTGAGGTGTATCTTGAATTAGAATAAATAAAGTGGAATACAACTCAAATTTTCTCTTTTTTTTGTTTTGGTTTCAATTTCCATTATGTTTCGAATTCCAATCCAAAAACTAAATAAAACTTGTAAAATTATACAAGGATGCCGTTATTGGTACTTCTATCAATTTGTATTTCTTTTTAATTTTCTATCATTCAACTTCCAAAAATATATCCTGCATTATGAGTACAGGATGACATTTTCGGAGTGTCAACTACTAAAATGTCATTCGTCCATACATTCATAAATTAATGTTAGATTTAAACATGATTTTTGTGATTAAAAATATATATATTTTAAAAACAACAATTCTATCTATGTATTTTAAAGTCTTAACTTTGGACAACTTTAAAATACAACAAATGTGTGTATAAAATTATAATTTTTAATATAATTTGACCAAAATTTTAACTTTGGATCCGATCCATTAAACAATAACAATAGCCCAACTGAACAAACCGGATAAATTATTCGGTTCAGTTTCGATTTTAGCTAATTTCGATCCGGTTTTGGTTTTGGATTTTTACATTTTCGGTTTATTTGATTTTGACTATTTCGGTTCGATTAAAACCGAATGCTCACCCCTACTACTAGGTAATATCAGCTTCTTCATTTTTTTTTGGGGGGGGAGGGGAGAGGGTGGGCGCTTTGTATAGTGCATATTTTTTTTTTCTTACAATTAAAAATAATAATAAGAAAAATTAGACCTTCTTGGCTATAACATCTTATTGGAACAAAAGAAAAAAACAAAACAACATTTTTTAGACAGCCATTAGAAAAGAGGGAGAACCAAGGATCTCGGTGTGATTGAACCACCCGCCTCGCAAAAGGCAAGAACCGCACTCAACCTTGGGCGCTCTACCATTTTTGAGCAGAGAGATCCACGCAAACATAATGTGCTGGTGATAAACCTCTGGTTTCATTTATGAACACTAGGTCTAGGGGGCATACACACAGTGTGCACAATATCCAATGATTTTTGATGAAGGCACTACTTCTTACTCAAGGCTAGTCAAGTATTGGTGCTAGTCCACTTTGAAGGAACTTTTACTCAGACTAGTCCAAAATTTACTAGGACCCTCTCTTCCTCCCGCTCCTCCTCCAGGAGATACCCTTGCCAACCACGACGTCCCCAGCGTCGGCGTCGCCCCCCTCCTCGCCCTCTTCACCGACGTCCGCGCCCTCTTCACCGCCCCCAGCACTGTCGCCCTCCGCAAGGCCCTTGGCTTCCCATTCTGCCTCTCGTCATCGAGATCTCGAGCCCGTCGTCCCCTCCAACATGCCCATGACAGCCGCCTACGCGCTCCAGTCCTATAAACTCGCCTCCAAGACTATAACCTCCCTTCGGCCTCGTCCTCTCCAGCCCCCTCTCCTCCTCCTCCTCCTCCTCAACTATTAGAGTTAGAAATGTCGAGGACGTCAAACCAACCATCGAAAGATAGATCATCGAGCATCAGACATCAAAAGAAAATCAGAAGGGAAAAAAATGTATAGATCATTTTTCTCATTAGAAGATCATCGAGCATCTGACATCTACAAGACTATCGATAGAACTTCAGTTTAAACTCTATAACTTCAAATGAAAAATCAACAAATGGAAAAGAATATATATGTGAACAAATACTGAACATGTTGAACAAGAAATTAAAATCTAAAAGAAGAATAAATCTATATATGATAAATTTTAATTTTAATCTTTTTTTAGAATGAAAACAAAAACTAAGATACCAATCTAAAACAACAAAAGAACAAAAGAAACATTATTTACAATCAGAGCACTAAAAAAGTTATAATCTTTATACTTATCGATCTCCTTTGCTATCCGGTAGAGATTTCTCGTCGCCTCATCTTTCCTCACGCTAACGATAAGCGCCTCAATACAAACATTGTCGGTATTATACGCCCACTACTCTAAAAGCCTGCATAGGAGACCGTCTAGACATAGACGTTAGGCGCCTAGTGTCCGTCCGATGGGCGCCTAGACGCGTGCCTAGACCCTCTCGACGTCCGACTATGCGTTTTGAATTTATTTTGCAACTTTTAGTATATTTATATTTTATTTTTTTGAACCTCCTGGATCTAGACGGCCCTACCTAGACGGACTAGACGCTAGACGGCGGGTACCCACCGGCCTAGCGCCACACTTTTCACAATCTTGTATACACCTTATCGATAACCTGAAGAAATGACAAAGCCATCTATTAATATGAAAAGTATTGCATATAAGTTTAAGAAAACAAAAATTAAAATGAATAATTCAATATAACAAAATATTTTATGAATCTATTAGGCATTGAGACATCCAATTCTTAAATTAAGATGAGAAAGTTATAGTAGAGAGAAAAGTGAGAACTAACATGATGCTTGCATCAGCCTGAAGTAGCAAATTACTTCATCAACATCTAAGGCATTCTATGGCACATCTGCAATGAAGTTTGTGAAAGACGGTAAGAACACAGACAACCGATCAATCAAGTCGTAAAAGAATATAATTACATCAAACTTACATAGAGAACATAATCCAACTACTTGGGTCGTCTATTATTGAAAGTGATTATGTCCAGTTATTCAAAAGTGTCTTAGCAAGAAGTTCCTTGTATGTTTCAACGGCTGTACTGATGTCATGTGGCAGTTTTTCTTCCATGATCCTGTTTGTTTGATGATGACAGGAGACCATAATAATGAAGTACTATAAAAACTTTGATCTTAAACTTATGACATATCTCTAAGCAACTTAAGATAGAAATTTTCAACTGATTATTAACTTAACATCTTAGGATAATTAAATTATTTTTTATCTATCCTTGAATAATAATATTTTAAGCTAAAAAGATGTTACACACAAAAAAATATAATACCCCGTATTTTAGTTAGAAGAGAAGATCAAAACACAGAAATATCTGACTTCCTTATATATATATATATATATATATATGGGTAAGCGGGATATGAACCATAAGCTCATATTTTTACATGTTATACACATGTGGACCAATAGGAATGGACTCCACATTCACATGTGCACTAGTATTGAGCCGTCTAAGCCGTTTGTAAATACTCCAATTAACTATTTTTTAAACAATAACTAATTATTTAACTACTTAGTATCATTTATTTACAACTAAACAATACAAACTCAAGTAGTTAAGGTGGAAAGTATTTTTTCTTTTGTTGTTTAAGTTCTATTCCTAAGAACGACTTTAAATTTTTTAATGAACGTGTAATGCACGTGCACATTACTTGTATAAGAGGCTTGACGACTAATATATACCATTGCGTAATTAAACATAAACATATATCCAATGTCTGAAAAACATATCTATAATAAATTCAAATTAAAATATATTCAAATCATATATTTAAAACTAACTATATTTTATTATCTAACTAGGCATATATACATAGTCCTAAATCGTATCTATAATAAATTCTAATTAAAATATATTCAAATTACATCTATAACAAATTTTAATTAAAATATATCAAATAATATTTAAACTAACTACATGTTAGCAACTATATTTGACAAAAATTACTTGTGTAACTCTTTCGATGCTCGCCAGCATCACCATAAGAAACCATAAACATGCGCATAATAGCAATAGTCGGCTCAATTCCATTATTTTTCATTATAAGCAAAAGTATTTTCATCATTATACGATAGAAATAAGGATCCAACTTATACCCCTATGTGTGCACTTCTCCCTACCACTCTTGTATAACTCTTTCGATGCTCGCTAGCATCGCCATAAGAAACCATAAACATGCACATAATAGCAATAGTCGGCTCAATTCCATTATTTTTCATTATAAGATAATGTATTTTCATCATTATACGATAGAAATAAGGATCCAACTTATACCCCTTTGTGGGCACTTCTCCCTACCACATGCAACCAATAAACTCTTGTATGTATCCCCCCTTTCTTCCTTACCTCACTCAAGAAAAGAGAGTGAAACCTATGTAAATAATTTGTATCCACCATTTCTTCCTCACCTCACTCGAGAATAAAACCTTGGTAAAAAAAATAAATCTGTAAATAATAATATATATATATATATATATATATATATATATATATATATACACTATACTATACTATACTATACTATACTATACTATGAAATATATTGTTCTGGTCTAAACATGAACTTTAATAGAGATAAGAGAGAGAGAGAGTCTATGATTGCATTATGTACGTGAAAAGGAACCTTCAATAGATTTTTCCTCTTCATATTTATACAATAATAGTCAAAGGCTTACAATGAATAACCATGCGATCTTAACATATATCTCTAGGGACAGGATAATGACTATTTCCTATATGATTAGCAGAAAGAATATTTAAAAGGAAGAGAGAGAGAGAGAGAGAGAGAGAGAGAGAGGATTTTAATTCTAACCGTCCTTTGTCTAAGGGTATAACAGACAATAAGTACCAAAAATAGGGCAAAGATACTTTGAGGTCATTGGACTGGTTACCAAAGCTACAGTTTCCCAAGATCAACCCTATACCTCTGTCCTCTCATCATTTGATATGGTGAAACAAATTCAGTATACACTTGACAAGTAACTATTATAAAAACACACACTGAACCTTGTAGGCTAGCTTAGGCGAAAAAACATAAAATAACTGATACCAGCTAGAGGTTGAGTTTGCAATCTTGGAACCGGAATTTTAAAACAATTGATACAAACTCATCAACGTGTCGGTTGTCGGTTGTATAACGTGACATTGCTCAGAGAATTCCAACTCAAGTTAATCAATGAAAGAAATAAGAAAGAAACTTACCTCTTCCAGATATCATTGATCAATTTGATGCTATAATATGCCATCCGACAGTAATGTGATAACGAAGTATTCATCGACAGTAACATATAGAAAAAGGAACAAAGAAACTCATCAATTTGATGCTATGATATGCCATCCAACAGTAATGTGATAACAAAGTATTCATCAACTGTAACATATAGAAAAGGGAACAAAGAAACTCGGTAAAGGTCTCTGATTTCATTAGTCTCTCTCAGCTTGCAAATCACAAGACAAAAAAAAAGGTAGACACATGACAAAGGATGATATAACCTAATTGAGTAAAAACCATATCTTGAGCATAAATCTGAGTCACCCAACTTAGTAAACACCATATCTTGAGCATGAATCTTTTCGGACATAATCTGACATAAGGCCCTTGCCTGATTAAATCGGATTGCAGGACACAACTCTGCTCAGCACTAAAGCTCAGTATTGCGCATTGCTTTTGCTTATAAAAAAGGAAGCAGCTTTTGAAAGGAGTCTCCTTTCAAAAGTTGCTTCCAAGTTTATAAGCAGTAAGACAACAACAGGTACTGGCCTTGATAAGAAATATGATGTCCCTGAACAATATGAAGATGGATAAATCTCAAGAAGATGAGAGTGAACACCATGACATCAAGTAATTGGTCTGCCTACAAAATAATAAATAGCAGGATGGTTGTCGACCTACATGAAGATGAATTAAATTGGCAGGATGGTTGGGATCAAAACATCGGGGAATCATGTAATTGGGAGCCAAACCTCTTGGTTTTTCAGGCTGTAGTAAAAGCTAAGCATTACCCTCATCGCTGCTGAGGAGAGGTCTCTCCACAAGTTCCGTACAAAACCATCAAAATTTCCATAGATCTTTATAGATGTCAGAATCAATTTTATCCATCCTCAAATAGCAGCCAAAATTATGGGGCCAACACTAAGATCCACAAAGTGTCTTGATGAATCACAGTTCGATCAATTGCCTGCAGGTAAAAATAAAGGCATCAATAAATAACAAACAGTAAGAATGATGAAGTAAGATAATTCCAAAGATGTACACCGATCAACTTAAAATAAAAGCTGTATAAGTCAAGATGTGTAAAAACAAAGAACATACCGTAAAAACAAAGAACATACCGATTATGATCAAGTAGGCAACTCTCAGAGCTCCTTGGTTCAAGAGGAGCTCTTGCCTCAAGCTTATCTCCAGCTCTGATTGGACCTTGAGTTCTTCAGCAGGATTGTGATGAAGTAAGATAATTCCAAAGATGTACACCGATCAACTTAAAATAAAAGCTGTATAAGTCAAGATGTGTAAAAACAAAGAACATACCGTAAAAACAAAGAACAACATACCGATTATGATCAAGTAGGCAACTCTCAGAGCTCCTTTGTTCAAGAGGAGCTCTTGCCTCAACCTTATCTCCAGCTCTGATTGGACCTTGAGTTCTTCAGCAGGATTGGACAGTACAAGGCATGACAGCTCTCCACAATAAAAATAATTTCTTACAACAGTTGAGCACAACAGCATCTCACCTTTACCACAACCAATTTCCCATTAACAATTTCACAGTAATCTTGCAACAGTATCTATATATCATGTCTAGACTGAGATCCAATAGACAGTAAACCTGAGTTAAAGTCGATAAGCATCCCTAATCTCCCACAAAGCACACCCCAAAAGTGAAATTGTAATAGGACATGTACGGCCAACCCCTCTTCCAAAGTGTCGGATGCAAATCAAACAGCACGCTAGCATTCCATTCGAGTCGGTTCGGGATATTTGAGTTGTGGGACATCGGCAGCGTACCGGCTGGGAAAGATGGGTTTCCCCTTTTTCCGGGTGGGGTGACCGGATCGAATCCTTCCTAATAATAAGAAGTTTAGATTGATTCAAGCCATTCATTCCTAGACCACTAGGGGAGACACCCACCGATTGGGGGAAAGAGACGTGGAGAGGCATGGGCAGGCGACCGAAGGAAGCTTCGATGCGGGGGAATCCGCGCCGAGTTCATACCTTGATTTGGCAGGTGAGCCAGGCTTGGAGAAGGAAGAGTTTCCAACCCGTGATTGAAAAGCCATTGCTTCAGGTTCGGGGCTTTGCTAGGGATTTCAAGCTCGGCACCTTGACTTCAAAATGTAAGTTCAGAAATGCAACACCAATATATCGTAACGCAAATCTCTTTCTAACGACGAATCCATGCTCAATAGGGGCTTCTTTAACGGATAGGCTTGACAGGTGCAGGGTTTCATCCCCGAATCATCCATGAGATTTTTTCAATAGAAAGAGCAGATCCGAGTTCTTCCCCGGTGGGAGTCACGAGGCTACCTTTCTCAGTTGTTGACTGCTCCCACCTCGAATCAACTAACTAGAAAGTGAAATGGAGCAGACGAAGTCCTGTCAAGAAGAAGGAGTCGATCGGCGTTCTCCTCCTTTTACATGTCGAATCTCTCTCGTAGTCAAGTCAGGCAGCTAGCAAAGCGAAAAAAGAGAAGGCCCGGAATTCAAGGTGAAGTGTGATTCCTGGTCTTGCTCGGGTCACGAACTCATTCCTACGCGTAAGAACAGTTTCAAGTGTGATTCTACTTTCAAGTGTGAAAAGAAGAAAGTAGTGTCATTCATTCTCGTACTTGATCTCTTGCCTCGAAGAAATCCTATGAAAGAGCAGGATCGGGATCAGAGCAAGGATCGGTTTCCAACGGTAACGTATAGAGTAGCGACAATTTCTTCGACCAATGGGACCGATCAACACCAAAAGCCTCCTTATCAGGCGCAACTAGGTGTTAGGACCAGAAGACCAAGTCGGTTTCCAACGGAAGCCAAGTCTCAACGGGACAGCCATGGTTTTAGGTTCCATGAGCCTAACATCAGACGGGCTGACACCTAGAGGGTATTCGCAATGTCGATACACCGCGGACCGGGACTGTCATTCTTCACATGTATAGTGGCGGGAGATACCTTACGGCCCTCCGGCCATTGCATGATTAGCTTTGATAAACTACACAAGCTTAGATACAGTTTGACTAAACGGTAATCTCGGCGCATCCTTTTGGCCCGGAGATGAAATGGAGGTATGATTCTGGGGATTCCCGCTCGAGTTAAGGAGGCGCGCACCTTTGTGGGCGCATGCCGGTATTCGGACTTTCCCCTAACGAAAGTCAAAAGTTTGATAGCTACTACAAAGAGGTACTGGCCGGTGTAGACCCCGGAAGACCATGAAAGGCGGCGTACTTCTTTACTAAAAAAAGAGGTAAATCGCAACCTTGGTTAGATTGCCGAAGATGCACAGTTGAGCCTTGTTAAAGAGGCAAACCATGCATCGAAAGTTTTCCAAAACTGTCCGAAAACCGCCCAATCGCTCGATTAGACTAAATAGTGAAATATGTTTATTCAGGTTAACCATACTTTTCGAGTCGAGAGGGTGTGCACCTTAAGGGATTCTTTCGGACCGCGCGAAGCCTGCCATGCAAGTGTTCCCAACATGGAGAAAGGTATAAAGCAATTCCCAACGATCCTCATCGGAAGGAACAGAATCACACATTGTGCTTCAGAAGGAACAGGTAACTCATCTGATCTTACAGAACTGGAATAACATCAACTGTATCTTACAGGATTGCAATGGAATAAGATCTTTAGAAAATTTTATACAGATCTAAGGAGAAATGTCAATCTAAAAGACAAGTTTTAAGAACTTACTGTCTCTGGGCTTTGAAACTCGACAAATCTTAACTGAGAGAAGCTATCCATGAACTACAATTAACTCTAATTTTAGTCAAGATGACATCTGATGTTGTATTATTGTTGCCAGAATAAGACGTGCCTCTACCTCAAGATGACATCCGAATTAGTTTTGCCAGAATAAGATGTACCTCTACCACTATGTTGCATTCGGTGTCAAACGGAGAGCTTTGCTCATAATAGTCATTGCAAAAAAAAAGTATTGTCCTCATATTCAATGGCAAGACAAATGGGCTCACAGAGCTTACTCCAATGAGAATCAAAAAGTTGGACGTCCATGTGATCAAAATCCATAATATCCAGAGAACGTAAATAAGACAGAGAACAACAGAATGATTGAACTGTACCCCCTGGTAACAACCATGAACTGTACCCTGCGTGAACTCCCCCAAAAGCACACAGAAAATAAATTTTAATAGGAGTTTGTTGGTGGCCTGCCATAAGAGCGCCATCAAACATGGCAAAGGCCACAAGTAACAAGAACAATACCATCATTATCCTTACTATGAAGGATAGATCTCCCATCCACATCTTTCTATTCATTTGCCACATGATCAGAACAAGGATTAACATATCGTACATCTTAAGGAACAAAATCGCTCATTGGATCTTATAGAACTCAACCAACATATTGTATCCAATTGCATTTCGATCCCCAACTCGATCCCACCTGCTAGGGAATTAAGAGGTTATCAAATATGAATAAAAAACTATCTAAGAAGAAAATACTAAGAAGATAAAGTAATCAACTGTCGAACCAGATGAAATTTTTTTAAGGAACTTGCCAATTTTTGGCCCTTGAAACTCTTCATCTTCCTAAAACCTTCGGAGTCTCGCCAAGCTTAAATCAGATAGCATGACACAGACAATGCTCCTCAGCAAAAGTTACTCCAACAGTATATCACACTGAAGTTATGAAGTTATGTGATAAATATTGAGAACTTACACAAGTTTTGTTGGATAATGGTAGTGATGATGTGCATTATTTATCACATAACTTTAAATTATTTTATGCATGAGATAATGATAGTAGATCTTAACTCTAATTTATAGGCAGACTCATCATGAATTCAATAGTTCCAGTGAAAATTAGTTACGGAGAGAAACGCCAGGTTAGCGTGTAATCGTAAACATGTAATAGTAAAACCTACCAATAGGTTTTTAGTGGAGAGATTGGGAAAAAAATGCACACAAAATACACTATGGGGGAGAACCCGGGCAAAAAATAAGATTTACCCCAGTGCGATCTCCCCCAAAACACACAGAAAAGTAAATTTTATTGAGGGTCTGGTGGCCTGCCATGCGAACGCATCCAACATGGCAAAAGCCGGAGTAACAAGAACATTACCATCATTATCCTTACTAGGAAGGATGGATCTCTCATCCACAACTTTCTACAAAGCCATCAAATTTGCCACATATCAGAACAAGGATTAGCATGTTGTACATCTGAAGAAATAGAATCAGTCACCCGATCTTAAGAACACAACCAAAATATTGCGTCTGATCCAACAGTTTCTAGTTGAGTCACCATTTGATTGAATGGTCTGCAATTGAATATAAAGGATGTCAAATAAAATAATAAAAAATATTATAAAAAAAAAGAACCCAAGGAAAAATCAAGACAGAGAAGTTAAAAAAGAACGCACATAATTTGGCCTTTCAAACTCTCCGGCATCCTCCAACCTTGAGTACTGGCATTGATTCAGATAGCGACACATCCTCCAACCTTAGTTTCACGTAGTTTGATTCAGATAAAAAGACTTCCACCAAGTTTGATTCAGATAGCAAGACACCCTCCAACCTTGAATTTCGCCAAATTTGACTCAGATATACACAGACAACTCTCTTTACTCTCCTCAAGAAGAAGTTGTCAAGACACGGATAGCTGGAAACTACAGTCTAAACTTATTTGACAAGCACTAAACTTATTTGATAATATATTAAAAACTTAATTAGAGTATTGCCAGAAAAAAGATAAATTTCAGTTATTAACTTCCGTATTAACTTCTGCCTGAAATTCTATTGTTCCTCTAGTGCTATTAGGTTACGGAGAAATGTCGAATTATGGCAAATTATCGTGCGTCGTGTCCACAGACCATACCAATCGGTTTTCGGTTTTCAGTCGAGATATTGGAAAAGAAAGAAAAAAAAAACAGACACACAATGGGGGAGAACCCGGGAAAAAGATCAAGAACTGTCTCCGTGCGATCTCCCCCAAAAGCACCACAAAAAAATGTAATTTTATTGAGGGCTTGGTGGCCTGCCATGCGAGCGCACCCATCATGGCAAAGGCCGGAGTAACAAAGAACATTACCAGCATCCATACTTACTCGCTCATCCACAACTTTTACAAAAAACACCAAATTGCCAAACAAAGATCAGAACCAATTTCATCATGACCAGAAGATCCAACGAAACGGTCGCCGGCGATTCTCGATCTTGGTATAATCGGCTGCGAGCAAGTACAACTAAATTATGGGTATAGAACAAAATAGTTATTCTAAATGAATTATGGAAGAAAAAAAAATACTACTAATTTTTGTTAAAAAAATTCTATGAAAAATCAACATCAACAAAAAAAAACATTGAAAATTCTAGAACTTTCTCAGAATTTGGACATGAATAATCATCTTGTTATGAATAAAGCAAAATTCTAAAGAACTTACTGTGCTTTCTGCAGATCTAAACCAAACATAGATCGGAAGTTACGATGAATTCCTCAAAATTCTACTGAGAAATGGTAGTTCTAATTTAAATTATTTAAAAGGACGACTAATTCCTCTACATCGAAGAGAAATTAACAAAAAATACAAAAAATAAATCATTAAATAGAAGAAAAAATACCTCAAGAAACTCCTATTGGAAGAATTCGTCATCAAGATATCGTAATTAGAACTGGGGAAAAAATTCTTTCAGGAAATTCTAGACCTAAAAGAAAGAGTATAATTTATGCGGAGGAGAGGGAAGAAAGCATCGGTATTTAATACATCGCCCAGGAATGATCAGCGGCTGTGTTTTGACAGTTGGGCGATACGAACGGTCGCGATGCAAACACGTTGACAACTGGATTTGGCTTTTGCCAACCAAGTCGCGATGCAAACACGTTGACAACTAAATGATATACAAAATTATAATTAAAAATATAAGGAGATATCCAACTGGCTAGGTTGGCCTTCTTGTGCTCACACCATGGCCGGCCATGGCCTAGGACAGTCCGGACGACCGTCCAGAACCCATGGACCAGTAATGAAAAAAAAATCAGTTTATATATATCTTCCATAATATAATGAGACTTCCAAACGACTCAAAAGTGAGCCGTCTAAACCGTATGTATATTATAAATTAAATTTTTTTTTTAAAATTAATATTACATAAAAAAATTATATTTTAAATTTGTTATAAATAACACTCTAGAGATTCAAATTCAGCCACCCATGTCACGCCCCAGTCACAAAATATCGAGGGACTAGACACGTGGCAATGGCCAGCAGCACACACCGGTGGACAAACCCAATTTAATGGATCCATCGGGACATACTTAAGCTGTATAACAATAATCAGGGTCTACTAATCTCATCCACAGAATGAATACAGTAATATCAACAAAAGAAAATAAACATCATCCGGTCACAAGAAAAATAAAATCGGGGAACAACCCGATATTAAGTCTGTTACAATTGTTCACTTAAGCAAGAAATAAAAGAGTTTAATTGCCATAAAAACTTAGCATAGAAGAAGCAGATGTTCAGGAGAAATCCTCAGCGATCACCTCGTCCTCAGGTTCTGGTACTGCTCCGAGAAGTGCTCCTGTTCCGTAGACCTCAGGATAGATATCCTCTGCTAATCCTGGGGACATAATCCAGATACAGGTCCTCAGGGGACATAGCAAGGTACAAAATAACTCAAGCCAAAATAATGTAGTGCAGCAATAAATGAAACAATAGGGTAAATAAATAAACCAGCTAAGTGATATGCAAGTGAGAGTTTTATTCATACTCGGGCTGAGACTACTATAGGATCAGTGTCAGAGAAACCTATAGCAGTATTCTCTCGAAGGGCCAGAACTTGCGCCAAAACTCTGTATCAGAGACTAAGACACCTCCAGATGACAATATTTATAATATAATCAGCCTTTGATATGGTAATACTCTCCCCACCCAATGTAATCTCACGTCACAGTTCACGATGTACATGTTACGCAAGATCAAAACTAATGCAACAAGTCAGGATAAAATCTAAACATGTAAAGATGCATATGTCATAAACTTGTATCCTATACAGAATTACCTTGAATATTTCAGGAAGATTTTGTCTCATGATTCGTGTCAGGTGTCCTGGGTATAATGTACTTGATATGGCAAGTACGAGAATGTAAATGTCACGATATCCATCTTTATGTGACGTTACACAACTCCGCGTACGGTGTTGGCACCCGACTATTAATCGGACGCTAAGTAAGTCACACGGTCCTAGGTTAAGTATGTATAACAGATAAATAAGACAAGGAATTATGTAACAAGAACTGCAAGCTTCGGCAAGGTACACTTGTCTGGGGTTCTGTCTCCAACTGTAGCTCTGACCTCAGCGGAATTTGCAGGCAGTTCTTCGGTTGCTGAAATAGACATCACCATCAGATCCAGAAAATATCAAATAGCTAAAAACGCATGTCCTTGAGTCCAATTTGGACACAAGGACAAAAATAACATTTTCTGGTCCAATCGGGGTCCACATGTGGGCCGCTTTGCACCGAAAAATGTGCCAGAACCAAAGGTCTCCAAATCCGTCAAACTTAGTGTCAACAAGTCCAGAACATTGATACGAACCCAATGGAACTTCTAGAATTGGATTCCGATGAGCCGGTCACAAAATCGCCCGTCAAGTGGAGCCGTGGGGCCCACGACACGCGATTTTGTTAACGTTCTCAGAATCGAACCAAACTTGGGTCACAGGACCAGCGTATTGCTACAAGTCCGATGGCGCAAGTTTCGTTTCGATCTGACGTGTATACACTAAGTTACAGCGAGATTCAGAACAGGCGGATATGGGACGTTGTCGGCGGATACGCGTTGATTTCGGTGTGCACGCACATCCAAATTAACTTCTGCAAAATCCTGTATGTCCGTATCGATGGCGCGCACATTTTGGTGAAGACCGCACGCGACCAAGTCGTCCCGTTTGGCAGGGCGTACTCAGTTCCGGGGTGAAACAGGACGTTGTTTTTTCTGTTTTTGGATCGTGGTTCGCGATCGCCACAGGACGCGACACACCGAGCGGGTTGCACGGACATCGAGAGGGTTACACAGTCTACGCGTCACAACTGACGGAACAGAAAATAGGGCAGCGAGGAGAGAGAACGGGTTACCTGAACAGGGCTTCGAGAAACTAAATTTCCTGTGTCCGCGTGTTGTCTCGACACTGTGCTGTGTCGTGTCCGGTTCGCTGTGTCTTGGCTGTTCTAGGGTTTCGATCAGTCGCCGGAGACTCGCCGGGGCTGGCGGCTAGGGCTTAGGCGGAGCGGCTCACTGGGGCTGACACGGCGACTCTCGGGGGCTCGCCGGAGGAAGGCGGCTCGGGCGGAGAGGGCTGGAGGTAAGGAGGAAGGCGGGGCCAGCGGAGGCGGGGCCGGGTGTAGCGGCGAGGGAAGAGGGTGGCAGCGCTGGAGGCGGAGGGGATTCTGGCAGCGGGGACGGGCTGCGCTGGTGGAGGCGGGCTGCGCTCGAGGGAGTTGCCGGGAGAGGTGGTGATGGTGGTGGTGCTGGGCTTCGGGCGGAGGCGGTTGGGAGTTCGTCGTCGAGGAGGAGGTCGGCGGGGAGACGGCGAGGGCTCGGGGTCCTGGGTGGCGGAGGAGCTAGGGTAGAGGGGTCGTCGAGGGAGACGGCCGGCAGTGGACGGTGGAGACGGCAGAGCGAGGGTTATATAGGGGACCGAGGGAGAGGGAGAGGCGGCCGGTGCGGGGAGGGGAACCGGAGCGGCGGACGGTTGCGGGGAGCTGAAGCGGAGCGGCGGGGACGCGAGGCGGCGGCCAGCGGCGTAACGGCCGGCGGCGGGGAGACGAGGGGTCGGTGGAGAAGAAAGGGGATGGGGCACTGTTCACCCGGGTCGGGTCGGGCAGCGGATCCGGCCCGATCCTCTAAAACATGAAGCGGGTTCGGGTCTAGCGGGTTTCGGGTCGGCGGTTAGACCCGGATCCGACCCGCTAGGGTTTGGTTCGGTTTAGCTAAACCGGTCTAGGTTGGTTCGGGTTGGTTTGGTTCAATTGAACCGGGTTTAATTCTAGGTTTATTTTGGTTTAATTATAACTTGGTTTTTAGGGCTTAAAAATGCTTCCGGGGTCCAATAAATTTCCGAAAAATTACCCTATGTCTAATTTTTTATTTTACACTAGAAACTATTATTTTCATAATATTTTAATATTATTTAACATCATTTAAAAATCATTTAAATACAAAATATCTAGGTTTTAAATTACAAAAAATTCCAGAAAATTCCAAAAAATGTGAGAAATTAAATTAAAAAAAATTTCTGAAAAATCAGGGGTTTACAATCTACCCCCTTAAGAGGATTGCGTCCTCGCAATCAAAGAATAACCGGTCAACAGAGATGACACGGTTGCAAATATTGTTCGAAGCGCATCACGATTAAGGAGAATCAAGGTTGAGGGTGTAAAATACATAGGAAAAATTATTTCCCTAAGCAATAAAATTTTTCGAATGAAGGAAATCTAGAAAATTACAGTTTTAGAAAACCAGGTTATCCTTTAAAAATATATTAGGTTAACATTTATAAAATATTCTAGGTTATCAATAGGTTATCTATTATTAGCAAGTTAAAACTGTCAGGTTAAGTCTAAGGTCACGAACCAGCAGACATGAACTATAGCAAATCTAGAAGCAGATAACTATGAAAAAAAAACTTACGCGCATTAGCTACTCCAAGAGTCTGAGCATCCTCCAAAGTCATCGCGAAAGCTTGTCCGTGTCCTTGAGGTGGTGCCCTCTGCTGTTGCTGGGCTTGCTGGAAGGGTGCTGCTCGAGGTGCCAAGGGTGGCCTTGGTTGATACCCTCCTGGTGCTGGTAGTGCTTGTTGGTTTGCCCTTGGTGCTCCTTCTCCACGTTCAGGGCAATCCCTTACCGAATGCTGACGGGATCCGCATGCTAAATACAATCCTAATCTGCGTCGACATTCCTTGGCGAGATGACCTGCTTTGCCACAGTAGTGACAAGTAGAAAGGACTATTACTTGTGGTGTAGATGCTTTCTGCTGTTGGTGTAGGTGAGGTCTCTTTGCAGCTTCTTCTTGTGGTGCTCTGGCTGTTGCTGATGTGGAAGGCCGCTTCAGACTGGTCTCTCTCCTGGTGACGCGCTCCATGCGTCGGGCTGTAGCAAGGACGTCTGAGTAAGATGTAGGTGCCACGGATCCAATTAGTTTCTGTAGCTCGATGTTTAGTCCGTCGAAGAACTTCTCAGCCTTCTCTTCTTCTGTCGGGATCAAGGTTGGGGCGAAGCGACTTAGACGAATGAACTCATCCTTGTACTCTTCCACCGTCATAGTATCCTGAGTGAGGCGATTGAACTTGTCCCGAAGTTCTGATCAAGCGATAGCCGAAATGTACATCTCCTGAAAGAGTCTAGAGAACTCCTTCCAAGTAACTCGGTCTAGTCCGAGCCGTGTCTCCTCAGATAGCCACCAGTGATGAGCATTGTCCGTCAATTGCATTCTGACGGCAGTCATCCAACGTTCCCGTGGAAGCTCAGCTACTTCTAATTGATGCTGAATGTTGGTGAGCCATTCATGAACTTCTGTGGGCTCCTCCTTGCCTGAGAAGGTATGGGGCTTCAGTTGGCGAAAATCGGTGATAGAGCCCGTCGTTGGCCGTCGAGCCGGTAGGTTGACCTGCTCCATTGCAGTTACTATGTTGTTCCTCAAGTAATCTGCATCACGACACTGAGCATCGTGTTGGACTTGTTGCTGGGCTTGCATCATTGCGTAGATTATTTGGAATATCTGTTGCCCGTCAATAGACTGCCCATGTGGGAATACGGGCATTGGTGGAACGAACCGCGGCGGAGGTGGGATGTCATAACGCCGGAACCTTGAATTATGTTGGGCTGCTTGATCGCTTTGAGAATATTGTCCTCGGTCTTCTGGTGTTACTCCTTCATCATAGGTGACCACAGCATCGTGCAGTGTACCTAAGGGATTCTCATCGCCGGTTCTCGGATCCATTGCTCTGCATCAAAAATAAACTATAAGAGGCGCACAGGAATCAAGGCAAGATGCAAGTCAAAAATTTTAATTTGAATCCGATATAGATATCAAGAACGATTCAAGCAAGTGGATGAGATCCTAAAAACTTATCCTATTCTTATTGCAGGCATGTTCGGTCCCTAAGTTGAAACCGAACAATTTAGTCGTTGACCTGCATGGGCCACCATAAAAATCATATCACGTCCCAGTCCCAAAATATCGAGGGACTAGACACGTGGCAATGGCCAGCAGCACACACCGGTGGACAAACCCAATTTAATAGATCCATCGGGGCATACTTAAGCTGTATAACAATAATCAGGGTCTACTAATCTCATCCACAGAATGAATACAGTAATATCAACAAAAAAAATAAACATCATCCAGTCACAAGAAAAATAAAATCGGGGAACAATCCGATATTAAGTCTGTTACAATTGTTCACTTAAGCAAGAAATAAAAGAGTTTAATTGCCATAAAAACTGAGCATAGAAGAAGTAGATATTCAGGAGAAATCCTCAGCGATCACCTCGTCCTCAGGTTCTGGTACTGCTCCGAGAAGTGCTCATGTTCCGTAGACCTCAGGATAGATATCCTCTGCTAATCCTGGGGACATAATCCAGATCCAGGTCCTCAGGGGACATAGCAAGGTACAAAATAACTTAAGCCAAAATAATGCAGTGCAGCAATAAATGAAACAATAGGGTAAATAAATAAACCAGCTAAGTGATATGCAAGTGAGAGTTTTATTCATACTCGGACTGAGACTACTATAGGATCAGTGTCAGAGAAACTTATAGCAGTATTCTCTCGAAGGGCCAGAACTTGCACCAAAGCTCTGTATCAGAGACTAAGACACCTCCAGATGACAATATTTATAATATAATCAGCCTTTGATATGGTAATACTCTCTCCACCCAATGTAATCTCACGTCACAGTTCACGATGTACATGTTACGCAAGATCAAAACTAATGCAACAAGTCAGGATAAAATCTAAGCATGTAAAGATGCATATGTCATAAACCTGTATCCTATACAGAATCACCTTGAATATTTTAGGAAGATTCTGTCTCATGATTCCTGTCAGGTGTCCTGGGTATAATGTACTTGATATGGCAAGTACGAGAATGTAAATGTCACGATATCCATCTCTAGGTGACGTTACACAACTCCGCGTACGGTGTTGGCATCCGACTATTAATCGGACGCTAAGTAAGTCACACGGTCCTAGGTTAAGTATGTATAACAGATAAATAAGACAAGGAATTATGTAACAAGAACTGCAAGCTTCGGCAAGGTACACTTGTCTGGGGTTCTGTCTCTAACTGTAGCTCTGACCTCAGTGGAATTTGCAGGCAGTTCTCCGGTTATTGAAATAGACATCACCATCAGATCCAGAAAATATCAAATACCTAGAAACGCCTGTCCTTGAGTCCAATTTGGACACAAGGGCAAAAATGACATTTTTAGGTCCAAGCGGGGTCCACATGTGAGCCGCTTTGCACCGAAAATATGCCAGAACCAAAGGTCTCCAAATTCGTCAAACTTAGTGTCAACAAGTCCAGAACGTTAATACGAACCCAACAGAACTTCCAGAATTGGATTCTGATGAGCCGGTCACAAAATCGCCCGTCAAGTGGAGCCGTGGGGCCCACGACACGCGATTTTGTCAACGTTTTCAGAATCGAACCAAACTTGGGTCACAGGACCAATGTATTGCTACGAGTCCGATGGCGTAAGTTTCGTTTCGATCTGATGTGTATACACTAAGTTACAGGGAGATTCAGAACAGGTGGATACGGGGCGTTGTCGGTGATACGCGTTGATTCCGGTGTGCACGCACATCCAAATCAACTTCTGCAAAATTCTGCACGTCCGTATCGACAGCGCGCACGTTTTGATGAAGACCGCACGCGACCAAGTCGTTCCGTTTGGCGGGGCGTACTCAGTTTCGAGGTAAAATAGGGCATTATTTTTCCTGTTTTTGGATCGCGGTTCGCGATCGCCACAGGACGCGACACACCGAGCGGGTTACACGGACATCGAGAGGGTTACACAGTCTACGCGTCACAACTAAAGAAACAAAAAATGGGGCAGTGAGGAGAGAGAACGGGTTACCTGAACAGGGCTTCTCGAAACCAAATTTCCCGTGTCCGCGTGTCGTCTCGACACTGTGCTGTGTCGTATCCGGGTCGCTGTGTCCTGGCTGTTCTAAGGTTTCGATCAGTCGCCGGAGACTCGCCGGAGGCGCTCGCCGGGGCTGGCGGCTAGGGCTTAGGCAGAGCGGCTCGCTGGGGCTGACACGGCGACTCTCGGGGGCTCGCCGGAGGAAGGCGGCTCGGGCGGAGAGGGCTGGAGGCCAGGAGGAAGACGGGGCCAGCGGAGGCGGGGCCGGGTGCAGCGGCGAGGGGAGAGGGTGGCAGCGCTGGAGGCGGAGGGGGTTCTGGCAGCGGGGACGGGCTGCCTGGTGGAGGCGGGCGACGCTCGAGGGAGTTGCCGGGAGAGGTGGTGATGGTGGTGGTGCTGGGCTTCGGGCGGAGGCGCCTGGGAGTTCGTCGTCGAGGAGGAGGTCGGCGGGGAGACGGCGAGGGCTCGGGGTCCTGGGTGGCGGAGGAGCTAGGGTAGAGGGGTCGTCGAGGGAGACGGCCGGCAGTGGGCGGTGGAGACGGCGGAGCGGGGGTTAGGGTTCAGGCGTAGCGGGGGTTATATAGGGGACCGAGGGAGAGGGAGAGGCGGCCGGTGCGGGGAAGGGAACCGGAGCGGCGGGCGGTTGCGGAGAGCTGAAGCGGAGCGGCGGGGACGCGAGGCGGCGACCAGCGTCGTAACGGCCGGCGGCGGGGAGACGAGGGGTCGGGGGAGAAGAAAGGGGCTGGGGCACTGTTCACCCGGGTCGGGTCGGTGACGGGTCGGGTCGGGCAGCGGATCCGGCCCGATCCGCTAAAACATGAAGCGGGTTCGGGTCTAGCGGGTTTTGGGTCGGCAGTTAGACCCGAATCCGACCCGCTAGGGTTTGGTTCGGTTTAGCTAAACCGGTCTAGGTTGGTTCGGGTTGGTTTGGTTCAATTGAACCAGGTTTAATTCTAAGTTTATTTTGGTTTAATAATAACTTGGTTTTTAGGGCTTTAAAAATGCTTTCGGGGTCCAATAAATTCCCGAAAAATTATCCTATGTCTAATTTTTTATTTTAAACCAGAAAATATTATTTCCATAATATTTTAATATTATTTAACATCATTTAAAAATTATTTAAATACAAAATATCTAGGTTTTTAATTCCAAAAAATTCCAGAAAATTCCAAAAAATGTGAGAAATTAAATTTAAAAAAATTCCTGAAAAATCAGGGGGTTTACAACCCTGGAAGAATAGTTCTCACCTTAACCACATGAGTTAGAAGAGATATTTATTTATAATTAGATAATATTACGTAGCAAACTATTTTCAAGAAGTTGAAATATATTCATAACTAATTATAATTAAAATATAATCAAATATACAAAACAAATTCTAATTAAAATATATAATAAATCTTAATTTAAATATATTGAAATAATTTTATATTAATATCAGAATTAAAAAAATTATTTTACGTGTGTTGCACGTCAATTATATATATATATATATATATATATATATATATATATATATATATATATATATATATATATATATATATATATGTCCCTTAGGGAGTAGCCCAGTTATAGGGCTACGGGACATAGGAAGGGCGGGTGGGGTTCGAGTCCCGGGTGGGGGGAGGACGGGGGTGCTTGGCCCCATTCCTTGCAAGGGGGGTGGGGGTAGTTTAGGTTAGATTAAAAAAAATAATAAATTATATATATATAGGATTCGAATCGGGAGTCCCATTTTCGGAGACCTGTCGAAGTTTCGCGATACTCGACCATTAGATCGAGCGGGCGCGCACGGGCCCCAAGCGGACCCCCGATCCGATGGTGTAGTGGGGGAGGGGCTTCGGCGGACCTCCGCGGATGGGTATCTTGATCCGGACCCATATATATACTAGTAAATTATAATCACCTGAAAATTTTAGAATTTTAGAAATTAATTTTCTGAATTTAATTAGCATTTTTCTGTTTTTTTAAACAAATAAACTAAGGTAATCTAATTTAAAATGAATTTTTAAAGATATTAAATAATATTAAAATGTGATGAAAATTATATTTTCTAGTGTAAAATTAAAAACCGGACATGAGGTAATTTTCCGGGAATTTATTGGACCCCGGATGGATTTTTAAAGCCTTAAAACTATTAAATTATTTAAATTAATTATTTAAACCCAATAAAAACCCGGTTTTCCTAAACCCAAAATAGAACCGAACCGAACCGGACCTACCGGTTTGCCCGAACCGGCCCAAACCCTTAACGGGTCGTATCCGGGTCAGACCCGACCCGCCAGTACCCGACCCGAACCGGTTGAAATCCCTAACCCCCAAATGCAGAGCGACCCGACGTTACCGCTGCCGGCGGCCGTTTTCGCCGCCAGACCCCCGGTTCGCCTTCCCCGACCTGCCGTCGCTTTCCCTTCCCATTCCGGCCATAACCTCCGGCAGTCCCTCTCCCCTCGACCCCCTATTTAAACCCAAGTCATCCGCCGGAAAACCCCTTCAGAACTTCCTTCTCCGGCGGGCCTGTGATTCCGGTCAGCCCTCGACGCCTCGCCCATCCTCCCGTGGACCCGCGGACAGCCCCGACGAACCTCCTCCCACTTCTCCCCCTCTGGATTATTTCCTCCCGGACCCGACGCCCAGATCCGTCATCTGCGACGTCGCCGGCGACCTCCAGACCCAACGCCGAACCCTCTAGCCGGCCGCCCGTGACTCGCCGACCTCCCCAGACGGCTCCGGCGACCCCTCGGCTGGCCAGCAAGCTTCTGGCAACTCGGATAGGACGCGGAATACACGATTCAGACACGTGTGAATTGGATTTTTGAGCCCTGTTCAGGTACTCGTAACTTTCTCCTCGCAGCCCCGATTTCTATTCCGTCAATTGTATTGCGTAGCCTGCATGACCCCCTCGGTGCTCGTGCAAACCGCTCGGTGCATCGCGACCTGTGGTGATCGCGAACCGCGATCCAAAAACAGGAAAACCAACGCCCTATTTCACCCCGGAACTGAGTACGCTCCGCCAAACGGGACGACTTGGTCACGTGCGGTATTCACCGATGCGTGCGCGTCGTTGATACGGACATGCGAGATTTCGCAGAAACTGATTCGGATGTGCATGCACACCAGAATCAGTGCGTATCCGCGGACAACGTCCCGTATTCGACTTTTCTGTATGTCGTTGTAACTTAGTGTACACACGTCAGATCGAGACAAAACTTGCGCCATCAGACTCGTAGCAATACGCTGGTCCTGTGAGCCAAGTTTGGTTCGATTCTGAGAACGTTGACAAAATTGCGTATCGTAGGCCCCACAGGCTCCATTTGACGGGCGATTTTGAGAACGGCTCATCGGAATCCAATTTTGGAAGTTCTGTTGGGTTCGTATCATCGTTCCTGACTTATTGACACTAAGTTGGATGAATTTGGAGATCTTTGACCCTGATCCGGTTTTCGGTGCAAAGCGGCCCACATATGGATCCCGCTTTGTCCAGGAAATGTCGTTTTTTGCCCTTGTGTCCAAACTGGACTTAAGGACAGGCGTTTCTAGCTATTTCATATTTTTTGAGACTGTTGGTAATGTTCATTTCAGCTTTTGGAGGAGTATTTACGGAACCCAAGGATACAGGGACCGCTACTGGTATTCCAACCCCAGGCAAGTGTACCTTGCCAAATTATGTAGTATTAATATTTATTTCCTTGCTTATTTACATTGTTGAACATGCTTAAACCTAGGACCGTATGACCTACTTAGCGTCCGATTAATAGTCGGGTGCCAACACCGTACGCGGAGTTGGGTACGTCATTTAGAGATGGACATGCGTGACCCTTTACATTCTCGTACTTGTTTTATCAAGTACATTATAAACCCAGGATACTTGACACCATACATATGACAGAATCTTCTTAAGATATTCAAGATGATTCTGTGTAGGATACAAGATGGACATAGACATTATATTCTTAGATTATGACTTGTTGCATTAACTATGATCTCACGTGACATGGACATGAGACGTTATGGACATGAGACGTGTGGTTACATTGGGTGGGGAGAGACACACAGGCTACAGGCTGTTCTATATATATCTACTACTATTGTGAGGTTGTAGACTCTCGAGCAGAGCTAGACCCATTATTTGTTATTACTGCTACCGGCTCCCCGACACAGAGCTTGTAGCAGTCTCAGCCTGAGTACTAGTGATGCTCTCAGTTGCATTTTCACATAGATGGTTATGTAGTTACCCTGCTTATTTCATTTACTATTTCACTGCATTTATTTTGGCTTGTATTATTTGTACCTTGCTATGTCTCCTGAGGACCTGGATCCGGATGATGTCCCCAGGTTTAGCAGAAGAGCATTATCCCGAGGTTTACGGGACAGGAGCTGAAGCTGTACCAGAAGCTGTTGCTGAAGCTGAACCAAACTTAGAAGCAGAGGTGATGGCTGAAGACTTTTCTTGAGTTTATGTTATATGTACTCATCAGACAGTTTATTTTGGACTCCTTTGTTCTGGTCTGATAAACCAATATTTTAGACTTTTATCGGGTTGTTCCCCGAAATACTTTGCTGATACTGGACATTGTTGTACTTTCCTTATTTGCCGTTGTTCTTATTATTGGTGTGGATGAGATTAGTTTTGACTTGTTGTAGACCTATATACAGCTTAAGTATGACCCGATGGATCCATTAAATTGGGTTGTCCATCGGTGCGTGCTGCTGGCCATTGTCACGTGTCTAGTCCCTTGGTATTTTGGGACTGGGGCGTGACATAAATGTACTTGCGTTGCACGTAAAATAAAATTTTCTAATATTATTAGAAAATATTTTAAATATTATAATATATTTTAATTATAATTTATTATGTATATATTTCTACTTTTTGTAAAAAAAATTAAACTGCTAGTCGTCTAACCTATACGTATATCCTCACGTAATTAAAAGTTAAAAAATTAAATAAATTTTAACTAATTGTTTAACTACATAATATTATATAAATATAATCAAATACCTCTTCTAGCTCATGTGGTTATGGTGGGAGGCATTCTTCTTGGTTGGTCAAGTTCGATTGTCCATGACGTTATTTATAATAAATAAAAAAATTCCAACAATTTTGTTTACAATTTTTTTTTTTTGAATAAATGGTTGAGTATTTACAAACGACTTTGACGGCTCACTTCTAAGCCATTTTAAAGCCTCATTATATATATATATATATATATATATATATATATATATATATAGTATGTACTATAAATCTCTCTTAACACAAAATAATTGTGGTGTAATGGTTATTATGTTAGACTTGCACACTAGACTAGAGGGTCTTAGGTAATCTTGGTGGTGCAACATTTTTTTAATTTACTTTTATTTCAGGATTATTTTTTTAAATTATATTATAAAAGGGGGTTCCATTTTGAAAGTTCGCATATGCCTCCCATAAATTCAGGACCGGTCCAAACTCACACAACATAACAAAATAATTCATTCATCAAAGTTGATTTTCATTAACATCTCATACGTAAAGGGTACGAGTTTAAAGCCTAGTGGCCCTTTTTCTACGGAATTTTGTCCTGAAATCAAGCTCAATCCGGTGAAAGGATAATCCATCAAAGTTTCAAGTTTGAATAAGTCAAACTTTGGTCGCTTAGCTAATTTGCATCACCATATTTTATCCCTAGTTCCACTCACCTTGAATAGTTTAAGCAAGTAATATAGTGTATATATATAATCCCGCAAAATTTTAAATGTGAAGGAATTCAAGACATCAGTTGATCAAGAATGAACGTTTCTGATACCAAGAATGATTCCTAAAACTTGTCCCGTGGTAATCTTTGCTCACTTACCTCTCTACGATGTAGATGATTTCTATGTATGAAAGTTTACCTATGATAATGATGTGAAACTTGGAATATTATAGTTACCACCTAAATCGACAACATAAATACTTATTAGCCCGCAAAAGAAGACCGCCAACCAGTCCGTATCCCATCTGCCCTCCTCTCCTATTGGCTCTGCCGCCAACACATTTCCTGTAGCACGGAACCCGTCGCAGTCAATGGACATCCACCATGTGGCCTTACGGACTAGTTGACGGTCCGTTTTTTGGGACCATATAGCATTTCTCAATTGACAAATATAAAACTATCTAAATATGAGAATATGGGAAGTAACAAAAATATAAACTATCTAAATCAGACCAAAAATATAAACTATCTACAGCTGTCGTGCTCGATCACGTCCAGATTAGTTGAACATATAAGATATCATAAGAATGTAATGTACAAACACAAACATTTTAAAATAGAAACTGTTGGAAGTTAAACCATGCCCATTAGGGCCTAAATCCAAGTCTTTATTTTAATGTTTTTGTATGTAATATCAGCAGCTCTTAGTAATTGTCTTTTGGATTTTCAAGGGAATGAGGGTGTCGTTTTGTATTCTGAAGCTTCTAGGCTTATGTGCATCTCTCTTATGTGTAGCTGTTGTCTGAAGGAAGGAAGGAAGAATGAATATCTTCTTCCTTTGATTATTTTGTGAGAGGTCATTTAAGTGTTTCCTTGATTGTTGTGGTGTATATCTCCATCTGCTGATCTAAGTGTTTGTGAGCTCTTGTTGTTGAGTGTTCAGTTCTACATCTGGTATCAGAGCTGGTTCCGAAGAGGAGTGTTCGATCGGTGGTTCGAGGATGGCAGCAACAAGGAACGAGTTCTCACAGTGCCCGGTCTCAAAGTTCGATGGAAAGAAAAAAATTTCTAACATTGGAGGTCGCAGATGGAACTCTTCTTCAAGGTCATGGAGTACACCAATGTTGTGATTGATGGATTTACAGATCCTGGAGATCAAGCAAATCTCATATAAGATATCATAAGAATGCAATGTACAAACACAAACATTTTAAAATATAAACAGTTGGATTTTCAAGGGAATGAGGGTGTAATATCATTTTAATGTCTTTGCTATGTAATATCAGCAGCTCTTAGTATTTGTCTTATGGATTTTCAAGGGAATGAGGGTGTCGTTTTGTATTCTGAAGCTTCTTGGCTTCTGTGCACCTCTCTTATGTGTAGCTGTTGTCTGAAGGAAGGAAGATTGAACTAATGAAAGTATTCTCCATTGCTCCATTTTATCTTCTTCCTTTGATTATTTTGTGAGAGGTCATTTAAGTGTTTGTGAGCTCTTGTTGTTGTGGTGTATATCTCCATCTGCTGCTCTAGTGTTTGTGAGCTCTTGTTGTTGAGTGTTCGATCGGTGGTTCGAGGATGGCAGCAACAAGGAACGAGTTCTCACAGTGCCCGGTCTCAAAGTTCGATGGAAAGAAAAAATTTCAACATTGGAGGTCGCAGATGGAGCTTTTCTTCAAGGTCATGGAGCAATGTTGTGATTGATGGATTTACAGATCCTGGAGATCAAGCAAATCTCACACAGCCGCAAAGGGAAGAGTTGATCAAAAATAGGAAGAAAGATAGCAGGGCCTTGATGTATATTTATGGAACAATTTGTAACGATCCGTTCCGTTCAAGCGGATAGTCAATTCAAACGGAACAAGTACGACGACCCGACCCGCTTTGCTCAGCGAGAAGACTCGTTCGAGGCAAAGGATTTCCAGACTTAGCCCTTCAGGAGTTCAGACTTTCGAAGGCTCGCTCCGAGTATCGCTCGACCGAGGCGAATCTTCGCTAAGGTGAGTGACTACGATGAACTTGTCTTTGCTTAGCCTGCGCACATAAAATATGGACGATATATGCTAGTCGCTACGTGAATCACCCCTTGCATGCTAATAAAGAATACAACGCACCTAGCTAAGGGAATAATCTCATCTTGTATTGCATGTGTTAGAATATGAAAATGGAATTTGGCTTATAGTTGGACACTCGCATGCTACCTTAGTTTCGTGCAAGTAGAACACACTATGCCTTGAGTAGATCATTGTATACTCTTTGTAGTGCACCGTTTCACTTTTTTACACTGCTCGTCCCATATATTATGTCGTCCGATATGTCCCTATACGGTTTTACTCCTCGCACTACCCCTTAGATCCATACTAACATAAATGCTTAATGTTTCATATAAATTCATGCTTGCCTGCTTACATTGTAACTTATACTCGTTTGCCTCGTTTTTATGCTTGTCACATAAATTCATGCCATGACCCCCGGTAACACTATCTTGTATTGCATTCATATAAGTTCCCCAGAAGACTATCGATTAGTCGTTTTGTGCAAGTATGAATCTGAAAGTATTCGGGACTGTTAGGTCGCCAAGGCAATTTCCGAACCAGGGGATTGCATCATGTCAAGTAATGCAAGAATCATAGCTCGTGGAGCAAGACTCATTCAGGTATTCAGATCTTTGGTAGTCTCTCTCGAGCGGGCGAGATGGTGTATGCGCCTCGAGTACTTATTGCTACACCCATCTTGTTGTTGAGTGTTCAGTTCTACATCTGGTATCAGAGCTGGTTCCGAAGAGGAGTGTTCGATCGGTGGTTCGAGGATGGCAGCAACAAGGAACGAGTTCTCACAGTGCCCGGTCTCAAAGTTCGATGGAAAGAAAATTTTTCTAACATTGGAGGTCGCAGATGGAACTCTTCTTCAAGGTCATGGAGTACACCAATGTTGTGATTGATGGATTTACAGATCCTGGAGATCAAGCAAATCTCACACAGCAGCAAAGGGAAGAGTTGATCAAAAATAGGACGAAAGATAGCAGGGCCTTGATGTATATTTATGGAGCAATTTGTAACGTTCCGTTCAAGCGGATAGTCGATTCAAACGGAACAAGTGCGATGACATGACCCGCTTTTCTCAGCGAGAAGACTCGTTTGAGGCAAAGGATTTTCAGACTTGGTCCTTCAGGAGTTCAGACTTAGACTTTCAAAGGCTCGCTCGGAGTATCGCTCGACCGAGGCGAATCATCGCTAAGATGAGTGGCTAAGATAAACTTATCTTTGCTTAGCCTGCACACATAAAATATGGACGATACATGCTAGTCGCTAAGTTAATCACCCATCGCATGCTAATAAAGAATACAATGCACCTAGCTAAGGAAATAATCTCATCTTGTATTGCATGCGTTAGAACATAAAAATGAAACTTGGCTTATAGTTGGACCCTTGCATGCTACCTTAGCTTCGTGCAAATAGAACACGCTATGCCTCGAGTAGATCATTGTATACTCTTCGTAGTGCACTGCTTCACTTGTTTACACTGCTCGTCCCATAGATTATGTCGTCCAATATGTCCATGTACAGTTTCACTCCTCGCACTACCCCTTAGACCCGTGCTAACATAAATGCTTAATGTTTCATATAAATATATGCTTGCCTGCTTACATTGTAACTTGTACTCGTTTCCATGTTTGTCACATAAATTTATACCACGACCCCCGGTAACACTATCTTGTCTTGAATTCATCTAAGTTCTCCGGAAGACTATCGATTAGTCGTTCCGTGCAAGTATGAACATAAAAGTATTCGGGACCGTTAGGTTGCCAAGGCAATTTTCGAACTAGAGAATTGCATCATGTCAAGTAAAGAAAGAATCACAGCTCGTGGAGCAAGACTCATTCAGGTATTCGGATCCTTGGTAGTCTCTTTCGAGCGGGCGAGATGGTGTATGCGCCTCGAGTACTTATTGCTACACCCATCTCCGCCCAAGAGACTACGCATCATCCAATGGCTAAGTGAATCAAGATTGAATCATGCCATGTCGTGAATCTGGAAAATCCAAGACTTACACGGTCGCGGACAACTCGTGCACGAGGTATCATGGATTTAAGTTTTTGTGAGAGGTCATTTAAGTGTTTGTGAGCTCTTGTTGTTGTGGTGTATATCTCCATCTGCTGCTCTAGTTTTTGTGAGCTCTTGTTGTTGAGTGTTCGATCGGTGGTTCGAGGATGGCAGCAACAAGGAACGAGTTCTCACAGTGCCCGGTCTCAAAGTTCGATGGAAAGAAAAAATTTCAACATTGGAGGTCGCAGATGGAGCTTTTCTTCAAGGTCATGGAGCAATGTTGTGATTGATGGATTTACAGATCCTGGAGATCAAGCAAATCTCACACAGCCGCAAAGGGAAGAGTTGATCAAAAATAGGAAGAAAGATAGCAGGGCCTTGATGTATATTTATGGAATAATTTGTAACGATCCGTTCCGTTCAAGCGGATAGTCAATTCAAACGGAACAAGTACGACGACCCGACCCGCTTTGCTCAGCGAGAAGACTCGTTCGAGGCAAAGGATTTCCAGACTTAGCCCTTCAGGAGTTCAGACTTTCGAAGGCTCGCTCCGAGTATCGCTCGACCGAGGCGAATCTTCGCTAAGGTGAGTGACTACGATGAACTTGTCTTTGCTTAGCCTGCGCACATAAAATATGGACGATATATGCTAGTCGCTACGTGAATCACCCCTTGCATGCTAATAAAGAATACAACGCACCTAGCTAAGGGAATAATCTCATCTTGTATTGCATGTGTTAGAATATGAAAATGGAATTTGGCTTATAGTTGGACACTCGCATGCTACCTTAGTTTCGTGCAAGTAGAACACACTATGCCTTGAGTAGATCATTGTATACTCTTTGTAGTGCACCGTTTCACTTTTTTACACTGCTCGTCCCATATATTATGTCGTCCGATATGTCCCTATACGGTTTTACTCCTCGCACTACCCCTTAGATCCATACTAACATAAATGCTTAATGTTTCATATAAATTCATGCTTGCCTGCTTACATTGTAACTTATACTCGTTTGCCTCGTTTTTATGCTTGTCACATAAATTCATGCCATGACCCCCGGTAACACTATCTTGTATTGCATTCATATAAGTTCCCCAGAAGACTATCGATTAGTCGTTTTGTGCAAGTATGAATCTGAAAGTATTCGGGACTGTTAGGTCGCCAAGGCAATTTCCGAACCAGGGGATTGCATCATGTCAAGTAATGCAAGAATCATAGCTCGTGGAGCAAGACTCATTCAGGTATTCAGATCTTTGGTAGTCTCTCTCGAGCGGGCGAGATGGTGTATGCGCCTCGAGTACTTATTGCTACACCCATCTTGTTGTTGAGTGTTCAGTTCTACATCTGGTATCAGAGCTGGTTCCGAAGAGGAGTGTTCGATCGGTGGTTCGAGGATGGCAGCAACAAGGAACGAGTTCTCACAGTGCCCGGTCTCAAAGTTCGATGGAAAGAAAATTTTTCTAACATTGGAGGTCGCAGATGGAACTCTTCTTCAAGGTCATGGAGTACACCAATGTTGTGATTGATGGATTTACAGATCCTGGAGATCAAGCAAATCTCACACAGCAGCAAAGGGAAGAGTTGATCAAAAATAGGACGAAAGATAGCAGGGCCTTGATGTATATTTATGGAGCAATTTGTAACGTTCCGTTCAAGCGGATAGTCGATTCAAACGGAACAAGTGCGATGACATGACCCGCTTTTCTCAGCGAGAAGACTCGTTTGAGGCAAAGGATTTTCAGACTTGGTCCTTCAGGAGTTCAGACTTAGACTTTCAAAGGCTCGCTCGGAGTATCGCTCGACCGAGGCGAATCATCGCTAAGATGAGTGGCTAAGATAAACTTATCTTTGCTTAGCCTGCACACATAAAATATGGACGATACATGCTAGTCGCTAAGTTAATCACCCATCGCATGCTAATAAAGAATACAACGCACCTAGCTAAGGAAATAATCTCATCTTGTATTGCATGCGTTAGAACATAAAAATGAAACTTGGCTTATAGTTGGACCCTTGCATGCTACCTTAGCTTCGTGCAAATAGAACACGCTATGCCTCGAGTAGATCATTGTATACTCTTCGTAGTGCACTGCTTCACTTGTTTACACTGCTCGTCCCATAGATTATGTCGTCCAATATGTCCATGTACAGTTTCACTCCTCGCACTACCCCTTAGACCCGTGCTAACATAAATGCTTAATGTTTCATATAAATATATGCTTGCCTGCTTACATTGTAACTTGTACTCGTTTCCATGTTTGTCACATAAATTTATACCACGACCCCCGGTAACACTATCTTGTCTTGAATTCATCTAAGTTCTCCGGAAGACTATCGATTAGTCGTTCCGTGCAAGTATGAACATAAAAGTATTCGGGACCGTTAGGTTGCCAAGGCAATTTTCGAACTAGAGAATTGCATCATGTCAAGTAAAGAAAGAATCACAGCTCGTGGAGCAAGACTCATTCAGGTATTCGGATCCTTGGTAGTCTCTTTCGAGCGGGCGAGATGGTGTATGCGCCTCGAGTACTTATTGCTACACCCATCTCCGCCCAAGAGACTACGCATCATCCAATGGCTAAGTGAATCAAGATTGAATCATGCCATGTCGTGAATCTGGAAAATCCAAGACTTACACGGTCGCGGACAACTCGTGCACGAGGTATCATGGATTTAAGTTTTTGTGAGAGGTCATTTAAGTGTTTGTGAGCTCTTGTTGTTGTGGTGTATATCTCCATCTGCTGCTCTAGTTTTTGTGAGCTCTTGTTGTTGAGTGTTCGATCGGTGGTTCGAGGATGGCAGCAACAAGGAACGAGTTCTCACAGTGCCCGGTCTCAAAGTTCGATGGAAAGAAAAAATTTCAACATTGGAGGTCGCAGATGGAGCTTTTCTTCAAGGTCATGGAGCAATGTTGTGATTGATGGATTTACAGATCCTGGAGATCAAGCAAATCTCACACAGCCGCAAAGGGAAGAGTTGATCAAAAATAGGAAGAAAGATAGCAGGGCCTTGATGTATATTTATGGAATAATTTGTAACGATCCGTTCCGTTCAAGCGGATAGTCAATTCAAACGGAACAAGTACGACGACCCGACCCGCTTTGCTCAGCGAGAAGACTCGTTCGAGGCAAAGGATTTCCAGACTTAGCCCTTCAGGAGTTCAGACTTTCGAAGGCTCGCTCCGAGTATCGCTCGACCGAGGCGAATCTTCGCTAAGGTGAGTGACTACGATGAACTTGTCTTTGCTTAGCCTGCGCACATAAAATATGGACGATATATGCTAGTCGCTACGTGAATCACCCCTTGCATGCTAATAAAGAATACAACGCACCTAGCTAAGGGAATAATCTCATCTTGTATTGCATGTGTTAGAATATGAAAATGGAATTTGGCTTATAGTTGGACACTCGCATGCTACCTTAGTTTCGTGCAAGTAGAACACACTATGCCTTGAGTAGATCATTGTATACTCTTTGTAGTGCACCGTTTCACTTTTTTACACTGCTCGTCCCATATATTATGTCGTCCGATATGTCCCTATACGGTTTTACTCCTCGCACTACCCCTTAGATCCATACTAACATAAATGCTTAATGTTTCATATAAATTCATGCTTGCCTGCTTACATTGTAACTTATACTCGTTTGCCTCGTTTTTATGCTTGTCACATAAATTCATGCCATGACCCCCGGTAACACTATCTTGTATTGCATTCATATAAGTTCCCCAGAAGACTATCGATTAGTCGTTTTGTGCAAGTATGAATCTGAAAGTATTCGGGACTGTTAGGTCGCCAAGGCAATTTCCGAACCAGGGGATTGCATCATGTCAAGTAATGCAAGAATCATAGCTCGTGGAGCAAGACTCATTCAGGTATTCAGATCTTTGGTAGTCTCTCTCGAGCGGGCGAGATGGTGTATGCGCCTCGAGTACTTATTGCTACACCCATCTTGTTGTTGAGTGTTCAGTTCTACATCTGGTATCAGAGCTGGTTCCGAAGAGGAGTGTTCGATCGGTGGTTCGAGGATGGCAGCAACAAGGAACGAGTTCTCACAGTGCCCGGTCTCAAAGTTCGATGGAAAGAAAATTTTTCTAACATTGGAGGTCGCAGATGGAACTCTTCTTCAAGGTCATGGAGTACACCAATGTTGTGATTGATGGATTTACAGATCCTGGAGATCAAGCAAATCTCACACAGCAGCAAAGGGAAGAGTTGATCAAAAATAGGACGAAAGATAGCAGGGCCTTGATGTATATTTATGGAGCAATTTGTAACGTTCCGTTCAAGCGGATAGTCGATTCAAACGGAACAAGTGCGATGACATGACCCGCTTTTCTCAGCGAGAAGACTCGTTTGAGGCAAAGGATTTTCAGACTTGGTCCTTCAGGAGTTCAGACTTAGACTTTCAAAGGCTCGCTCGGAGTATCGCTCGACCGAGGCGAATCATCGCTAAGATGAGTGGCTAAGATAAACTTGTCTTTGCTTAGCCTGCACACATAAAATATGGACGATACATGCTAGTCGCTAGGTTAATCACCCATCGCATGCTAATAAAGAATACAACGCACCTAGCTAAGGAAATAATCTCATCTTGTATTGCATGCGTTAGAACATAAAAATGAAACTTGGCTTATAGTTGGACCCTTGCATGCTACCTTAGCTTCGTGCAAATAGAACACGCTATGCCTCGAGTAGATCATTGTATACTCTTCGTAGTGCACTGCTTCACTTGTTTACACTGCTCGTCCCATAGATTATGTCGTCCAATATGTCCATGTACAGTTTCACTCCTCGCAC
Source organism: Iris macrosiphon (assembly GCA_036927795.1). Lineage (NCBI taxonomy): Eukaryota > Viridiplantae > Streptophyta > Magnoliopsida > Asparagales > Iridaceae > Iris > Iris macrosiphon. The sequence continues at coordinate 310,928,564 of JAYESA010000005.1, read as the reverse complement.
TACCCCTTAGACCCGTGCTAACATAAATGCTTAATGTTTCATATAAATATATGCTTGCCTGCTTACATTGTAACTTGTACTCGTTTCCATGTTTGTCACATAAATTTATACCACGACCCCCGGTAACACTATCTTGTCTTGAATTCATCTAAGTTCTCCGGAAGACTATCGATTAGTCGTTCCGTGCAAGTATGAACATAAAAGTATTCGGGACCGTTAGGTTGCCAAGGCAATTTTCGAACTAGAGAATTGCATCATGTCAAGTAAAGAAAGAATCACAGCTCGTGGAGCAAGACTCATTCAGGTATTCGGATCCTTGGTAGTCTCTTTCGAGCGGGCGAGATGGTGTATGCGCCTCGAGTACTTATTGCTATACCCATCTCCGCCCAAGAGACTACGCATCATCCAATGGCTAAGTGAATCAAGATTGAATCATGCCATATCGTGAATCTGGAAAATCCAAGACTTACACGGTCGCGGACAACTCGTGCACGAGGTATCATGGATTCCTCAAACGATCGTCTGGACACTGGGATCGTACCGGTCTGGTAGGAATCATATGGGGGACTCCTCTAGCTTTGGCGGGATGGCGTCTGTGCCTCAAGTTTTTAGCGCTACACCATCACCATCAAAAGATTTTGGGTCTCTCCTGTTCCGGCGGGATGGTGCGCGCCGAGTTTTTAGCGCTATACCCATCTTTGTCAAGAGACTCGTCCAAATGGCTTTTAGCGCCAGCGACCCTCCTGTTCATATAGATAAGTTATCATCGCTTAGCGGCAATCCGCATGCGAGACATTGCATCGCATCATGGAACACCTGAACGGACATGAGTATAACACACTTGTACATATTTGAACACTTGAACATCTTCTGCAACACACCTAAGTATCCGTGTAACTCATGCACCTGAAATCAGAACCCCGCCCGTAACACTTGTGCTTGCTTATGCATTTTTCTTGGATTTCATTATGTATATACTCGTGCATGGTTTAACTTGGTTGCCTTGGACATGGAAGAAAAAATGATGAGTTGGTAAGTCTCGCCGTGTTACTCTTATATCGCACGACGCATTGCCAGACGAGTTAGGCTTTTTATTATGCCATAAAACTGATCCTAAGGCAAGACTAGAAAGATAACTTAATAGATGGTGCACCAAACTTATATAACGTGTATGGATTTGTCGAGCGGGCGAGAAGCCTCCCCACAAGTGCATTCATGTATAGATAACCCACCAGATTGCTTGCAGGATGCGGGAGAACCTCATTCGGTAGGAAAATCCTTCGTGCGAGCTAAGGTATAGAGTTTTCTCTGGAACCTTGGAGCATTGCGTTCGGAGCTGAAGTGCATATACACGACATAATATTGGAACATTGCCTATGTATCATTCCACAAATGTAGACACTTGGTACGCTTTTATTATTTCATGAGAGAGAGACGAGCGACTTGTAATCTCTGCCTAGCGCTGCTTGTAATACTGATTCAATATCAATAAAATGCTTTTTTTTACTTCTACTTATGTTATTCATTGTTTCTGCTATTGACAACTCTATGAACTTGTTACCAATCGCCTGTTCGTTTCTTATTCTGCTGCATTCGGACTATCTGTGCGACTATGTGGCTTAGTTATTTTACTGCCTGTTCGGATCATGGCCTTATACGGGCTCAGTTTGTGCTCGTACGACATCACGTCCATATGAGAAAGATCGTCCCGCAGGAGCGCTGGCGCGGTGATTCAAGCCCAGCGGGGATGGCCGATTCCTACGGGAGATCGGGGCATGACATATTGGTATCAGAGCATCGACTTTACGTCTTTGAACTTCTTATCGATTTTTTTCAGTTTCGAAAGCTCGTTCGTGGGTTATGTGCATACACTCTCTCTCGTTGACCCGTTGGGATATTCCATACAATGAGTCTAAATAATTTTAAAATTGCATGTGATTGATATGATTGCTTGTACTGGATAGTTATACGAAGACCCTTATTCCGACATGTGTTAGATTTTTATGGGGATAGACACGTGCTAAAAAATTCAAGTTATGTGCGAACCCAAATGCCTATATGTGATTACCCAGCTGGTTAGTGTGCGAGATGGAATATCGTTCGGACGGTTAGCTATGCACACAGCCTTTCGGCTTAGTTGTGTTGAGTATCGTGCACCAAGACCCTTTGGTGCGAGCTAGTTGCAACCGAGATTGGGATATCGTTCAGATAAGGATAAGTCAGACTTATAATGAAAACCGATAGAACCTTATCAGTTTATCGCTAAGTCGAATATAGAGAATCGTGCTTAGATTTTGGGAAATAGCTCAGACGGTATTTCGTATCTGGCAGATACAGATCAAATATGGTTTACTTGGATGACTATCAACAGGAATATATATATACGAGACTAAGATTTATCAGGCGACGCTTAGGTATCGCGCATGAGTTATAAGGAACGACTTGGTGAATATGATAGCGAGTGATGCGAACACGATTGAGAATTTAATTGGGTGACTCGATTCTTGAGTGGTGTAATGATCATTTTGGAAATGTTCAAGCGAATTCATAGGTCTCGTGCGATAGTTGGTTCAAACAATTGAGAATGTATTGAACAAGTGATAAGGCTTATATCGAATAAGAACTCAAGGTAATGGAAATCAATATCTTGGTCGAAAAAACTTGGTGGATTGTACGTGCGATTTTGAATTGAATCAAATGGATTAAAATTTGAGTAGGATATCGCTCGAATAGAAGTTAGCCCGAGAATGGATATTATGGTTTCGGATAATAGACTTGATATGGTATCAAAATTTGGAAGATAGCAAGGATTGATACAAGTAAAGGAATATTGTGGTTCGATAAAAGAGGTAAGCGATAATGGATTCGATCTGGAGTTTGGAAGAATGATCTTGAATATAGTTCGAAAGATAACCTTCAACAATCAGTCCCGACCGAGAACGATTATCCCGTGGGAGCGCTGGCGTGGTGATTTCACGTCCAGCGGGGATGATCGAACTCACGGGGACATGTTCGATGATTATTCAAATAAACTCGATAAATGGAACATATTAGAAGTGAATAGACTTTGGCTTGAGTATTAAACTTAGTTGTTTGAGGAATGCTGGAAGTAGACTACGAATTGATGCTATAGGTGCTGCTCCCGGTGCTAATTCAATTGAAAACTCTACGTCTTTGTCTGGGGGTAGGCCTGGCAATTCCTCTGAAAAGACGTCTAGAAATTCTGAAATAATGGGATGATAAACAACATCGTCCATTGCAAGCTGAATATCATCCATAGCTTCTGTGGATCCTCTTGCAAACTCAAGTTCAGGCTGGCCTGGTACCTTAAAAAGAATGCTTCCTCCAAAGCAATCGAAGAAAGCGTGGTACTTGCTTAGCCAGTCCATTCCGAGCACAATATCAAAAGTTGGCATAGGAAGGACTAAGAGTCGGGCGTTCATCTCTCTGCCACGAATTACTATAGGACACGATCTATAAATTCTACTAACATGTACAACTCCTCCTCCGGTAAGAATTCTAATACAACTAGGTAAAGGTATAGAGGCAATGTTGTGTTTGGCAATAAAACTAGATATGAATGAGTGGGTGACTCCCATATCAAACAATGTCACAGCAGAAAAAGTAAAAGCAAGAGTAATACCTGCTATGACATCCACCTCTTGATCCAAGTCATCCATTTCCAATACAAAAGCTTGTCCGTTCCTCTGCAGCTTTCCATGTCTGGCCCTCATGAACTGATCCTCCTGAGTAGGTAACGGTTGTCCTTGCTGAAATCCTTCGGCTGCTGGGGGTCGAGGTGCTCCTGGTCTCATTATCTGCTGGGCTGGCCTCGGTGCTGGAAGCGCTAGTCTCTGTACTGGCGGTGGAAGTGTCTGCTGCATTGGGCAGTCTCTCGCCAGGTGCTGTCCGGAGCCACATCTCATACACTGACCCAAGCGGGTCCGACAATCTCTTGAAATGTGTTCGCGTCTCCCACAATAACTGCAGTGGGGCTTCTCCGTATTCTGGTACGGTCCTGCTCTGTGTTGGTACTGTTGTTGCTGAGCTAAATGACGTCTAATAGGTCCTCCTTGTTATGTCCTTGCCGGTCCCTGCTGTGCCCTTGTTGTTCCTTGTTGTAAACCCCCTCGTCTAAAAATATGAATTTAATCAATTACCTTACTGAGTAGAACCCCAACCCAAACCCAAAATTTAGGTATCAGTCTACCTCAATGCGGTATGCCACGACACCGGTGTACCACTCATAAAATAGTTTCAAATGTCTTAAATACACAATGAATTATCTAGTTAACTTGTTAGTTAATTATAATTAAGACTAAGTTCACCTCAAGCAACCCTTGTGTAGCCCACCAATACTCATTCCCTTTGGTCCAGCCCATCTCAAGGAGACCAGACAAGCCCAAGCCAAGATCAGCCCACAAATTCTCCATATGTATATATATATGAAGTTCCTTCTTGAAACCCTAGAAAAATCTACACCACCCTCTCCAAACCCTAGCCGACCCCTCCCATACTTCCGGCCACACCACATTAGCCGCTGCCGAACCCATCAGCCGCTGCCCCCGAGTTCTCCATCAGCCGCTGCTTCCCGACCCATCAGCCGCTGCCCCCGAGTTCTCCATCAGCCGCTGCTTCCCGACCCGTCAGCCGCTGCCCCGAGTCCCTTAGCCGCTGTTCCGAGTTTCCGCACCCCCTTCCGTCACCCCGCCGCTGTCCAAGTCGCCGCTGCCGCTGCCGTTGCGATCTGCCGCCGACTGACGCCGAAGCCACCACTAGCCGGAGAACGATCCGTCAGCGAGAAGACTCTCGTCCTGTCAAACTAGGTAAACACCCGACTCACCCTCCTTGTATTGTATCCATATAAGATCATTGTGTCGTCGTGTCAAGACTGGTAATATTGGACACAAAATCAGTTAACCCTAACTAGGTATGTGATGGCATGTTGATAGAAAAGAATTAGAATTGGTTAATAACTAACTATTTCTTAATCATAAGATCTATTGTTAGAAACCTGAAATTCAACAATAAAACTTAGACATCGCCAAGTATGGTTGAATATGGAAACCAAGGACATGTTTCCATACAGAGTAGAAATAGTTTTCAACCATAAACCGATAGATATTGTCACAAGAGAAACGTTGACCAAAGATAGAACATGGGCACACCCTAGCTACGTGCACCTGTGATGCTGTAATCGGTCAGCAGTAAACCTGTAACAATATCTAGGAGCAACACCATAATTTCTTATGTATGTTAGTGTCTGATGTTAGATTTGTTATATTATATTTTGTTTAGGACCTTTGGATCAGCCAGGAGACATTGCAGGAACCAGCTTTTGGCATTCACAGCTCCCGGATACAGGCAAGATACCTTGCTATATTTACTGTCTAAATTAAATATGCAAATATTGTATTGTATTCTTGTTGTTGGTACAACTGTGCGCGTCCGAGTTGTCTCGGTTGCATTCGACGGTTATGTCGATGATTAGTATAGATGGACTTAGATCTTAGCAGACTCAACCCATTGGACGATACTCTGTGATTGTCTGAGACCTGACACCTTACACGCACACTGAGATACATTCATATTGGGATGCGGGCTTGCGCACTCGACTAGCTATCGTTGCGTACATCCTACATCACGGCTAGCATGTAGTCAGGATATAATTTAGTGACTTGGCATATAGATTCATGGTATGTACGTCGAGTAGTCGACTTGCGTATCTACATTGGGCGGGGAGGACAACTAGGAGGCGTATGGGATACACACATTGGAGCCGTAGTTCGGAGGAACCCGGGTCCAATGAGTTTCCCTTTATACTGATGCCACGTTCTTCGGAGCGATATGGACGATATACTATACAGATGCCATTTTCTTCGGAGTATGGACGCTATGCCTACGCCTACTCATACGCATCAGAGTTGACCTCACATTGCATTCACTTAGATGGCTAGCACACCCTTATTGTATTTATTTTATTCAGTATTCATATATAGCATGTTGTTTTCTTGTATCTTGTTACGTCCCTCTGAGGACCTGGTACCTTTCCAGATTTAGACGAGGCTTACTACCCCACAGTATACGGCCCAGGACAGGAGACGAGATTCGCTTCAGCCGAGGAGTTGGAGGTGCAGCCGTCAGAGTTTCCGTGACCAGTTGGTAGGCCTTTAGCCTAGATGGAGGGCATCATTATCCTCTCAGCTGATGCCATAGCCATTTCTTTTATATCTCATTTCAGTACTTTATTTCGTCATAGTAGTGGGTTTGTTCCCACCAGACATTACAGGTTGTACTATGATACCTTGAGACTGGTATTTATTAACCAGCATTTTATTTAGTGTTTCTTGCTCTTTATATTGTGGATGAGATTAGTTTACCTGTTATTGACTGATATTGGACATGTTAGTATCATAGGACAGCGTAGCACTCTTCGTGGATCCATTAAATTGGGATATCCTCGGAGACGTGTCAGCTGGCTATTGCCACGTGGCCTGGTTCCATATATTTTGGGACTGGGGCGTGACATAGTTTTAGTGTGGCCCATGCAGGTCGACTTTTTCGCTTGTGGTATGGTAACATGCCCAGCGAGCCTGCAATAGGATAGAAATTATTAGGTCTCATCCACTTTGATTCGCCTTTGAACTTCCTTCATACTGCTTCTAAATATATGCATCCTGTTTGTTTGTTCTCGTACTCTTTTAATGAAGCTCTATCCCTTGCAGCAAGATGAATTTGCGCAGTGGACGAGGAGCACCCCGTGCCGCGGTGCCGGATAACACCACTCAAGGAGATGAGGTACCCCAAGGGCAACACCCGCTGCAGACACCACTGATACATTGGCACGAGACACCACAGGGCGATCCTACACCACCACCTGAGGGACAGACTTCCCAGACCATCCCCACGCAACATTATGAGGGCCAGACTTCAGGAGCTACACCGATGCCGCAGACTGAGAGGCCGACATCTGAGAAGACGCCTACTGCACAACCAGAGATTCCACTACCACCGCCTCCACCTTATCCGCCCCAGATGCCGCAGCTAGATGGCCAGCCACAGATGCTTCAGTTCTTCCAGGCAATGATACAAGCACAGTGGCAGCAGACAGAGACATTACGACAGAGTCTGATGGCAGTACTAGAGAGGACACCTGTCACGACACCAGCACCAGCACCAGCACCTCCACCAGCCCCGACAGGTGCCACTGTTAGATGGTTCCGACAGATGGGACCAGATACCTTCTCAGGCAATGAGACTGCAGAACAGATCTCCGATTGGATCGCCAACACGGAGATGCTATTAGAGGCCTCACAACTGCAACCAGACCTTTGGATGACCGCAGTAAGGGCCCAACTAAAAGGCAACGCCCATCACTGGTAGGATTCCATTGAGCGCAGTGTAGGTAAGAACCAGACTTGGGAACAGTTCTTAGAGTACTTCAATGCGAAGTATTTTCCAGCAACAGTCAGAAATGCCCTATACTCCCAGTTCCTATATCTAGAACAAGGGAATATGACTGTTGACGCATATGACGCAGAGTTTAGCCGCCTTAGCAGATTTAGAGCCGTCCTGATACCCAATGATCTAGAGAAGGCTCAGAGATTCCACCACGGCCTCAATTTCGAGCTACAGAGATACACCACTGCACAGGCAAGGGTTTCTTATGAGGAGGTCCTAGCAGAGGCAAGGATCCAGGAGGCCATTGTCAGAAGATCTAGACGTTCCAGCACGACCACGCCAGCTAGAGTCCAGCCCGGAGCAGGAGGATCCATTCGTCGTCCTGGAGCGCAGACACAGCAGAGAGCATCACCATATCCACACCAGGAACTCCCGACTTGCCACTTCTGTGGTAAGAGAGGTCACTTCGAGAAGGACTGCCGAAAGAGACTTGGGACATGCATGATTTGTGGAGCCAGCCAGCACCTTGCCAGAGACTGCCCACAGCGTAGGGAGACAGCCCCACAGGCCGGACAGAGACCAGCAGCACCAGCCCCGAGGATACTACCCCCACCAGGAGGCCAGCGTCCACCAGCACCCGGAGGATTCCAGAGGGGACCACCCTTGCCCCCACAGCAGGCACAGTTTGATCGTGCCCGACAGCAGGCAGGAGGACAGAGACAGGGACAGGCCTTTGCCTTAGCAACCACCGAAGAGGAAACAGAAGGAGAGGCAATCACAGGTACCATTTTAGTCGCATCTCTACCTGCGACAGCATTGTTTGATTCTGGTGCTACATTGTCATTTATATCTAGTAGATTTGTAGCAATGCATTGAGTAGCGACTTTCCCCTTACCTAGGAGTTGGAAGATTCTTACCGGAGGAGGTATCGTGCCGGTTACCAGCACTATTAGAACGTGCTCGGTAGTCGTATGTGGTGGAGAGATGAGAGCGCGATTCTTGGTATTGCCTATGCCGTACTTTGATGTTGTGTTACGTATGGATTGGTTAAGCCAGTATAACGCCATACTGAACTGCCGGAAGGGTAGCGTCACTTTTAGACCACCAGATCAACCGGAGTTCGAGTACATGCGAGGGACCATCGAACGAGGAGTAGGACAGACAGCTGGAACTTGCATGGCTATGGAGATTGCGCCCCCACCTATAGTTGCAGAATTCGAGGATGTTTTCCCCGACGAATTGCCAGGCTTACCCCCAGATAGAGACGTGGAGTTCACCATTGAGCTAGTACCAGGAGCAGCACCGGTATCTTCTAATGTGTACCGATTGGCGAAGAAGGAGTTAGACGAGTTGAAGCTACAATTGGAGGAGTTTCAGAGCAAGGGATTTATCCGTCCTAGTGCATCACCATGGGGAGCACCAGTATTGTTTGTGCCTAAGAAGGATGGAACAGTACGTATGTGTATTGATTACAGAGCCCTTAATGCTTTGACTATCAAGAACAAGTACCCTCTGCCGCGGATTGACGATTTATTCGACCAGTTGACAGGAGCAGTAGTGTTCACAAAGATCGACTTAAGATCGGGTTATCATCAAGTGAAGGTGCGAAGAGAAGACATTCAAAAGACAGCATTCAGGACTCGTTATGGTCACTACGAGTTCTTAGTGATGCCTTTTGGACTGACGAATGCGCTAGCTGTATTTATGAACTTGATGAACAGAGTATTCCACCAATACTTAGACCGGTTCGTGGTAGTTTTCATCGACGACATTTTGGTGTATTCGAAGAGCCACGAGGAGCACGAAGAGCACTTGAGACTAGTGTTAGAGACACTGAGAAAAGAGAGACTTTATGCCAAGTTGAGCAAGTGTGAGTTTCTCCTAGATCGTGTCGCTTTCCTTGGACATGTCATCTCAGGAAACGGTATCTCAGTAGATCCGGCGAAGATTTCATCTGTAGAGACATGGCCAACCCCTACCAATGTCTCAGAGGTGAGAAGTTTCCTAGGACTTGCTGGATATTACCGGAGGTTCGTAGAGAACTTCGCAAAGATTGCAGAGCCAATGACCCGCTTGACCCGTAAGGAGCAAGAGTTCACTTGGACAGAGGAGTGTCAGAAGGCGTTCGATGAGCTGAAGAAACGCTTGACTACAGCACCTATCTTGACCATACCTTCTGGACCCGGAGGATTTATAATCTACAGCGATGCATCCGGGAAAGGATTAGGATGCGTCTTGATGCAGCATGGAAAGTTTGTAGCTTATGCTTCTAGGCAGTTGAGGACACATGAGAAGAACTATCCCACCCATGACTTGGAGCTTGCCGCGGTGATCTTTGCTTTAAAGCTTTGGAGGCATTACCTATATGGAGAAAGAGTGGAGATATTTACGGATCATAAGAGCCTGAAATATGTCTACACTCAGAAGGATCTTAATCAGAGGCAGAGACGTTGGCTCGAGGTGATGACAGACTTCGAAATTGAGCTACAGTACCACCCGGGAAAGGCCAACGTAGTAGCAGACGCATTGAGCAGAAGACCTATGGCATTCTTCTTGACTACCCAACAACATCTGTTGAGAGATCTAGAGCAGATGGGTATAGAGGTTATCATACCCGGAGTAGACGGACAGTTGTCGAGTTTCCAATTGCAATCGACACTAGTGGAGAGAATCAAGGCTGCCTAGCCGACAGATGCCAGATTTCAGAGGCTCAGACAGAGGACAGAGGCTGGATTACAGACAGGACTGTGGATGCATGAAGACGGAATACTGAGATGCGGAGATCGTCTCTATGTTCCAAATGGAGAACTTCGGCAAGAATTGATGTCAGAGGCACACAGTTCCATCTATTCCATTCATCCAGGAGGCACGAAGATGTACAGAGATCTAAGACAGTACTACTGGTGGCACGGAATAAAGAGAGAGATAGCACGTTTTGTGGCCAAGTGCCTGGTGTGTCAGCAAGTCAAGGCCGAGCACCAGAGATCTGCAGGATTGCTTCAACCGCTTCCTATACCGGAGTGGAAATAGGAGCATATCACTATGGACTTTGTTACAGGCTTCCCGAGGAGTCCTAGTGGGCGAAATGCAGTATGGGTAATCGTGGATAGACTCACCAAGTCCGCACACTTTTTACCCTTTAGAGTGGGACAATCGACGGAGGCTTTAGCAGACATGTACATGAGGGAGATTGTGCGCCTACATGGAGTGCCAGTTAGCATTGTGTCTGACAGGGATACGAGATTTACGTCTTACTTTTGGCGGAGTATACAGGAGAGCCTTGGTACTCGCCTAAGGTTTAGCACAACGTATCACCCCCAAACAGATGGCCAGTCGGAGCGCACCATTCAGACGTTAGAAGACATGTTGAGAGCGTGCATGCTTGACTTCGGAGGATCATGGGAGGACCACCTACATTTGGTCAAGTTTTCCTACAACAACAGCTATCAAGCGAGCATTCAGATGGCTCCCTATGAAGCGTTGTATGGCAGGAAGTGTCGTTCTCCAGTATGCTGGAGTGATATAGGCGAGCGACAGATTCTCGGACCAGAGATGGTTGTTCGGACGGTAGAGAAGGTAAAGAAGATCCAAGGACACCTTCGAGCAGCACAAGACCGACAGAAGCATTGGGCGAATGCACATCATCGACCCTTAGAGTTTCAGGTAGGAGATCACGTATTCTTACGAATCTCACCTACTCGAGGGACTATTAGATTCGGAGGCAGAGGGAAGCTGAGTCCGAGGTACAACGGACCATTCGACATCTTAGAACGCGTCGGAGAGGTTGCTTACAGATTAGCATTACCGCAGACCTTGGAAGAAGTCCACGACATCTTCCATGTATCTCAATTAAGGAGGTACATATCGGATCCTAGTCACGTGCTTGACCATTCCGAGATCACAGTCGGGCCGAGCTTATCATACCAAGAGGAGCCTGTGGAGATTCTAGACAGAAGTGAGAAGGTATTACGAGGGCAGACCATTCCCCTAGTTCGTGTCGCATGGAGGTATCATGCACCAGGCGAGTCGACTTGGGAACGCGAGGAAGATATTCGTCAACGTTATCCCCATCTCTTCGAAGGACCAGGTACGCGTTAGAATTTCCTTTTCAGTCATTAGCTCTTACCTTACGTATGTTTTAATTTCGAGGACGAAATGCTCTAAGGAGGGTAGATTGTAAACCCCCTCGTCTAAAAATATGAATTTAATCAATTACCTTACTGAGTAGAACCCCAACCCAAACCCAAAATTTAGGTATCAGTCTACCTCAATGCGGTATGCCACGACACCGGTGTACCACTCATAAAATAGTTTCAAATGTCTTAAATACACAATGAATTATCTAGTTAACTTGTTAGTTAATTATAATTAAGACTAAGTTCACCTCAAGCAACCCTTGTGTAGCCCACCAATACTCATTCCCTTTGGACCAGCCCATCTCAAGGAGACCAGACAAGCCCAAGCCAAGATCAGCCCACAAATTCTCCATATGTATATATATATGAAGTTCCTTCTTGAAACCCTAGAAAAATCTACACCACCCTCTCCAAACCCTAGCCGACCCCTCCCATACTTCCGGCCACACCACATTAGCCGCTGCCGAACCCATCAGCCGCTGCCCCCGAGTTCCCCATCAGCCGCTGCTTCCCGACCCATCAGCCGCTGCCCCCGAGTTCCCCATCAGCCGCTGCTTCCCGACCCGTCAGCCGCTGCCCCGAGTCCCTTAGCCGCTGTTCCGAGTTTCCGCACCCCCTTCCGTCACCCCGCCGCTGTCCAAGTCGCCGCTGCCGCTGCCGTTGCGATCTGCCGCCGACTGACGCCGAAGCCACCACTAGCCGGAGAATGATCCGTCAGCGAGAAGACTCTCGTCCTGTCAAACTAGGTAAACACCCGACTCACCCTCCTTGTATTGTATCCATATAAGATCATTGTGTCGTCGTGTCAAGACTGGTAATATTGGACACAAAATCAGTTAACCCTAACTAGGTATGTGATGGCATGTTGATAGAAAAGAATTAGAATTGGTTAATAACTAACTATTTCTTAATCATAAGATCTATTGTTAGAAACCTGAAATTCAACAATAAAACTTAGACATCGCCAAGTATGGTTGAATATGGAAACCAAGGACATGTTTCCATACAGAGTAGAAATAGTTTTCAACCATAAACCGATAGATATTGTCACAAGAGAAACGTTGACCAAAGACAGAACATGGGCACACCCTAGCTACGTGCACCTGTGATGCTGTAATCGGTCAGCAGTAAACCTGTAACAATATCTAGGAGCAACGCCATAATTTCTTATGTATGTTAGTGTCTGATGTTAGATTTGTTATATTATATTTTGTTTAGGACCTTTGGATCAGCCAGGAGACATTGCAGGAACCAGCTTTTGGCATTCACAGCTCCCGGATACAGGCAAGATACCTTGCTATATTTACTGTCTAAATTAAATATGCAAATGTTGTATTGTATTCTTGTTGTTGGTACAACTGTGCGCGTCCGAGTTGTCTCGGTTGCATTCGACGGTTATGTCGATGATTAGTATAGATGGACTTAGATCTTAGCAGACTCAACCCATTGGACGATACTCTGTGATTGTCTGAGACCTGACACCTTACACGCACACTGAGATACATTCATATTGGGATGCGGGCTTGCGCACTCGACTAGCTATCGTTGCGTACATCCTACATCACGGCTAGCATGTAGTCAGGATATAATTTAGTGACTTGGCATATAGATTCATGGTATGTACGTCGAGTAGTCGACTTGCGTATCTACATTGGGCGGGGAGGACAACTAGGAGGCGTATGGGATACACACATTGGAGCCGTAGTTCGGAGGAACCCGGGTCCAATGAGTTTCCCTTTATACTGATGCCACGTTCTTCGGAGCGATATGGACGATATACTATACAGATGCCATTTTCTTCGGAGTATGGACGCTATGCCTACGCCTACTCATACGCATCAGAGTTGACCTCACATTGCATTCACTTAGATGGCTAGCACACCCTTATTGTATTTATTTTATTCAGTATTCATATATAGCATGTTGTTTTCTTGTATCTTGTTACGTCCCTCTGAGGACCTGGTACCTTTCCAGATTTAGACGAGGCTTACTACCCCACAGTATACGGCCCAGGACAGGAGACGAGATTCGCTTCAGCCGAGGAGTTGGAGGTGCAGCCGTCAGAGTTTCCGTGACCAGTTGGTAGGCCTTTAGCCTAGATGGAGGGCATTATTATCCTCTCAGCTGATGCCATAGCCATTTCTTTTATATCTCATTTCAGTACTTTATTTCGTCATAGTAGTGGGTTTGTTCCCACCAGACATTACAGGTTGTACTATGATACCTTGAGACTGGTATTTATTAACCAGCATTTTATTTAGTGTTTCTTGCTCTTTATATTGTGGATGAGATTAGTTTACCTGTTATTGACTGATATTGGACATGTTAGTATCATAGGACAGCGTAGCACTCTTCGTGGATCCATTAAATTGGGATATCCTCGGAGACGTGTCAGCTGGCTATTGCCACGTGGCCTGGTTCCATATATTTTGGGACTGGGGCGTGACATAGTTTTAGTGGTGGCCCATGCAGGTCGACTTTTTCGCTTGTGGTATGGTAACATGCCCAGCGAGCCTGCAATAGGATAGAAATTATTAGGTCTCATCCACTTTGATTCGCCTTTGAACTTCCTTCATACTGCTTCTAAATATATGCATCCTGTTTGTTTGTTCTCGTACTCTTTTAATGAAGCTCTATCCCTTGCAGCAAGATGAATTTGCGCAGTGGACGAGGAGCACCCCGTGCCGCGGTGCCGGATAACACCACTCAAGGAGATGAGGTACCCCAAGGGCAACACCCGCTGCAGACACCACTGATACATTGGCACGAGACACCACAGGGCGATCCTACACCACCACCTGAGGGACAGACTTCCCAGACCATCCCCACGCAACATTATGAGGGCCAGACTTCAGGAGCTACACCGATGCCGCAGACTGAGAGGCCGACATCTGAGAAGACGCCTACTGCACAACCAGAGATTCCACTACCACCGCCTCCACCTTATCCGCCCCAGATGCCGCAGCTAGATGGCCAGCCACAGATGCTTCAGTTCTTCCAGGCAATGATACAAGCACAGTGGCAGCAGACAGAGACATTACGACAGAGTCTGATGGCAGTACTAGAGAGGACACCTGTCACGACACCAGCACCAGCACCAGCACCTCCACCAGCCCCGACAGGTGCCACTGTTAGATGGTTCCGACAGATGGGACCAGATACCTTCTCAGGCAATGAGACTGCAGAACAGATCTCCGATTGGATCGCCAACACGGAGATGCTATTAGAGGCCTCACAACTGCAACCAGACCTTTGGATGACCGCAGTAAGGGCCCAACTAAAAGGCAACGCCCATCACTGGTGGGATTCCATTGAGCGCAGTGTAGGTAAGAACCAGACTTGGGAACAGTTCTTAGAGTACTTCAATGCGAAGTATTTTCCAGCAACAGTCAGAAATGCCCTATACTCCCAGTTCCTACATCTAGAACAGGGGAATATGACTGTTGACGCATATGACGCAGAGTTTAGCCGCCTTAGCAGATTTGGAGCCGTCCTGATACCCAATGATCTAGAGAAGGCTCAGAGATTCCACCACGGTCTCAATTTCGAGCTACAGAGATACACCACCGCACAGGTAAGGGTTTCTTATGAGGAGGTCCTAGCAGAGGCAAGGATCCAGGAGGCCATTGTCAGAAGATCTAGACGTTCCAGCACGACCACGCCAGCTAGAGTCCAGCCCGGAGTAGGAGGACCCATCCGTCGTCCTGGAGCGCAGACACAGCAGAGAGCATCACCATATCCACACCAGGAACTCCCGACTTGCCACTTCTGTGGTAAGAGAGGTCACTTCGAGAAGGACTGCCGAAAGAGACTTGGGACATGCATGATTTGTGGAGCCATCCAGCACCTTGCCAGAGACTGCCCACAGCGCAGGGAGACAGCCCCACAGGCCGGACAGAGACCAGCAGCACCAGCCCCGAGGATACTACCCCCACCAGGAGGCCAGCGTCCACCAGCACCCGGAGGATTCCAGAGGGGACCACCCTTGCCCCCACAGCAGGCACAGTTTGATCGTGCCCGACAGCAGGCAGGAGGACAGAGACAGGGACAGGCCTTTGCCTTAGCAACCACCGAAGAGGAAACAGAAGGAGAGGCAATCACAGGTACCATTTTAGTCGCATCTCTACCTGCGACAGCATTGTTTGATTCTGGTGCTACATTGTCATTTATATCTAGTAGATTTGTAGCAATGCATAGAGTAGCGACTTCCCCCTTACCTAGGAGTTGGAAGATTCTTACCGGAGGAGGTATCGTGCCGGTTACCAGCACTATTAGAACGTGCTCGGTAGTCGTATGTGGTGGAGAGATGAGAGCACGATTCTTGGTATTGCCTATGCCGTACTTTGATGTTGTGTTAGGTATGGATTGGTTAAGCCAGTATAACGCCATACTGAACTGCCGGAAGGGTAGCGTCACTTTTAGACCACCAGATCAACCGGAGTTCGAGTACATGCGAGGGACCGTCGAACGAGGAGTAGGACAGACAGCTGGAACTTGCATGGCTATGGAGATTGCGCCCCCACCTATAGTTGCAGAATTCGAGGATGTTTTCCCCGACGAATTGCCAGGCTTACCCCCAGATAGAGACGTGGAGTTCACCATTGAGCTAGTACCAGGAGCAGCACCGGTATCTTCTAATGTGTACCGATTGGCGAAGAAGGAGTTAGACGAGTTGAAGCTACAATTGGAGGAGTTTCAGAGCAAGGGATTTATCCGTCCTAGTGCATCACCATGGGGAGCACCAGTATTGTTTGTGCCTAAGAAGGATGGAACAGTACGTATGTGTATTGATTACAGAGCCCTTAATGCTTTGACTATCAAGAACAAGTACCCTCTGCCGCGGATTGACGATTTATTCGACCAGTTGACAGGAGCAGTAGTGTTCACAAAGATCGACTTAAGATCGGGTTATCATCAAGTGAAGGTGCGAAGAGAAGACATTCAAAAGACAGCATTCAGGACTCGTTATGGTCACTACGAGTTCTTAGTGATGCCTTTTGGACTGACGAATGCGCCAGCTGTATTTATGAACTTGATGAACAGAGTATTCCACCAATACTTAGACCGGTTCGTGGTAGTTTTCATCGACGACATTTTGGTGTATTCGAAGAGCCACGAGGAGCACGAAGAGCACTTGAGACTAGTGTTAGAGACACTGAGGAAAGAGAGACTTTATGCCAAGTTGAGCAAGTGTGAGTTTCTCCTAGATCGTGTCGCTTTCCTTGGACACGTCATCTCAGGAAACGGTATCTCAGTAGATCCGGCGAAGATTTCATCTGTAGAGACATGGCCAACCCCTACCAATGTCTCAGAGGTGAGGAGTTTTCTAGGACTTGCCGGATATTACCGGAGGTTCGTAGAGAACTTCGCAAAGATTGCAGAGCCAATGACCCGCTTGACCCGTAAGGAGCAAGAGTTCACTTGGACAGAGGAGTGTCAGATGGCGTTCGATGAGCTGAAGAAACGCTTGACTACAGCACCTATCTTGACCATACCTTCTGGACCTGGAGGATTTGTAATCTACAGCGATGCATCCGGGAAAGGATTAGGATGCGTCTTGATGCAGCATGGAAAGGTTATAGCTTATGCTTCTAGGCAGTTGAGGACACATGAGAAGAACTATCCCACCCATGACTTGGAGCTTGCCGCGGTGATCTTTGCTTTAAAGCTTTGGAGGCATTACCTATATGGAGAAAGAGTGGAGATATTTACGGATCATAAGAGCCTGAAATATGTCTACACTCAGAAGGATCTTAATCAGAGGCAGAGACGTTGGCTCGAGGTGATGACAGACTTCGAAATTGAGCTACAGTACCACCCGGGAAAGGCCAACGTAGTAGCAGACGCATTGAGCAGAAGACCTATGGCATTCTTCTTGACTACCCAACAACATCTGTTGAGAGATCTAGAGCAGATGGGTATAGAGGTTATCATACCCGGAGTAGACGGACAGTTGTCGAGTTTCCAATTGCAATCGACACTAGTGGAGAGAATCAAGGCTGCCTTGCCGACAGATGCCAGATTTCAGAGGCTCGGACAGAGGACAGAGGCTGGATTACAGACAGGACTGCGGATGCATGAAGACGGAACACTGAGATGCGGAGATCGTCTCTATGTTCCAAATGGAGAACTTCGGCAAGAATTGATGTCAGAGGCACACAGTTCCATCTATTCCATTCATCCAGGAGGCACGAAGATGTACAGAGATCTAAGACAGTACTACTGGTGGCACGGAATGAAGAGAGAGATAGCACGTTTTGTGGCCAAGTGCCTGGTGTGTCAGCAAGTCAAGGCCGAGCACCAGAGATCTGCAGGATTGCTTCAACCGCTTCCTATACCGGAGTGGAAATAGGAGCATATCACTATGGACTTTGTTACAGGCTTCCCGAGGAGTCCTAGTGGGCGAAATGCAGTATGGGTAATCGTGGATAGACTCACCAAGTCCGCACACTTTTTACCCTTTAGAGTGGGACAATCGACGGAGGCTTTAGCAGACATGTACATGAGGGAGATTGTGCGCCTACATGGAGTGCCAGTTAGCATTGTGTCTGACAGGGATACGAGATTTACGTCTTACTTTTGGCGGAGTATACAGGAGAGCCTTGATACTCGCCTAAGGTTTAGCACAGCGTATCACCCCCAAACAGATGGCCAGTCGGAGCGCACCATTCAGACGTTAGAAGACATGTTGAGAGCGTGCATGCTTGACTTCGGAGGATCATGGGAGGACCACCTACATTTGGTTGAGTTTTCCTACAACAACAGCTATCAAGCGAGCATTCAGATGGCTCCCTATGAAGCATTGTATGGCAGGAAGTGTCGTTCTCCAGTATGCTGGAGTGATATAGGCGAGCGACAGATTCTCGGACCAGAGATGGTTGTTCGGACGGTAGAGAAGGTAAAGAAGATCCAAGGACACCTTCGAGCAGCACAAGACCGACAGAAGCATTGGGCGAATGCACATCGTCGACCCTTAGAGTTTCAGGTAGGAGATCACGTATTCTTACGAATCTCACCTACTCGAGGGACTATTAGATTCGAAGGCAGAGGGAAGCTGAGTCCAAAGTACATCGGACCATTCGACATCTTAGAACGCGTCGGAGAGGTTGCTTACAGATTAGCATTACCGCAGACCTTGGAAGGAGTCCACGACGTCTTCCATGTATCTCAATTAAGGAGGTACATATCGGATCCTAGTCACGTGCTTGACCATTCCGAGATCACAGTCGGGCCGAGCTTATCATACCAAGAGGAGCCTGTGGAGATTCTAGACAGAAGTGAGAAGGTATTACGAGGGCAGACCATTCCCCTAGTTCGTGTCGCATGGAGGTATCATGCACCAGACGAGTCGACTTGGGAACGCGAGGAAGATATTCGTCAACGTTATCCCCATCTCTTCGAAGGACCAGGTACGCGTTAGAATTTCCTTTTCAGTCATTAGCTCTTACCTTACGTATGTTTTAATTTCGAGGACGAAATGCTCTAAGGAGGGTAGATTGTAAACCCCCTCGTCTAAAAATATGAATTTAATCAATTACCTTACTGAGTAGAACCCCAACCCAAACCCAAAATTTAGGTATCAGTCTACCTCAATGTGGTATGCCACGACACCGGTGTACCACTCATAAAATAGTTTCAAATGTCTTAAATACACAATGAATTATCTAGTTAGCTTGTTAGTTAATTATAATTAAGACTAAGTTCACCTCAAGCAACCCTTGTGTAGCCCACCAATACTCATTCCCTTTGGACCAGCCCATCTCAAGGAGACCAGACAAGCCCAAGCCAAGATCAGCCCACAAATTCTCCATATGTATATATATATGAAGTTCCTTCTTGAAACCCTAGAAAAATCTACACCACCCTCTTCAAACCCTAGCCGACCCCTCCCATACTTCCGGCCACACCACATTAGCCGCTGCCGAACCCATCAGCCGCTGCCCCCGAGTTTTCCATCAGCCGCTGCTTCCCGACCCATCAGCCGCTGCCCCCGAGTTCCCCATCAGCCGCTGCTTCCCGACCCGTCAGCCGCTGCCCCGAGTCCCTTAGCCGCTGTTCCGAGTTTCCGCACCCCCTTCCGTCACCCCGCCGCTGTCCAAGTCGCCGCTGCCGCTGCCGTTGCGATCTGCCGCCGACTGACGCCGAAGCCACCACTAGCCGGAGAACGATCCGTCAGCGAGAAGACTCTCGTCCTGTCAAACTAGGTAAACACCCGACTCACCCTCCTTGTATTGTATCCATATAAGATCATTGTGTCGTCGTGTCAAGACTGGTAATATTGGACACAAAATCAGTTAACCCTAACTAGGTATGTGATGGCATGTTGATAGAAAAGAATTAGAATTGGTTAATAACTAACTATTTCTTAATCATAAGATCTATTGTTAGAAACCTGAAATTCAACAATAAAACTTAGACATCGCCAAGTATGGTTGAATATGGAAACCAAGGACATGTTTCCATACAGAGTAGAAATAGTTTTCAACCATAAACCGATAGATATTGTCACAAGAGAAACGTTGACCAAAGACAAAACATGGGCACACCCTAGCTACGTGCACCTGTGATGCTGTAATCGGTCAGCAGTAAACCTGTAACAATATCTAGGAGCAACGCCATAATTTCTTATGTATGTTAGTGTCTGATGTTAGATTTGTTATATTATATTTTGTTTAGGACCTTTGGATCAGCCAGGAGACATTGCAGGAACCAGCTTTTGGCATTCACAGCTCCCGGATACAGGCAAGATACCTTGCTATATTTACTGTCTAAATTAAATATGCAAATGTTGTATTGTATTCTTGTTGTTGGTACAACTGTGCGCGTCCGAGTTGTCTCGGTTGCATTCGACGGTTATGTCGATGATTAGTATAGATGGACTTAGATCTTAGCAGACTCAACCCATTGGACGATACTCTGTGATTGTCTGAGACCTGACACCTTACACGCACACTGAGATACATTCATATTGGGATGCGGGCTTACGCACTCGACTAGCTATCGTTGCGTACATCCTACATCACGGCTAGCATGTAGTCAGGATATAATTTAGTGACTTGGCATATGAAACCTCTTAGCCTTAGCCAAGTCATCTGGTATCAGGGCAGCGCCATATTTACTGAGACGACTAAACTCGATATCATACTCGTCCACTGTTCTGTTCCCCTGCTCCAAGTGAAGAAACTGATCGTACAATGCATCTCTGACGATGTCCGAGAAGTACTTCCTCTCAAAGCACTCCAAGAACTGCTCCCAAGTCTGGTATGTACCCAACTGGCGCTCCATGGATTCCCACTAGTGATGAGCATTACCATCTAGAAGCGTCCTTATACCTGTCATCCATAGGTCTGCGGGTAGCTGCGATGCCTCTAATAGCTTCTGAGCGTGCGTGATCCAGTTGGTAGTCTCCTCTGGGCTCTTAATGCCTTTGTACGGCCTCGGACCCATCTGTATAAAGTCCTTTACTGAACCAACTCTAGCTCGAGGTACTGGAACTAGTGCTTGAGCTGGTACAGTAGCCTGTGCAGCCATCCTCTCAAGTGCTGCCAGGAATTTTTGCCTCTGTTCTGCTGCTTGCTGCCTCTGCTCTACAGCTAGTGTGGTGGCCCGTTGTCGCTGTTCCTGCATTATCTTCTGGAAGAATTGGAACAGCTGTGTCTGGCCATCCTGCGGTGTCGACGAAGCTGGAAGGTTTCCATTAGGTGAAGCGGGAAGATCAGATGGAATTGGATTGTGAGTCTTTCCATCTGGTCCCGGAAGTCTAGGAATCGTTGAGGTCCCTCCTTGAGTCTGACCATTGACTCCTGAAGTTGTGTCGCCATCGGCGGCAGTACATCCATTTTGCATATCCATTTCTTTGCAGGTGATGTATGAAACGATTAGAAGAAGTACAAGAATCAAACAGGATGCAAGCATTAAATAGAAAGGATGAGTTTCAGTCAAGCGTGGATGAGATCCTTATACTCTATTTCTATACACAGGCTTGTTCGGTACAGTTACGTAACCGAGATAATATATTCTCGACCTGCATGGGCCACCACAAAAACATGTCACGCCCCAGTCCCAAAATACATAGGACTAGGAATACGTAACACGCCAGTCGTATGTATACGAACTCCAATATATGGAAACCATATACACACGTACGCTGTACATGAATATTCAATCCACCTGTGGTAATATACTATCTCAACAAGTCACACGTAATCTATATCTCATCCACAGCACAATAAATAAATAAATGAGAATGAATAACTAAATATCAAAGATGAGTATCAAATAAGAAATCTCAAAGTATGATAGTCGGATGAAAATAAATCCACTATAAATCGACTATACCAAAACTACTAAAGAGAGAAGAGAATCAACTCCAATATAAGAATAAATGTCTCTAAAAGAATAGCAACTAAAATCTCTAATAGCTGCAATGGATCATGGATACTCCGAAGGTAAGACCTCCTTAGTCTGATAAGTAGCGTCAGGTCCAGGTCCATACTCCTGCGGATACTCTTGCTCATCTATATCTGGAAAGGGACCAGGTCCTCAGAGGGACGTAACAAGATACATAATAACATGCCGATAAAGTACTGAAAGTAAACATCCAATGGGTCGCCTAACCGTCTAAGTGAATACAGTTTTAAGAACAAATTTCCCCACAAGTGGGCTATCTGGCTGAAAATTGGGATTGGCATGGTTCTCTTGGAGATCCAGGGGCCTAAAAAGCATGTCGTCTTTTGAACGCCAGAGGCCGCCTGATAATATATAATATATAGTGGTCATCACCACCCGTATCTTCGGCGGAGAATCCGGACGCACAATAGAAAAAGTGCAAAGGAGCCAAAATGCAGTACTTGTTGTTCTCCCCACCCCATGCTCTAAGTATGTCACATCCATGATACGATAATACCTCTAATAACTGCCAGGTCTACTAGCATACAAAGTTTCTAACAGTAGTTATCCCTAACGCATGTCCCACACGTACCGATGATCAGTCAATACGTAAGTCCGTGATCTATATGAGACTCACAACTCGTGTAAAAATGTGTCACAGTCACATGAAACCTAATGATGCCTCATGGAAATGGGGTGGTCTCATAAAGTAGGTTCAATGCATATACATAAATAAAAATATAATACGACGACACCGTCGTTGCACCCAAGTTTCCTTGGACGTGCAATTTATTTAGCAGTCAAAATAAATGAACTAAATAACAAAAATAAACATGCATGCATCATATGGAATGTAAATATAGTACAATGGCAAGGTATACTTGTCACGCCCCAGTCCCAAAAATACGTAGGACTAGGACACGTAAGCATGCGAGCCGCATGGATGTGGCAACTCCAATGTATGGAAACCAAATCCACACGTACGCTGTAATATGAATATCAAATCCACAAGTGGTATAAAACATATGTCACAAGTCACAGGGTATAATCTAAATCTCATCCACCAAAATCATATAGAAATAAATGACCAGTATCTATGAAACTAGATCTCAATAAGGAGTATCTAAGGATGATAGTTGGATGGAGACAAATCCACTACCAACTCGAATGGAGAGGTAAATATAATATAAGTACAACACCACAACACAATATAAGAATACCAGCTATCCATCACAGCTCGAAGAGAAGACATCCTCGGATCACATGTAACCATCCAAATCTGCGCTCCTGCAAATACTCAAGAAAAGATACACCTGACAGCGGACCAGGTCCTCAGAGGGACGTAACAAGATACAGAAAATACGAGCCAATTTGAATACAGTAAACATGCATATAATTTGAAAATAAATAAGTATGCTGTACAAGACAATCTATATGAATGCAAATGAGGACAACTTTTTGACGTATGGGCAAGGGTAGTCTACTCGATCTAAGCCTCACAACTCATGCACTCGTCCATGAAAATCATCAGCCGGCATACCTCGGGGGTAGCGACCCTCGGACTCCATCAATCGACATACCTCGGGGGTAGCGACCATCGGACACGACCCACCATAGTGCGTGCTAGTGACTACGGTGTTACCAGAGTGGTTAAAAGCCCATACGCCTAATAATTGTCCTCTATGATACTAAGTGCCATGTGTGTGTCAACATATCTAATACATAGTAATGACTGAAAGAAAACTACACATGCAAGAAATATACAGAATACAATAAATAAATAGAAATATAAATAGCATGCAAAGTACTGTAAACAATTTGGCAAGGTATCTTGCCTGGGGTCCTGCTGCTGGTATGAATCAGAGTCCAAGTCACAGTCCAAATAGCCTATGTATTACAAATTTATCACGTCAAAAGATAATTTATTTTAATTTATTTAATTCTGGAATAATTACTCTAAAATCCTATTTTAATCTTATTATTCTGATTTTTATGTTAATTCCTAAATTTTGTCCAAAGAAACTGAATTTTATCAACTCGAGACTCATGACACGCAAATCGAGGCAATCTGTTGACCAAAAAGTCAACCGATACAAACTCAACTTTCATGCATGATTTTCTATAGATTTCAGCGTCAAAAATATGCTGGAATTTACAGCTCGTCCGAATTCAAATTCGTTTGGGAATTATGGCACATACAAATTTTGTATTGTGCACCGATGGTTAAATTCTAACCTAGAAGTTCTACAGAATTAACAGTATATAAATACTTCGAAATAAATTCTAGGAAAAATATATGTCGATTATCTCGACATTAGATTTTCGAAACTATAAACGGTTCGTGATTCTGATTCCTGGTTCTCCCGGAATCGCGAATACATCGAAACACGTCTATTTTCGGACATGCTGTGCTCTACGAATTTTCCAAAATTTAATACTAATAATTTAAAAAAAAAATTATAATCAGAAAGCTAACCTCATTATCGTTCTAACAAAAAAAACTGGAGCACGTTTGGAGTCCGGAGCTAGGAGATATCGTCTTTTTAATTCGTCATAACTAGTAGAAAATGAGGCTAAATTTATGACGAATTTTGACTATTTTTGGACGAAAAAGAGAGGAATTTGGGGAAGAAAAATATGAAGGATGAGTTATTTATAATGGTGGATACTACTTAATTAAATACGACTAGGATTGGTTAATTTGGATAGAATTATGATGAATTTAAATAAGGATAGGATATGCATGAAGTTGATTTCCTAGTAGGTTCAGGATTTGAATTAATTTAAAATAGAGTTTGAATTTATCTCAATAATTTATAATCTTAAATATAATTAAAGATAATACAAATAATTTATAAAATCTTATTAATATCTATTAACACTAAATTAGCATCTATCTAATATTAAGACTATATATATCCAAATAAATCCTAAATAATTTTAAAAATCTAAAATAACCTAAAAATAATTCTAAATAAATATTTATATAAGTAAATATATTAAGAATTTTATTTGCTAATTAAATAACAGAATACTCTAAAGAAATTCAATATCTATAATAATATAAAATATACACAAAATATCTATTTTGGGTGAGGGGGTTTACAATCTACCCAACTTACAAAAATTTCGTCCTCAAAATTAAAATAGAACATGGTTTCTCTCTATCTAATCTCACTTGATCACAATCTAAAAGAATTTACCTCAAGTTTAATAATGTAATTTCTACCCAACTTAGAATTTACCCATCTATCACATAAGACTCTTACACTTAAGAAAAATATTCCTCAATTTATTTTCTCATGTCATTCAATCCTCAAAACTTTAACACCAACTATATCATATGTGATATGTCCTGAATCAATTATGAAAGATAGTCATCAAATAATGTGATTGGCCTATGGGGT
Organism: Iris macrosiphon; assembly: GCA_036927795.1. Classification (NCBI taxonomy): domain Eukaryota; kingdom Viridiplantae; phylum Streptophyta; class Magnoliopsida; order Asparagales; family Iridaceae; genus Iris; species Iris macrosiphon. The sequence continues at coordinate 310,903,231 of JAYESA010000005.1, read as the reverse complement.
ATATCTTGTACTATCCGTGTATCACTTATATCCAAGCACGAGATTTCGTCTTTCCGAAACAAGAGAAGACGGAAAGCAACGGAAAAGAGTTCATGGAGGGGTATTAGAATGAAAGTATGGGAATCAAAGCGTTTAAAAAATTTAAATGGGAATTGTCAAGACAGTTGTGGATTGAAATCTTAATTTGGTAATTTCCTATTCGCATGCTCACATCGGTGCAGTTATGTACTTGATATGATATGCTTTGTCGTATCTAGAGGGTAAGTATATTTGTCTACTGGTCCACTATACATCTCAATCCACGTAAAATACTATTGCGAAGGGCGAATCAAGCGCATTATGGCTAGCTAGACCATAATACACTGATTCTGATTAGACAATTTGTATTAGTGTGGTTGATCAGGCCCCAATAACACATATGTCATGAACAAGCTCGATATAAGATTAAGCTTGCAAAAACTAGGCTATAATAGCAGCATAATTCAAGGTAGCACAGAAAATATAACGCTGGATTATGATGTGAGAAGTTACAAAATAATTCAAGTTCGCAAAAGCAAAAATAACATAAGCCATAATAATAAAAGACTCTACAATCTCTACAATTATCATACAACCTCCTTATCTAAGTCGCTAGTCGACCAAATAGGCAAGGACCTCTAAATTATATGGTCTGAATAAACACTGTCGTCTTTTGCTAGCATGCGATAAATATCATTCGGTTACACTTCAATTAATAGGTCAAAAGACTATGTGATACTAGGTGTCAAACATTATGGTAAAACTTCTAACTAACTCTAGTAGTGTCTATACTACTCTCAAGTCTTCTTAATACACCAAGGGGTAATGGTATAACAATCTAAAGATAAGGAATTCTAGGTTCACTAGATATTCTAAACTTAGTGGTGTGTCTATATTCTCGTTGTATTCTTAATAGGTGTGCTACTCTAATTATCATCCTAATAACAGGGGTTCCTATATTCTAGCAGAAGACTATACTCAAGGAACTATTAGGGAAGCACATGAATCAAGCAGGATACAATTGTTCAAAATAGAACAGATAGGAGGAGATGAATCACAGTCAATTGTGGATGAGATCCTATACTCTAGTCCTAGGTGCAGGCTTGTTCGGTACAGTAACGTAACCGAGACAATATACTGTCGACCTGCATGGGCCACCACAAAAATATGTCACGCCCCAGTCCCAAAAATATGTAGGACTAGGACACGTAAGCATGCCAGCCGCATGGATGTGGCAACTCCAATGTATGGAAACCAAATCCACACGTACGCTGTAATATGAATATCAAATCCACAAGTGGTATAAAACATATGTCACAAGTCACAGGGTATAATCTAAATCTCATCCACCAAAATCATATAGAAATAAATGACCAGTATCTATGAAACTAGATCTCAATAAGGAGTATCTAAGGATGATAGTTGGATGGAGACAAATCCACTACCAACTCGAATGGAGAGGTAAATACAATATAAGTACAACACCACAACACAATATAAGAATACCAGCTATCCATCACAGCTCGAAGAGAAGACATCCTCGGATCACATGTAACCATCCAAATCTGCGCTCCTGCAAATACTCAAGAAAAGATACACCTGGCAGCGGACCAGGTCCTCAGAGGGACGTAACAAGATACAGAAAATATGAGCCAATTTGAATACAGTAAACATGCATATAATTTGAAAATAAATAAGTACGCTGTACAAGACAATCTATATGAATGCAAATGAGGACAACTTTTTGACGTATGGGCAAGGGTAGTCTACTCGATCTAAGCCTCACAACTCATGCACTCGTCCATGAAAATCATCAGCAGGCATACCTCGGGGGTAGCGACCCTCGGACTCCATCAATCGACATACCTCGGGGGTAGCGACCATCGGACACGACCCACCATAGTGCGTGCTAGTGACTACGGTGTTACCAGAGTGGTTAAAAGCCCATACGCCTAATAATTGTCCTCTATGATACTAAGTGCCATGTGTGTGTCAACATATCTAATACATAGTAATGACTGAAAGAAAACTACACATACAAGAAATATACAGAATATAATAAATAAATAGAAATATAAATAGCAGGCAAAGTACTGTAAATAATTTGGCAAGGTATCTTGTCTGGGGTCCTGCTGCTGGTATGAATCAGAGTCCAAGTCACAGTCCAAATAGCCTATGTATTACAAATTTATCACGTCAAAAGATAATTTATTTTAATTTATTTAATTCTGGAATAATTACTCTAAAATCCTATTTTAATCTTATTATTCTGATTTTTATGTTAATTCCTAAATTTTGTCCAAAGAAACTGAATTTTATCAACTCGAGACTCATGACACGCAAATCGAGGCAATCTGTTGACCAAAAAGTCAACCGACACAAACTCAACTTTCATGCATGATTTTCTATAGATTTCAGCGTCAAAAATATGCTGGAATTTACAGCTCGTCCGAATTCAAATTCGTTTGGGAATTATGGCACATACAAATTTTGTATTGTGCACCGATGGTTAAATTCTAACCTAGAAGTTCTACAGAATTAACAGTATATAAATACTTCGAAATAAATTCTAGGAAAAATATATGTCGATTATCTCGACATTAGATTTTCGAAACTATAAACGGTTCGTGATTCTGATTCCTGGTTCTCCCGGAATCGCGAATACATCGAAACACGTCTATTTTCGGACATGCTGTGCTCTACGAATTTTCCAAAATTTAATACTAATAATTTAAAAAAAAAATTATAATCAGAAATCTAACCTCATTATCGTTCTAACAAAAAAAACTGGAGCACGTTTGGAGTCCGGAGCTAGGAGATATCGTCTTTTTAATTCGTCATAACTAGTAGAAAATGAGGCTAAATTTATGACGAATTTTGACTATTTTTGGACGAAAAAGAGAGGAATTTGGGGAAGAAAAATATGAAGGATGAGTTATTTATAATGGTGGATACTACTTAATTAAATACGACTAGGATTGGTTAATTTGGATAGAATTATGATGAATTTAAATAAGGATAGGATATGCATGAAGTTGATTTCCTAGTAGGTTCAGGATTTGAATTAATTTAAAATAGAGTTTGAATTTATCTCAATAATTTATAATCTTAAATATAATTAAAGATAATACAAATAATTTATAAAATCTTATTAATATCTATTAACACTAAATTAGCATCTATCTAATATTAAGACTATATATATCCAAATAAATCCTAAATAATTTTAAAAATCTAAAATAACCTAAAAATAATTCTAAATAAATATTTATATAAGTAAATATATTAAGAATTTTATTTGCTAATTAAATAACAGAATACTCTAAAGAAATTCAATATCTATAATAATATAAAATATACACAAAATATCTATTTTGGGTGAGGGGGTTTACAATCTACCCAACTTACAAAAATTTCGTCCTCAAAATTAAAATAGAACATGGTTTCTCTCTATCTAATCTCACTTGATCACAATCTAAAAGAATTTACCTCAAGTTTAATAATGTAATTTCTACCCAACTTAGAATTTACCCATCTATCACATAAGACTCTTACACTTAAGAAAAATATTCCTCAATTTATTTTCTCATGTCATTCAATCCTCAAAACTTTAACACCAACTATATCATATGTGATATGTCCTGAATCAATTATGAAAGATAGTCATCAAATAATGTGATTGGCCTATGGGGTATATCTTGTACTATCCGTGTATCACTTATATCCAAGCACGAGATTTCGTCTTTCCGAAACAAGAGAAGACGGAAAGCAACGGAAAAGAGTTCATGGAGGGGTATTAGAATGAAAGTATGGGAATCAAAGCGTTTAAAAAATTTAAATGGGAATTGTCAAGACAGTTGTGGATTAAAATCTTAATTTGGTAATTTCCTATTCGCATGCTCACATCGGTGCAGTTATGTACTTGATATGATATGCTTTGTCGTATCTAGAGGGTAAGTATATTTGTCTACTGGTCCACTATACATCTCAATCCACGTAAAATACTATTGCGAAGGGCGAATCAAGCGCATTATGGCTAGCTAGACCATAATACACTGATTCTGATTAGACAATTTGTATTAGTGTGGTTGATCAGGCCCCAATAACACATATGTCATGAACAAGCTCGATATAAGATTAAGCTTGCAAAAACTAGGCTATAATAGCAGCATAATTCAAGGTAGCACAGAAAATATAACGCTGGATTATGATGTGAGAAGTTACAAAATAATTCAAGTTCGCAAAAGCAAAAATAACATAAGCCATAATAATAAAAGACTCTACAATCTCTACAATTATCATACAACCTCCTTATCTAAGTCGCTAGTCGACCAAATAGGCAAGGACCTCTAAATTATATGGTCTGAATAAACACTGTCGTCTTTTGCTAGCATGCGATAAATATCATTCGGTTACACTTCAATTAATAGGTCAAAAGACTATGTGATACTAGGTGTCAAACATTATGGTAAAACTTCTAACTAACTCTAGTAGTGTCTATACTACTCTCAAGTCTTCTTAATACACCAAGGGGTAATGGTATAACAATCTAAAGATAAGGAATTCTAGGTTCACTAGATATTCTAAACTTAGTGGTGTGTCTATATTCTCGTTGTATTCTTAATAGGTGTGCTACTCTAATTATCATCCTAATAACAGGGGTTCCTATATTCTAGCAGAAGACTATACTCAAGGAACTATTAGGGAAGCACATGAATCAAGCAGGATACAATTGTTCAAAATAGAACAGATAGGAGGAGATGAATCACAGTCAATTGTGGATGAGATCCTATACTCTAGTCCTAGGTGCAGGCTTGTTCGGTACAGTAACGTAACCGAGACAATATACTGTCGACCTGCATGGGCCACCACAAAAATATGTCACGCCCCAGTCCCAAAAATATGTAGGACTAGGACACGTAAGCATGCCAGCCGCATGGATGTGGCAACTCCAATGTATGGAAACCAAATCCACACGTACGCTGTAATATGAATATCAAATCCACAAGTGGTATAAAACATATGTCACAAGTCACAGGGTATAATCTAAATCTCATCCACCAAAATCATATAGAAATAAATGACCAGTATCTATGAAACTAGATCTCAATAAGGAGTATCTAAGGATGATAGTTGGATGGAGACAAATCCACTACCAACTCGAATGGAGAGGTAAATACAATATAAGTACAACACCACAACACAATATAAGAATACCAGCTATCCATCACAGCTCGAAGAGAAGACATCCTCGGATCACATGTAACCATCCAAATCTGCGCTCCTGCAAATACTCAAGAAAAGATACACCTGGCAGCGGACCAGGTCCTCAGAGGGACGTAACAAGATACAGAAAATATGAGCCAATTTGAATACAGTAAACATGCATATAATTTGAAAATAAATAAGTACGCTGTACAAGACAATCTATATGAATGCAAATGAGGACAACTTTTTGACGTATGGGCAAGGGTAGTCTACTCGATCTAAGCCTCACAACTCATGCACTCGTCCATGAAAATCATCAGCAGGCATACCTCGGGGGTAGCGACCCTCGGACTCCATCAATCGACATACCTCGGGGGTAGCGACCATCGGACACGACCCACCATAGTGCGTGCTAGTGACTACGGTGTTACCAGAGTGGTTAAAAGCCCATACGCCTAATAATTGTCCTCTATGATACTAAGTGCCATGTGTGTGTCAACATATCTAATACATAGTAATGACTGAAAGAAAACTACACATACAAGAAATATACAGAATATAATAAATAAATAGAAATATAAATAGCAGGCAAAGTACTGTAAATAATTTGGCAAGGTATCTTGTCTGGGGTCCTGCTGCTGGTATGAATCAGAGTCCAAGTCACAGTCCAAATAGCCTATGTATTACAAATTTATCACGTCAAAAGATAATTTATTTTAATTTATTTAATTTTGGAATAATTATTCTAAAATCCTATTTTAATCTTATTATTCTGATTTTTATGTTAATTCCTAAATTTTGTCCAAAGAAACTGAATTTTATCAACTCGAGACTCATGACACGCAAATCGAGGCAATCTGTTGACCAAAAAGTCAACCGACACAAACTCAACTTTCATGCATGATTTCCTGTAGATTTCAGTGTCAAAAATATGCTGGAATTTACAGCTCGTCCGAATTCAAATTCGTTTGGGAATTATGGCACATACAAATTTTGTATTGTGCACCGATGGTTAAATTCTAACCTAGAAGTTCTACAGAATTAACAGTATATAAATACTTCGAAATAAATTCTAGGAAAAATATATGTCGATTATCTCGACATTAGATTTTCGAAACTATAAACGGTTCGTGATTCTGATTCCTGGTTCTTCCGGAATCGCGAATACATCGAAACACATCTATTTTCGGACATGCTGTGCTCTACGAATTTTCCAGAATTTAATACTAATAATTTAGAAAAAAAATTTATAATCAGAAAGCTAACCTCATTATCGTTCTAACAAAAAAAACTGGAGCACGTTTGAAGTCCGGAGCTAGGAGATATCGTCTTTTTAATTCGTTATAACTAGTAGAAAATGAGGCTAAATTTATGACGAATTTTGACTATTTTTGGACGAAAAAGAGAGGAATTTGGGGAAGAAAAATATGAAGGATGAGTTATTTATAATGGTGGATACTACTTAATTAAATACGACTAGGATTGGTTAATTTGGATAGGATTATGATGAATTTAAATAAGGATAGGATATGCATGAAGTTGATTTCCTAGTAGGTTCAGGATTTGAATTAATTTAAAATAGAGTTTGAATTTATCTCAATAATTTATAATCTTAAATATAATTAAAGATAATACAAATAATTTATAAAATCTTATTAATATCTATTAACACTAAATTAGCATCTATCTAATATTAAGACTATATATATCCAAATAAATCCTAAATAATTTCAAAAATCTAAAATAACCTAAAAATGATTCTAAATAAATATTTATATAAGTAAATATATGAAGAATTTCATTTGCTAATTAAATAATAGAATACTCTAAAGAAATTCAATATCTATAATAATATAAAATATACACAAAATATCTATTTTGGGTGAGGGAGTTTACAATACTTGCCTGGCAAGAATCTGTATAATGTAGGCGTCCAAATGTCAAGGACACGAAATCAGAAACGAATGGCTCCGAACAAACGTCTCCGGATGCTGAAATATACATCACTAACTTTCCAAAATTAGCGAAATAGTTAAAAATCACTACCATTTCGTCCAATTTGGACACATAGACAAAACGGTAATTTTGGGTCAAAGTGGGGTCCACATGTGGCCCACTTTGCACCGAAAAGCGTGCCAAGAGTAATAGTCTCTAAATAGGACAAATTATAGGTCAAACAACTCTAAAAGTCAGTACGAACTAACGGTATATCCAAATATGAATTCCGATGAGCCGAACACAATTGCGCCCAAAAAGTCAACCGTGGGGCCCGCCAATTGGCGACTTGGTCAATTGTCTCAGAATTACGTGAAAATTGGATCACAGGACCAGCGCAATACCATGAGTCCAGTGGCGCAAGTTTCGTCGCATTCTGATGAGCGTGCATAAAATGCGCAGGACTTTTGCAAAAGTTGCGATACGGGAGATTTGCTGCGGATATGGGCTGATTCCGACGCGCACACGCGTCCAAATCAGTTTTCGCAAAATCTCACACGTCCGGGTATGCTGCACGTACCTTTAGGTACACTTGGTACACGACGGGGCAGTCCTGTTTGGCGGGACGCGCTCCGTATCACAATTTTTGGAAATCTGGAAAAATATATTTTTGGGATTTTCTAACTGGTTTAATTCTATATATAATAGTTAATAAATTAATATAAATAATAAAAATTAAACTAGGTCAAGTGGTCTCCGCATATCAAAAAAAAATCGAATTCGAATCTCTGTGGTGGGAGATATGAATCCGGGAACATAGGTAGTTACCGCAGTTTTCTGCGATACCCAAAAGTTATCTTTTTTCGTCAACTTGGACGCTATTTTCGTCTGGGGTTACATGTTGTTCGAGGTCAACTAACATACAAATATTGAAGGGGGTTAAGTGGTGAACGTACCGGTGAAGTCGGGGTCGAGTTTGGTCTAGCGAGGTGACGGAAAATAGCACGTGAACACAGGTACTTCGCTGTCCAAACTGTAGTTGCGGTTGTGCACGTTGATCGCGGTCGTCGTGCGGTCGGCCGGGGTGGTCTGCGGCTTGGCTGGGCGGTTCTAGTGGCTCGGCGGTGGCGCTCTGGTCGCTAGGTTGGATGGGATGATCTAAGGTTAGGGTTTTGATTCGAATGAGATATGAATATATATATAGAGAGAGAGAACGAGACAGCGGGGTCGGGTCTTAAACGCGGGTGATACTAAGTTGCTGCGACTGCTTTGTTTCCTTGTAAATTCTAAAGGAGCGAGTTGCGGGTTGATAGTTTAAGGCTATAGGGTTCGGGTAGGTTAGGTAGTTAGGGTTTAAGATCCATTAGGGATTATGTTTTTTTTCTTTCTAATTCCTTATTCCTTTTATATTTTATATTTCTATTTAATATATGTATATATATATATATATACATAGAAAAATTCTAGAATTTGTATTATTGTATACCATTAAGCTGACAACTGTCCAAAGGGTCTCCTACATGAAATAAATTAGGAAAAATTTATAATGGCTCCATAAATCCCCTAAATGCACAAACACCTAAAATAAAAATTAAATAAATTATATTTCTTCTAATTAGCTCATAATTACTACAATTTAATTATTAATTAACTAAAAAAAGATTAATATGATTTTTTTTTAAGATTAGGGGTTTTACAGACGCTAGTCGGATAGATCGTACTTGATGGTAGTGCAACGCTTGATTTTTGGTTGGAATAAAAATTACTTGAATTTTGATTGACCATATTGGAGGTACCATCGTGAATTGTAAGACGAGAATCCGTGAGATTTTAGCAAGTGTCACGCCCCAGTCCCAAAATACGTAGGACTAGGAATACGTAACATGCCAGCTACGCATTCGACCAGACTCTGGTCCGACTCGAATACGTATAAGCTATAATATTAATGGTCAATATCTAAATATTCAAGTAATTATAAATAACTATGTCTCAATCCACAATGAACAGAATACACAAGAATGAGCTACATGTGCTAAAGTCGGCCGCCCAATAACACACAAACTCGAATAGACTCGAGAAGAAATATGAGTCTATAAAACTAGGCTACAACAACAGATGAATAAACAATATAAAATAATAACCATAACTCCGGTAGAAATGATAAAAGTACCTGGTACCAATGCCTGTAAGACAAGCAACTCCATCAGCGACTCCAAAGGCTCCGTAATCGTCTATGCAGCAAAATTGGCAGGGGACCAGTTCCTCAGTTGGACGTAACAAGGTACAAAAACAGTATGCCATAATATAACAGAAGGAAACAAGTGCAACACTGGTGTAATCTAGCATAACCATCTAGGTGAGACACAGCTTTGAAGACAATGTTCGACACATGGGCTGTCCAAAATAAAACTGTAGCTCCGAGCACAAAGTCACACGGGTGATACTACTACTACTACGGATACATTTACACTACATAAATAAGACTGATACATATATATATATATATATATATATATATATATATATATATATATATATATGTATATATATATATATATATATATATATATATATATACATACATATATATATGTATATATATATATATATATATAGCGCGTGCAAAGTAGCCCAAACATCTAGTAACTGTCTACCCCTCCCAAAGCGGTCAACGAGTGTTCGTTGAACTTGAACCTCTATCTAACAGTCTCGTCATACTGAAGTAACTATCAACAATCACGAACCTAAAGTCATCCCAGATTCTGGTCATACTGTCAGTATCAGGATACATGAAGTTTGGCACAATGACGGTGTCTAAATATGTGTCCTAGAATTCCGATGTGACCAGGTAGTTACATCAAGGTGTCGCGAACATCTATCAATCGATACCAGACGTTACCAACGAACGTCTACACCCGAATATAACCCGGACGCTAAGTAACGATTCTGATCTAATGCGCACACAAGCATAGATAAAATAAATAATAAATCTGGAACTAAAATACTGGATGGCAAGGTACACTTGCCTGGAAGCCAGGCGAAGATTCAAATCCGAACTCGCCAAGGAAGTAGCAGCTCAAGATGGAAACTGGAGCAGATATCTTTGGATGCTGTCACAAATATCACCAACAGTTTCAAAATGAGTGAGATACTCAGAAAAGCATATACATTGTCCAATTTGGACACCGTGGCAAAAATACAGTTTCTGGTCGACACAGGGTCTACAAGTGGGCTCGTTTTGTACCGAAAAATGTGCCAGAGATAAAGTTCTCCAAATTCGTCAAATTTAGTGTCTACAGTCCAGAATGATGATACGAACCCAACGGAATATCCATAATTAGATTTCGATGATCCGATCACGAAAACGTCCATCAGGTGGAACCATGTGGCCAACGAAACAATATTTCGTCAACGCTATCAAAATCAAACCAAACTTGGATCACAGGACCAGCGTAATACTGCAAATCCGATGATGCAAGTTTCGTTGCGAAACGACAAGCACATACAAGATTAGGACGAGTGTCAGAACACGTCGATACGGTACTTTCCGACGGATACGCGTTGATTTCGGTGTGCACACATATCCAAATCAAGTTCGACGAAAGCCCACACGTCCACGTTGGTGATACACATCTTTTGGTAAAATCGGTACCCGACGAGATTGCTCGGATTGATGGGACCAACTCTGTATCGGGAAGTATCTTGGTTTTATAAAACAGTTTTTCTCGAGAATTGGAACTATAATTACTAACAATAAAATGCAAACTAAAATATTCTAACTGAACACATTGCAACAGGATTAAGTAGGGTTCATATCCGAAGAACCGGTTCAAGGATCGGTTGCGTGAGGAGGGAGATATCACGTCGTGAATCGGGGAGGTTGAACTCGGGTTTTTGAATACGGGGTCGCATCTCGGTTCCTCACGACCGCGGGGAGAGGCCAGGACGACGGCGACTTATGGTGGCTCATGGTGGAGCTGGGAGGCGGTGGTCGTGGGTGTGGTGAAGTTGGCGGCGGGTTGGGGTGCTGCTGAAGGTGGTGGTGGCCGGAGCTCTGCTGTGAGAACATGGCAGTGGGTGAGGTGGTGCTGGATGGTGCTGGCCGTGAGGGTGGTGGTAGTGGTAGTGGTGGAGTGGTCGTTGTGGTGCAAGGGTGGTGATGGTGATGGTAGGTGGAGGTGATGGTGGCCGGAGGAGAAGAGGTGGGGTGAGGCTGCTGGTGTTGGTGCGATGGCGGATATGCGGGGGACGACAGCAGCAAGGTGGCAACGATTGTTATGCTGGCCGGAGGAGAAGAGGCTCTGGTGCTCGTGGAGGCGGTCAAGGCGTAGAAGGTGGTGCTGGTGATGGCGGGTGGCGACTGGAGCCACGGCGAAGGAGGGAGATGGCCGGAGATGGCAGGATGGAGATGGTCGGTGCAACGGGTGATGGCAGTTGACTGCTGCGGGTTTGGCCGGAGAAGGTGGAGCGGGGGTCGACAGCATTTGACTACTACGGGTTTGGCAGGAGAAGAAGTGGTGGTGGCAGCGTAAAGTTGCTTCGGGGATCTCGCCGGAGTTGTAGAGGTGGTGAGGTTGGAGGCGGGTCGGGTTGAAGAAGGAGAAGTAGTGAAGAAGAAGAAGGAATGAAGAAGAAAATGGGAGGATGTACTCGGCTGGTGAGGAAAGAGTGAAAAGAGAGAGAGGGGAGGTTTCTTAGGTTTCTAGGGATTAGGGCCTGCTCCTTGGGAAAGGTGTGAATGAGTGATTATATAGGAGGTTGTGTGGTGGAGATGTTGAAATTTGAATGAAAGGCCAAGATGCATCATGAAGAAAATGTTCATACAAAAGGGGAGAGAGTGAGGTGATTGGACCGGTCAAAGAGGGAGGGGGTTTTCTTCATTGGCCTTGACCAATAGGGTGGTGACACCTAGCACCATATTTACAAATAAGCCCCTTAACTTTTGGATATTTGCACATGAATGAAAAATAATGAAAATTTGGTGTGGGAAGTAGTATTTGGGGTTATGTAGTGTGAGGGGTGTTGTGTGTTTTGCATGGGCTTCATGAATGGGGTATTGGGTTAAATTAGGGTTAAGTTGGGATTAGTTAAAGTTGGTAGCCCCAATTTAATTAAAATAAAGTATCACGTGCTCTTAAATTAAATGGGGGCACATAGGGTCTCAATTAGGAGTGACACAAAGGTCATGAACGATGTAGGCTTAGTGTCAGTCTTGGCCTCTTTAATTGGTTCGGCTAAACGGGTTGAGTTTGTGTCCAAAAATTGATTGTAACGACACAGGTACGTGACATAGGGTTAAAGAATAGATTTTGGGACGGGGAAGTTGTGTAATTAAATTAGAGCACAAGGGATTGTATTTGTGAGTGACGAAAAAGTCCAGCGCCTAGGTTGGCTTGTCAAGTCAAGAGTGCAATAATTTGTTAGAAATTAAAGGTTATTGTTGGGCTCCAAATATTGTAGCAACGGTAGGTTGCACATAGGGTTTAAATTAAATAATTAGTCAATGAATCCTAATTTCTAAACCTCAAACACCTGATGCTAAACCAAATTTTTTAACCCTATCTAGTCTTCCTAAAATAATAATTTGAGGGGGTTTACATCCTTCCCAACTTAGAAGAATTTTGTCCCCGAAATTAAAAGTAAAGCACGAATGAGAGTTACGAGAATTTAAAAAGTAAACAGGTAATCGAATGCAGTACATAAATTCGTACCTCGGTCCTCAAATAAATGTGGGAAACACTGTCGAATAGAATCCTCGCACTTCCAGGTAGACTCGCCTGGCGAATGATGCTTCCATTCAACCCTGACTAGTCGAATAGTCTGTCCCCTCAAAATCTTCTCACTGCGATCGAGTATCCCTACTGGCTGCTCTGCATATGATAAACTGGGCCCGACTGTAATCTCTGAATGATCGAGTACGTGGCTAGGGCCTGCAACGTATCTCCTCAACTGCGATACGTGAAATATGTTGTGCACTCCTAATGATGGAGGAATGCAAGATGATACACCACTTCGCCAACTCGCTCAAAGATGTCAAAATATCCAATGTACCTCAGACTCAGCTTGCCTCTGCCCCCAAACCTGATGGTACTACGTATGGGCGATATCTTCAAAAATACATGGTCACCTTACTGGAACTCTAAAGGTCTGCGGTGCGCATCTGTCCAATGCTTCTGTCTATCCTGTGCTGCACGCAGGTGGCCCTGAATCTGTTTCACTTTCTCCATTGTCCGTGTCACCAACTCTGGACCCAGTATCTGACGCTCTCCTACGTTACTCCAACATACAGGTGACCTACACTTTCTGTCGTACAGTGGCTCATAAGGTGCCATCTGTATGCCGGCTTGGTACCTGTTGTTGTAGGAAAATTCTACCAAGTGTAGATGGTCCTCCCAAGATCCTCCAAAGTCGATCATGCACGCTCTCAACATATCCTCTAGTATCTGAATCGTGCGCTCTGACTGACCATCAGTCTGTGGATGATATGCAGTGCTGAACTTGAGGCGAGTGCCTAGACTCTCCTGCATACTCCGCCAAAATATGACGTAAATCTGGAATCATGATTCGATACAATACTGACAAGCACTCCATGTAGTCGTACTATCTGCCTTATATATATATGTCGGCTAATATCTCCGTGGACTGCCCAACTCTGAAGGGCAAAAAATGTGCAGACTTGGTGAGTCGATCCACGACAACCCAGACTGCATCATTCCCGCTAGGGCTCCTCGGGAATCCTGTGACAAAGTCCATGGTAATGTGCTATCACTTCCACTCGGAAATGGAAAGTGGCTGCAATAGTCCTGCAGTCCTCTGATGTTCGCCTTGACCTGCTGACAGACCAAACATCTCGCCACGAATCTCGCAATCTCCTTTTTATCCTGTGCCACCAGTAGTGTTGTCTCAAATCTCGGTACATTTTCGTACCCCCGGGATGAATAGAATAAATCGAGCTATGAGCCTCGGTCATCAACTCCCGGCGTAGCTCGCCATTCAGAACGTATAGGCGATCTCCACACCTCAATGTTCCGTCTTTATGAATCCGGAGTCCCGTCTGCATGCCGGTCTCTGTCCTCTTTCGCAGTCGTCGGAATCTCGCATCTGTAGGCAGGGCTGACTTGATCCTCTCAATCAAAGTAGACTGAACCTCTAGATTGGCCATCTGTCCATCCATGCCTGGCAAGACAACCTCTATCCCGAGCTCCTGAAGATCTTCTAACAATTGCCGCTGAGTCGTCAAAAAATATGCCATAGGCTTCCTGCTTAAGGCATCTGCTACTACATTCGCCTTGCCAGGGTGGTACTGCAACTCTATGTCATAGTCTATCATCAACTCTAGCCATCGCCTCTGTCTTAAGTTGAGCTCCTTCTGTGTGTAGACATACTTTAGACTTTTGTGATCTGTGTAAATCTCAACCCGCTCTCCATAAAGGTAGTGCCGCAATAACTTTAGTACAAATATCACAGCAGCTAGCTCTAGATCGTGCATCAGATAGTTCTTCTCATGAACTCTCAGCTGTCTCGATGCGTAGGCTATCACCTTGCCGTGCTGCATCAGTATACATCATAATCCACTCCCAGACGCATTACTATACACTACAAATCCTTCCGATCCCGAAGGAGGTATCAAAAATCGGTGCTGATGTCAGACGCTTCTTCAGCTCATCGAAAGCCGTCTGACACTCCTCAGTCCAAATAAACTCCTTGCCTTTACGTGTCAGCCGCGTCATAGGCTCAGTGATCCTCGAGAAGTTTTCCATGAACTTCCGATAATATCTGGCAAGTTCGAAAAAAACTCCTAATTTCCATAACTGATATAGGGGTAGGCCACGTCTCCACTGCAGCGATCTTTTTCGGGTCAACTGATAGTCCATCTCCGGTGATTATGTATCCTAGGAATGGTACTCTATCCAAGCAGAACTCACATTTGCTGAGCTTGGCATACAGCCTCTCCTGCCTCAGCGTCTCTAACACGATCTTGAGATGCTCCTCGTGCTCCTCCTGGCTCTTGGAATATACCAAGATGTCATCGATAAATACCACCACGAACTTATCTAAGTACTGGTGGAAAACCTTGTTCATCAGGCTCACAAATACTGCTGGTGCGTTTGTTAAACCAAACGGCATGACTAAAAACTCATAGTGCCCGTACTTCATCCAAAAAGATGTCTTCGGAATGTCCTCCCTTCTCATCTTGGTCTAATGATAACTAGATCTGAGATCGATCTTTGTGAATACACACGCGCCACTCAGCTGATCAAATAAATCATCGATGCGCGGCAAAGGGTACTTGTTCCTTATTGTTACAATATTTAACGCCCTGTAATCGATACACAAATGTACCATCCCGTCCTTCTTCGGCACAAATAAGATGGGTGCTCCCCATAGAGAAACACTAGCCTGAATGAAACCCTTGTCTAAGAGATCATCTACTTGGACCTTCAACTCAACCAACTCTTTCGGTGCTAGTCTGTAGACGGGGGAAGTAACTGGCTCGGCTCTGGAATTAACTCTATTGCAAACTCTATCTCTCTGTCAGGTGGCAGGCCTAGAAGATCCTCTGGAAACACATCCTCAAATCCTGATATAAAGTAAGGGTACATCGGTTCACCTTCTGCAATGTGTGTCTCTAAGGTAGGTTGGACACCATGCTCTCGGGTTCCCCTAAGAAACTCAAACTCAGGGTGATCTGGTGGTCTAAATATAACGCAACTACGTCGGCAATCTAGCGTCGCGTGGTATTGGCTCAACCGATCCATGCCTAGGATAATGTCATAGTCTAGACTTAACCTCATAATAAATTCTTCCGTTCTATTTACAACACTAATCCTCCAAAAAATTCTTCCTTCTCTAATGTATAATTACTCTTCTCCTCAAAATTTCTCCCTAAAATTTTATTCCTCAAATTTTTTCTTTCCGTTATTTATTGCTCCGAGTCACATAGTGCAATTATAATAATGGTATCACCCAAGCACACGCTAGAATTTCTGGTATCAGATAATCATCTTCCAGGTGAGAGCCTAAAATTTTATCTTCTCTAGTTCATAATATCGTTCCTGGTATCGCCATCAGGGACTACAACTCTTCCTAGCATCTGGCTATGCATTTCCATCAATCATTTTAGAGGGATAGGATCAACAATCTTTCTAGCTCTCAGTACTTCCCAAATCACCGCTATCTCAAGTAAGGGTAGGGTTTTATCAGCTCTAGAAACGTACTTCTAGGTCCAATTCTCTTGCTAACATTCTACACTAGTTCTAGAATCAACAAAAGAACCTATCAACCTACCCTACTGAGGGTAAAAATCTTCTTAAAGAATATTACACAAATCATGTCTTTCGTCGTCTGGACTACGATATTCTTCTTGAGGGAACCATCAGGCACAAGCATTCGTCCTTCCGAAATGAAAGGAGATGAGAAACAAAGATAACGATATTGATGAAAAATGAACGAATATAATTTGGAAGTCCAAGGGCGATAATCAATTACAAAGGGAGTTTTAAAAATTGATTATGGATTGAGATCCTATTCAACAATAAAAACTAAACTGCAGGCTCGTTTGGTACAGTAATGTAACCAAAACGATATGCTCTTGACCTGCATGGGCCACCACAAAAATATGTCATGCCCCAGTCCCAAAATACGTAGGACTAGGAATACGTAACATACCAGCTACGCATTCGACCAGACTCTGGCCCGACTCGAATACGTACAAGCTGTAATATTAATGGTCACTATCTAAATATTCAAGTAATTATAAATAACTATGTCTCAATCCACAATGAACAGAATACACAAGAATGAGCTACATGTGCTAAATTCGGCCACCCAGTAGCACACAAACTCAAATAGACTCGAGAAGAAATATGAGTCTATAAAGCTAGGCTACAACAGCAGATGAATAAACAATATGAAATAATAACCATAACTCTAGTAGAAATGATAAAAATACCAGGTACCAATGTCTGTAAGACAAGCAACTCCATCATCGACTCCAAAGGCTTCGTAATCGTCTATACTGCAAAACTGGCAGGGGACCAGGTACTCAGTGGGACGTAACAAGGTACAAAAATAGTATGCCATAGTATAACAAAAGAAAACAAGTGCAACGCCGGTGTAATCTAGCATAACCATCTAAGTGAGACACAACTTTGAAGACAATGTTCGACGCGTGGGCTGTCCAAAATAAAACTGTAACTCCGAACACAGAGACACATGGGGCGTACCGTAACTCCGAGCACAGAGTCACATGGGTGATACTACTACTCCGGATATAGGAACACTACATAAATAAGACATATAAATATATATATATATATAGTGCGTGCAGAGTAGCCCAAACGTCTAGTAACTGTCTTTCCCTCCCAAAGCGGTAAACGAGTGTTCATTGAACCTGAACCTCTATCTAACATTCTCGTCATACTGAAGTAACTATCAACAATCATGAATATAAAGTCATCCCAGATTCTGGTCATGCTGTCAATATCAGGATACAGGAAGTCTGGCACGATGACGGTGTCTGAATGTGTGTCCTAGGGTTCCGATGTGACCAGGTAGGTACATCAAGGTGTCGCGAACATCTATCAATCGATACCAGACGTTACCAACGAACGTCTGCACCCGGATATGACCCGGACGCTAAGTAACGATTCTGATCTAAAGAGCGCACAAGCATAGATAAAATAAACAATAAATCTAGAACTAAAATACAGGATGACAAGTTACACTTGCTGTAAGCCAGGCGAAGATTCGAACCCGAACTCGCCAAGGAAGTAGTAGCTCAAGATGGAAAATGGAGCAGATATCTTTGGATGCTGTCACAAATATCACCAGCAGTTTTAAAATGAGTGAGATACTCAGAAAAGCATATACATTCGTCCAATTTGGACACCGTAGCAAAAATACAGTTTCTGGTCGACACAGGGTCTACAAGTGGGCCCGTTTTGTACCGAAAAATGTGCCAGAGACAAGTTCTCTAAATTCGTCCAATTTAGTGTCTACAGTTCAGAATGATGATACGAACCCAACAGTACATCCAGAACTGGATTTCGATTAGTCGATCACGAAAACGTCCATCAGGTGGAACCATGGGGCCCACGAAACAATATTTCGTCAATGTTATCAGAATCAAACCAAAATTGGGTCATAGGACCAGCGTAACGCTGTGAATCCGATGATGCAAGTTTCGTTGCGAAAAGACAAGCACACACGAGATTAGGATGAGTGTCAGAACACGTCGATACGGTACTTTCCGACGGATACGCGTTGATTCCGGTGTGCACGCACATCCAAATCAAGTTCGACGAAAGCCCACACGTCCACGTTGATGATACACACCTTTTGGTAAAATCGATACGCGACGAGATTGCTCGGATTGATAGGACCAACTCCGTATCGGGAAGTATCTTGGTTTTATAAAATAGGTTGTCTCGAGAATTGGAACTATAATTACTAACAATAAAATGCAAACTAAAATATTCTAACTGAACACATTGCAACAGGGTTAAGTAGGGTTCATACCCGAAGAACCGGTTCAAGGATCGGTTGCGCGAGGAGGGAGATATCACATCGTGAATCGGGGAGGTCGAACTCGGGTTTCTGAATACGGGGTCGCGTCTCGGTTCCTCACGACCGCTGGGAGAGGCCAGGACGACGGCGACTTATGGTGGCTAGTGGTGGAGCTGGGAGGCGGTGGTCGTGGGTGTGGTGAAGTTGGCCGCGGGTTGGGGTGCCGCTGAAGGTGGTGGTGGCCGGAGCTCTTTTGTGAGAACATGGCAGTGGGTGAGGTGGTGCGGGATGGTGCTGGCCGTAAGGGTGGCGGTAGTGGTGGTGGTGGAGTGGTCGTTGTGGTGCAAGGGTGGTGATGGTGATGGCAGGTGGAGTTGATGGTAGCCGGAGGAGAAGAGGTGGGTTGAGGCTGCTAGTGATGGTGCGATGGCGGAGATGCGGGGGACGACAACAGCAAGGTGGCAGTGATTGTTATGCTGGCCGGAGGAGAAGAGGCTCTAGTGCTCGTGGAGGAGGTCAAGGCGTAGAAGGTGGTGCTGGTGATGGCGGGTGGCGACTGGAGCCACGACGAAGGGGGGAGATGGCCGGAGATGGCAGGATGGAGGTGGTCGGTGCAACGGGTGATGGCAGTTGACTGCTGCGGGTTTGGCCGGAGAAGGTAGAGCGGGGGTCGACAGCATTTGACTGCTGTAGGTTTGGCCGAAGAAGAAGTGGTGGTGGCAGCGTGAAGTTGCTGCGGGGATCTCGCCGGAGTTGTAGAGGTGGTGAGGTTGGAGGCGGGTTGGGTTGAAGAAGGAGAAGTAGTGAAGAAGAAGAAGAAGAAGAAGAAGGAATGAAGAAAAAAATGGGAGGATGTACTCGGCTGGTGATGGAAGAGTGAGAAGAGAGAGGGGAGGTTTCCTAGGTTTCTAGGGATTAGGGCCTGCTCCTTGGTAAAGGTGTGAATGAGTGATTATATAGGAGGTTGTGTTGTGGGGATGTTGAAATTTGAATGAAAGGCGATGATGCATCATGAAGAAAATGTTCATACAAAAGGGGAGAGAGTGAGGTGATTGGACCGGTCAAAGAGGGAGGGGGTTTTCTTTATTGGCCTTGACCAATAGGGTGGTGACACCTAGCACCATATTTGTAAATAAGCCCCTTAACTTTTGGGTATTTGCACATGAATGAAAAATGATGGAAATTTGGTGTGGGAAGTGGTATTTGGTGTTATGTAACGTGAGGGGGAGTTGTGTGTTTTGTATGGGCTTCATGAATAGGGTATTGGGTTAAATTGGGGTTAAGTTGGGATTAGTCAAAGTTGGTAGCCCCAATTTAATTAAAATAAAGTATCATGTGTGTAGAAGCATAAAAAATACGCTGGGAAGAGCTACGCAGCCTCTTGATACAGAGCAGCGTAAGCAGAGGCCTTCAAAGCCATCAGGCGTACAACAGAGTTTTTTTCGCTAAAATACAGCGTGAAGAATAAAACTCAAAGGACCATCCGCATAAGTGCAGTACGTCCAGGCTGCTCCAGCGTGAACAGAGTTCTTCATCGCCGCCATGGCATAAAACTCACCCGCTCTCAAAGCAGCATTATAGCGTATGAGGAACGCTTCATCTTCCCCGAAATGAACCTGTCAAGTCACGCAGTGAATCTGACCTCTGACTCCTGACAAAAGGTGATGCACGGCTAGCCAAACGACGGTTGGAAACGATGGCAGACCTCTCGGGATGCGTCCCACAGTATGATGGCGGATCTCACCATTTAATATAGAGGATTTGGTAAAACATCACCAAACCGTCGTTTACTGGAGTCCCCTCAGCATAAACCGCTCTTTTTGCGTACAAGGGAATACGCCGCCCTGTTTTACACAGGCAAACATGAGCTATTTTACGCTCCGCAGCAGACAAACCGCCTGCCACGTCAAAAGCTGCACTTCGTATGGGATTCGAGGCACGTCTCCATGTCTAATTGCACAGAGTGGTGACAGTTTCTCTCAAGACAAGTCTCTGCGACGGGTGCACAGAAGGCCTGCAGACCTTCGAAACACGCCTCCGCATTTAATGCATAAGATGATGGCAAATCTCTACAAGAGATTTGGTTATGTCTTCAAAAGTCGTAATTCTGGCTAAGGCGTCCACATCAGCACGGTCTGCAGCAGCTTCTACGCCTATTCAGGATCTGTGCTCAAGCGGCTTCTACGTCCATTCTGGCATGATATGCAGCGGCTTCTACGCCCATTCAGGATCTGTGCTCATGCGGCTTCCACGCCCACTCAGTCTCTACGACTACTCGGCTTCCACGCCTACTCGGCTTCTATGCATGTTCGGCTTCTATGCCTGTTCGGCTTCTGTGCCTGTTCGGCTTCCACGCCTACTCGACTTCTATGCCTGTTCGGCTTCTATGCCTACTTGGCTTCTATGCCATGGTGACGGACATTTGGCTTCTACGCCAACCTCTTCTACACAATGGATACCTACCTACGTGGCTTTTACGCCGTGATCTTAGTAGCAACCGTACGTGTTGTGTCC
This sequence comes from Iris macrosiphon, assembly GCA_036927795.1. Lineage (NCBI taxonomy): Eukaryota > Viridiplantae > Streptophyta > Magnoliopsida > Asparagales > Iridaceae > Iris > Iris macrosiphon. Next base: position 310,882,048 of record JAYESA010000005.1, on the reverse strand, counting down.
CCTTAGTTGGACCCACGTCACCCGCTCAGTCAAAAGATCATCTATACGTAGGCATTGGTTAATTTAACCGTTGTATAAAAGGGTGTTGTACTTTCCACTCCTCGGTTGCTACACCAACGGAGTGGTCACTGTCACCAAAGACTCTATAAATAGAGGCCCCTGTCAATGGGAAACAAGGTCGAAAAATTTGGTAAAAGAATACCAATATCAGATCCAAGGTCGACAATTGGAGAAGATCGAACATGGAGAGAGAGAGAGAGAGAGAGCCCGGAGCTCAGGCAAAGAGCGGGGATCGACGACTTCGGCATCGTGCATCCACCCTCTCCTACAACCTTCGAAGCTGCTACCTGTCTTCCACGGCACTTCTTCAACATCGCGTGGTCCAAGGGCTAAAGTGATCGACCGCAGATCAGACACCTATAGCAATTTATACCCAGATTAAATAAATTGTACTCCCACATCCTCGTATAGGATTATATTATACAAGTTTGTTTGTAAACCAAAGGGTGCGGGTTTTGCACAAACCCCGTCATTGAAATATACTTTTATTCTTTCGTTTAATACCACAAACAAGATGGCGACTCCGCTGGGGACGTCTTTCTCTTCTGACGAGGAAGTAATTGCTCAACGCGATGCGGTATCTATAGGAACCATGAAGAAGACGCTGGTCGTTCATTTCGACCAGTCTGCTTACGAAGATATGCTTCGAACCGGGGGTAGCTCTCACTCTCTCTCCGTCCAAGACAACAGGAAGCTGCGCAAATTGTGGATGCCCAAGACATCCTCAACCATACCTGTGGACTCTCCGATCTCTCCGATCTCTCCGACCAATGAGGTGGTACATCGCTCCCTCCGTGCCCTGCACATAAAATTTAGTCTCCCACTACGCGCGGTACAGACAAAACTTCGGGCAAGGCCTCTGCGCTAACCCAGAAGTATCCACTGTGCTCTACGTGTAGGAACCAGTCTTCCGCTACGCGCGGTACAGACAAAACTTCGGGCAAGGCCTCTGCGCTAACCCAGAAGTATCCACTGCGCTCTACGCGTAGGAACCAGTCTCCCGCTATGCACGGTACAGAAAAAACTTTGGGCAAGGCCTCTGCGCTAACCCAGAACTATCCACTGCGCTCTACGCGTAGAAACCAGTCTCCCGCTACGCGCGGTACAGACAAAACTTCGGACAAGGCCTCTGCGCTAACCCAGAAGTATCCACTGCGCTCTACGCATAGGAATTAGTCTTCCGCTACGCGCGGTACAGACAAAACTTCCGATGGTGCCTCAACGCCAAATCGGAAGATCAGATCACGCTCCACGCGCGAAACAACATCTGACTTCTACGGTAAAACAGATGAGCGCGGTGATCTCCGCAAGGGGAAGCAAGCAGGCGAATATTCAGCCTCTCGGCCTTTACGCCAGCAAGAGAACAATCTGCCTACCCTCCGGATTACGCGAGAAGCCGATGGCCGACTGAGGACCTCTTCAGCTTTACGCCAGTCTGAGCGAATCTCTAAATTACGCCTGACGAAGTCCCGCGGCATAAAGCAAGCTCAGGTTGCTACTCCTGACCTACGCGAATGCCTAATCCAGAAGCGTAAGGAGAGGGGACCTTCCAACATGTCTATTACGCCCCTAGAGAGCAATGTTGTAATAGTCATAAGATTGTGATTGACTGCTGCTGTTCTAAAGCAAAATGGTCGGTCTTCGACCGATTGAGCTACTCTCAGTCTTTTTCGGAAGAAGAGCAGCGTATGCGTTTGTGAACATGGCTTCACGCACACCCAGAAGAAGGTCGAGCTCAAGACGTCATCCCTCTGGGCCTCCGAGCCGAAGAAGATTCGAAGACCTCCTCTGGAGCACTGAAACTGGGGTGTTCCAAAACACCCGGGCAAGGTCACAGCAACCAGCTCCGTACTCATCTGACTCCGATGCTGGGGGTCGCCAATCTCCCAGATCAGATGCTGAGAGTATAGAGTCGACTTCTGCGGTGACCTATACTAATCCTTCGATGACACTCAGGGAAGTGGGAGCTTACGCCATTGAAGACGAACGCGAGAAGGCTTCAGGAAACGCGGAACAACGCATCAATGTTCTAGAGACGTCTCTGAAGCAAATACAATCCGTAATGGAGAACATGCACCAGATGATGCTAACTTAGCACGCGACTGCCATGGCTCAAGCGTCGGTCCCGCCAACTCAGATACGTGTGGGGGTGGACTTACCACCATCCAACCCAAGCCAAGAACCTGCTCTAGATCAAGAGTCAGCAGTCCCTCCGCTTCCAACTGAGAATCCGATGCAGGCAGTGCGAGAGTTGAAAGCCCAGTTTGACGCCTTGAAGCACAAAGATCAGCTCAAGAAACTGGGAATCAACCAGCCTTACCCGGCTATCTGGGAAGAAGTCCCTTTTCCTCCGAAGTACAAACCTCAGACTATGGCTCTGTTCGAAGGAAAAATATCACCAAGTCAATACATGAACTATTTCAGTATGATGACGGTGTTGCTACAAGGGAACGACTCCCTCCTCACTCGGGTGTTCAAGGGCTGCCTCTCAGGAGTAGCCTATCAGTGGTACCGTAGCTTGGCGGACAACTACATTACTTCCTTCGAGGACTTCAAAGCGCTATTCTTCACACGATTCTACGAGGGTGGAATGGACATGTCTATGTCCTCCCTCATTGAAGTCAAGCAAAGGGAAAAGGAAGACGTTCGCACCTTCGTCGAACGTTTTCGTCAGGCCACCTTACAAATGCCTCCAGGAGTTCCAGACTTGGCGTTAGTAGACATTTGCAGGAAGAACCTCCTTCCTATAGTCTCGGTGTTCACAGGACCATATCAGTTCCATGAGTGGCCCTCGTTCATCGTCTCGGCAGTGGCCGCCGAAGACAACAGTCGCAAGGCGTGCGACAATAGCATCATGATCTCCCCCTCCGATAGAGGCAAAAGGTCATCTCCCAGCGGCGACCATCCTCGCAGCTCCAAGGGAAAAGAAGCTCTGACGGTTAATACGTCCAGACAAAAGACGGCGGCGACCACGCAGACAAAGCCCGGGACTTCCAGGCCCGTTGAGGTCTACTCTTTCGACAACGACGATATCCCTAGCATATTTGAATGTCTCGTCAAAAGTGGCAAGATCACCCTGCCAGAGCTAAGGCGGCCCCAAGAGGTCGGCAGTACCGACGACCCCAAATACTGCATCTTCCACAGATACGTACACTACCCAACAAAGGTGTGTTACGTACTGAAAAGGAAGATCCAGGGGTTGATCGATGCTAAGGCCATCACCCTGCACAACACCGAGAAAATGGTCACAGCCAACATGATCTCTTTGCGGTTCGGCGATCTGCCTTCCCAAGAAGTCATGGACGGTATCACGCCCATTTCCCGAGCCACAATGGACATCGTCAATCTCCCTCCGGCTAGGGATCAAAATCATAACCTGGTACCCCTGACCACCCGTCAGGGCGAGATTATGTGGGTTCATCCAGATTTGGTGTCAGAGCTCGAGGAAGAGACTAAAGCTACTAAAGCTGCGTCTAGGAGGAGCTCAAAGTGCAAACCATGCCATATGGTCACAAATTCTTCGCCAGCAGATTATCCGAGAAGCTCACGACGGCGTATGCGGAGCGCATCAGCCCGGTCCTAAGCTACAGGATCGTATCAGAAGAATGGGCTACTACTGGCCCACTATGATCACAGACGCGATCAGCTATGCAAGACAATACAAAGCCTGTCAGGTTTATGCAGACTTCATACACCAACCGTCAGAATATCTACATCCTACGGTCGCATCCTGGCCCTTCGAAGCATGGGGTATGGATATCGTCGGTCCCATTCACCCGTCTTCCTCCAGAGGCCACCGGTTCATACTGGCCATCACGGATTACTTCTCCAAATGGGCAGAGGCGATCCCTCTGGCTGAGGTAAAAGCGTCTGACGTGATCAGCTTCATCAAGCACCATGTTATTTATCGCTTTGGGATTCCTCGAAGGATAATCCATGACAATGGGCCTCAGTTCATCAGCCAAGCGTTTTATCGATTTTTGCGATAAAAGTCGAATACATAATATTGTCTCTACGTCATATTATCCAGCTGCTAATGGTTTGGCGGAAGCTTTCAACAAAACCATTATCAAACTCCTGAAGAAGTTCGTCTCTTCAAACAAAAAAGACTGGAACGAGAAGCTGGGCGAATGTCTCTGGGCATACCGCACAACGGTACGGACACCTACAGGTTGTACCCCCTTTTCACTGGTCTACGGGAGCAAGGCAGTTCTTTCCATCGAAATCCAGATCCCGTCGCTCAGGATAGCAGTGACTAGTGAGTTGACTCGAGAAAAGAATGACCTGTTGAGGCTCCAAGAGCTTGAAGGATTAGACGAGAAACGCCTACAAGCTCAACAGCGCATCGCGCTTACCAAGCACGTATTTCCAAAACTTTTAATCATAAAGTGAAGGAAAGAGTGTTCAAAGTCGGCGAGCTAGTTTTAGCCGTAAGAAGGCCGATGATTCTTACCCACAGAAGTAAAGGCAAATTCCAGCCCAAGTGGGAGGGCCCTTATGTGATCGAGACAACATTCTCGAACGGCGCCTATAGGATAGTCCAGCCTAATGGAGACCTGTTAATGGCTCCTATCAACGACAAATTCCTGAAAAGGTACTATGCTTAATCTCCCCTGCTCGGGTGGGACGTAGCAAGGATCTCGATTCTGAAAAAACTACTTCTAAAACGCAATTGGTAGGGTTACGCTCTATCATGTCCGTATGACCTCTGAATAGACGTGTCCTGCTAAGAAGTTTATCGGGAGTCTATCATGTCCATACTACCTCTAATATCACTCTCACCAAAACTTGTCATTTACATTCCGAAATGATGGGTCCACAAAAGTCAGAAAAGAGTCGCCTTTATTTATTCCTGAGAGGGAGGCAGAATTACATCTGGGCAAGCAAAAAGGGGAAATGATACATCATGATGGCGGGTGAGTCAGATCTTGAATCAGCCGCTCCAGCGCAGCTATCCTCTCATTCCTAAGAACCAAGGCATCGGTATGAGCCTGCTCCAGCCGTGCCTCAGGAGTGTCCATGAGGGTCAGATCAGCCTTTGCCAGAAGACAGCCCGCGCGAGCAGCTTCTGCACGGTCCAACTCCCGTCGCACGGTGCTCAGTCGGCCAAATGCTACCTCCAGACCCGCCAACGACTGGGAAGCCCACTCCTCTGCCCGAGTGAGTTCTTCCTTCAACATGGAGACCCTCGCTGCATTCCCTTCATGCTCAGAACGACACTGCGTCTCAACAGCAAGAGCCTCTTCCACGACAATTTTTCTCCTATCCACCTCCAGCTTATGCTTCTGGATAGAGTTGTCCAGGCTTTCCAGCTTCGTAGCAAGCCGCGCAGTCATAAGGTCGAACCGAGCCTGAACATCAGCATCGAGACCCCGAGTCAGCTGCAAATGTTCATTAATAGGTTGCTCTAACCCATTAACCACCGCCTCAAGGGCGTCAACTACCCCGGGATCACCGAGCTCCCTGATGACCCCGATCGAAGTGAGAGAAGTTTTCCTCAGGCTCTCAAAATCCAGACTCTTCGCTAACACCATTGATACCATCGTTCTCAAACCAGTATAGAAAAGGCTAGTATATTGCTCGGTCAATGCAACTAGATCCGACTGAACGCCGGGAGCGCCCGTAATATCAGCAAGTCCCTCTCCAGGGATG